>LPNX010166003.1:565112-731761 GCA_001517045.1 Pseudotsuga menziesii
TTATTGAGCGAACCATATTCATTATGGTTCTATTCATTCTTTCTGCTACACTGTTTTGTTGAGGATTGTAGGGAACTGTAGTCTGATGTGCAATTCCATGTTGGCGAAGATAATCTTCAAAAGCATTTGAAGTGTATTCTTTCCCATTATCAGTACGAAGTGTACCAATTTTTTATTGTGCTTGTTTTTCTATCAATGCGTGAAAGTCTTTAAATGTTTGAAATGCTTCTGATTTTGTCTTTAAACAGTAAATCCAGCACATTCTTGATAGTCATCAACAAATGTCATAAAATACTTATTCCCATGAGCAGAAGGAGTTGGCATTGGGCCACATAAATCAGAATGCACTAATTCTAATTTCCTACTTGCTCTGAAATTAGATTCATGGAATGGCAGCTTACTATGTTTCCCTAATATACATGCATCGCATTTGTTCCTCTCTTTGGGAATGGTGGGCAAACCAAATACACCATTCTTTCTCAACAAACGAAGATTGTTATAATTTAGATGACCAAATCTTGCATGCCACAATGAACTAGATGACAAATTACCTTCTCCATGCTGAGAGAGGTAGGCATAGTTTTGAACTCTTGCAGATGAACCTTTTAGCTTCAGCAACTTCCCATCCTCGTATCCAGTCATGATGACTTGGTTGTCAGAGGACTTTCTTATTTCTACGATTCCATCAAACATGTGGATGGAATGGCCTTGCTGTTGAATCTCCACCATGGAAATCAGGCTTCTTTGCAACTCTGGAAGATAAAGAACATTCTTCAACAAGAAATCAGGGAATCCAGGCATCTTCAGCCGAATGGTGCCCATTCCCTTTGGTTTAATACTTGACTTATCTGCAAAGTAAACTATGCCATCTATTGTTTCATTAAGTTCTTCAAAACAGTCTTTTCTAAATGTCATGTGTGATGTTGCACCAGTATCAAGCAGCCAACAATATTTGTAAGATGAAAGTGAAGTCATTTCATTAATTCCAAGATTACAATGTGCAACAATACAATGAGCAGAATTAGAAGATTTACTAGCATCTTGATTTTTATTATCATCTTTCTTATGGTTATGCTTGTCTTTGATGGAGTCCCATGAAGCCCAACACTGATCTGATGTGTGTCCAGTCTTTCCACAACGCTTGCACTGCAAATTTGATCTTTTGATGAAGTTGTTTCTGCCCCCTCTGCCTCTGAATTTTCTTCTGCCTCTGCCTCTCTCTTTGCTAGAGAGAGTGGCACCAACTTCAGATGCTATAGATTGCATCTTCTACAACTGCTAGTGTAATGAACTTAATATGACAAAGAGAATGAGATAATAGAAAAAAACAATAACCTTGCAGGTCTACAGCCTCTGCCAAGGTGATTTACAATCTTAATATGCTGTCAATAAGTTCATAAGCAAATTTTTAGCACTAGAAGAACTGCTCAGCAATACGCCAAAGGAAATACCATTGTTTGTGAATTGTCACAAAATATAGGGTTTTGAACAGCACCAGTCAACGATCTCAGCTATATGAAAGAATCAGGTCTAAGTATCTGCTACTTTTTACAATATAGTCTATGTAGAATTACAGCTGCACTAGCTAGAAACAATGTCTTAATAATCTCTATTCACTATGCAGGTATATGTCGCTGCCATAGTATTTACATCAAACTAAAACAATTTTGTAATATGGTAAGTGCGCAAACTTCACAATGACCATACACAATTATGTAGCACTCTTTTTACAATTTCATATTCAAAGTAGAGGTACAACTCACCATATGGGGTCGCACTCACTCCATGCAAGGAATTAGGTCAAAAAATAGGGTTTATGCACTTCACGGGAAAAACTAGGGTTTTTGTATTTCCAATGACCAATTTCAATACTTAATAAAGTGTATTACCTCCACACAATTGAGCACGAGCATGATTCCTTAGCACATTCAAGTTTACAGCGTCCATGGGCCCATCCCACCAATCATACTTCACGCATATGAGAGAAGGCATGAGTCTTTACATCTATATCTTTTCAGCTCTCAGGAGTGAAACAAAAGTCACGGGCCTCTTCAATAAGTAGCATATACTCAACACAGGCAGTAGCAATATTCACGCAGGCAGCATACTCATGCTCTCATGCAGTCTTCCCAAAATCAGTCAGAACGCACGCATCAGAGACAACTCCAAGTCTGGATGGACTCCATCTTCATGTCTTGAATACTCAACAGCTTCCACGCAACAACAAAATGGGAAGACGACTTCACTCATCAACAAATGCTCAACTTGGAGTACTGAGATATCTACTTCGCAGGCCGTAGAACTAGATCACACAACAGAACCCTAGCAGAACGCGGAAAACTAGAGAACAGTCTTCATTGCAAACTACTCCTTCACGATCTCGATGGTGTCAAGATTATCCAAGATTATGCAAGGTTATATTGATGGTGAAAGCCCTGCAAATGATTTTAATGATTTCAGTACAAAGCTTGCGGGTATCACAAGTGTAACGCGTAACTATTTTGAGAATCTCGTTCAAGCTTTGGAGAACGGCCTCTCAGATGTGAATAATGGTTAAAGGCAGCAGTTCAAAAGCTTCTGCTAGCAATAAAAGATGGAGGAGTAGAATCGCCACTACGCAGAATAATACTCATCACCAGACTTTAAGTTTCACGTAGAATAATACTCATCACCAGACTTTAGGTTTCACGCAGAATAATCACCAGACTTCTCGCGGGATTAGGGTTTCACGTGGAGGCTATGAGAGGCCGCGGGAAGGGTAGAAACCTTGAAATTGTAGAGGAATAAACTCAGCAGTTCACAGGGGAAGATGGAATACAATGGGTAGGAATAACTGAGGTAGCAGCACAAATAATTCAACCGTTTAAGAATTGTAACACATACAATGCATGCGACTGGCAGACTGACGAAGCAGGCAGAATGCCAGGACTGGAATGCAGCCAGGTAGGAGTTACGGCAGCGCTCTGATACCATTGATAGGTAATAACTCCTGATTCATTTATTCCTTTGCTAATGCATATACTTATACAAATCATATGACAATTGTGTTTCACCTTCCGCCCAGCCTTTTTGACTTCCTACATAACTATTCAAATTTATTTATTTATTTACAATATATAATCTCGGCGGATTATATTCTAACAATTTCGAATCCATAAGAAGTACAAGGGTCTTAGGATGATTTGAAAGGTCAATATACTTGGAATGAATCAATTAAAGTCGAATTTGAGTGGAAGAGTAACTCCCATGGAAGACGAAGAGGCATTTTGGAGCTTATAGTGAGACACTTGGACTAGATTTCCTAGCTCTATGACAACAATGATGAAAATGCTATGACACCTATGACACAAATCAGATATGAAGGCTGACATCTGACACATATGACATGCCAGGTTGAAATATAGCATCTGAGAGAGCTCTCATGTGAGTTGGAGAAGCTCAATGGGCTCCAACTCGAATTTGAGGAAGGTGGAAGGCCAGGAAAGGGAGGACACATGGAAAATCACGAGCATACACCCTAATTCGAATTGGCTTGAGTTTGTGGATGGATTGGGAACCTTAGAAGGATAAGGATGTTTATAAAATATAGTAAGCAACCAATAGAATGGAATTTGATCACTTGAGAAATTGTCATTTGTGAATTGTGAGAGCTAGTGGATGACTAGTTTTCTTGCCTTAGCCAATTTTGAGGGTGAAAGATTCCCAACCAAGTTGGTGTTTGGATAGGAAACTCAAATCTTTCATGGATATTTAACGGAGTCTTATTCACAGGTGTAAGCTATGGGGCAGCTTGTGGATTCTTCTATTGCAACACTTTCTCTCAACCATTTCCAGTTTTTATGGCATATTCTTGCTCATGGAGGGATTGCGCTTTGTGTGAGATATCGATCTCTTTGGGGAAGCTTATAATGCTAAATTATTTTATTTTATGATGTAAATTATCTATATTTCAAGTTCATAAGACTCTCAACTCGAAATGCCAAAATATTTCATGTAAAAATGTTAAACAATGAAGAAATAGTGCCATTTCCCCACTATCTTGTTGTGCACAATTGTAATGCTAATGATTTCGAATTGGGAGAGATTTTCACTGTCCATTACTGATTGTAATAAGCTAAATATTATATTTAATTCATTCTTAGAAAGTATCGGGTATAAATATCAAATGGTTGTAAGGAAAAGTGATTATTAATGAGCAAACAATGACCATTTCCCCACTACATTGATGTATGCTATGATACTGCTGATTATTTCGAATGGAAGAATGTATCTATGATAAATGTATGATTAATTCACTTTCATTAATGTGTATTACAACTTTCATGTTCAATACTTAAGCATCGAAATCCATTTTTGCTCATTTTAATTGCATTGGGAGAAGATTTGGTGCCTTTTCCCCAAGGGTCAAAATTGTGATTTTGGAGCTGTTTGGGAGAGAGTCATAACAGCATGTATAACTGAAAAATGATGCATATGAGACCTTAAGAATTCCCCCCACACATATCCTTCCTCTGTTCATAAATTCATGTGACTTTGGGATCATTTGAGAATCCATTTCCGACAATTACCCAAGGGGAATTGGAGCCCCAATTCGCTAGTAAAGACTCATACTTTGAACAGAACATTAAAAAAGTTACAGAAGTAATTGGGGGGTCATAAAAAATCCCTGAAAATAATATTTAAGTTCTAATATCATTCATGTGCCTTCTGAGAAAATTTGGGAGCATTTGGAGGTCTAGACATCAAAACAAATTAAGGTCGAAATTGGGGAAAAAGTGGAAAATTTGGTCATTTAATAAAATTTCAAAAAGGGAAATTACAACATGAAGGCATTTGCAAATGATGTGCATAAGGAAAGAAGGTAAAGAAACCATTCCTAGTAGTGAAATCAAGGAAAATCAAATTTTGGATATAATTCAATCATACGTATGCATTCCCATGTCATCCAACTCCTTAAGCAGGTATGCATACTATGCTTATTTTATAGATGATTATTCTTGTAAAACCTGGATTAATTTCTTGAAAAGAAAATATGAAGTTTTCATTAATTTCAATGAATTCAAAGTATTTATAGAGATTCACTCTGAAAACAAGATCAAGACTTTTACGATTAGACAATGGCAGAGAGTTCACTTCAGAAGAGTTCAAAGACCTATGTAGATAATCTGGGATTAAAAGATAGATGAGCACTCCCTACAATCCTCAACAAAATGGGATTGAGAAAAGGACGAACATAACGATGACGAAATCAACAAAGGCGATGCTTCATGACCATTACCTTCTAATGCACATATGGGAATACACAATAAGAACAGTCATGTATGTACAAAACATAAAACCTCATCGTATTGCTATATTTTTATCATTAAGCTAGCATAACATTAAGATATTTAACTAAGAAAACAATAAGCACAACAATCAAACACAAGAGACAATGAACACAGTTTTTTTTTTATCTCGGGGAAACCATAAATGGAGAAAACCCTGCAACTTCCTCAGAGATGGAATCAACACCAAAAGTGAAACCCCAATACAGTAAGATGATCTCCCAACAACAGTAACCTCTTTCTTCCTTTCCCCAGTGTCTTTCTCTTCCTCAACTATGCGCTACAACTGAGTGTGAGTGAGTGTGTGATAAATAGAGAGGTTAGCTCTCTATTTATACTAATTCCCAACTTGACTAAACCCAACTAGGGCTGACTTCATTAGGTGAGTCTAATAACCCTAGTGCTCTAGAACTACAGGGACTTTAACCCTTAGACAATAGGAGGGTTACCCACCTTGACTTGACATGACAGAAACTCCCGATAGGAACCTCGGGGCATGACATGACTCAAGTACATTACAAATACATCCCGGAATAACAATCGAGTTACAATACATAAGAAATACAAGTGAATACATTCCAAAGTCACAATTACATCAGCTCTCCCTCTTAACTAGGAAGGTATTCTCTCAACACAATTTATCAGCACAAGTCTTCTTCTCTGTATCATCTGGATCATCATTGAGTCTTCGTCATCTTCACCTTCAAGTAATCTCTATATTCAAGTCACCTTCATCTTCAAGTCATCTCTATATTCAAGTCACCTTCATCTTCAAGTCATCTTCACCTAGATCTAGATCATCACTCGATCTGGATCATCATCACTGGATCTGGATCATCCCTCGATCTGGATCATCTCTGGAGCATCATCTCTGGATCTGGATCATCCCTTGATTTGGATCATCTCTGCTGGATCATCACGGGTGCTATCTCGTGATTCTTCTCGTCATAGGAAGTTCTACAGATCCAACCCTTTTTCATGCTGGTTGTAGGCCTAGCCTCCATGTAGGTATTCTTTAGCGCTTATATCTAACCCTAAGTTAGAATGGCCCACCCAACACTTATATTTGATAATGTATGAACCAATCCTATAATCATATCAGAAAGGCATGCCAAACACTCACATCTGACCATGTGGGAACCAATCCCACAACCCTGTCAGAAAGGCCCAGCACTCACATCTGACCATGAGAGGAACCAATCTAGCATTCATGTCCAAAAGGCTCTGCACTTACATTCGACACATGCGAGGAACCAATCCAACATACATATTCGAAAAGGCTCTACACTTACATTCAACATATGCGAGGAACCAATCCAACATACATGTTCGAAAGGGCTCTGCACTTACATCTACACATGCGAGGAACCAATCCCACAAACCTGTCAGAAAGGCCCAGCACTCACATCTGACCATGAGAGGAACCAATCTACCATTCATGTCAGAAAGGCTCTGCACTTACATTTGACACATGCGAGGAACCAATCCAACATACATGTTCGAAAAGGCTCTGCACTTACATTCAACATATGCGAGGAACCAATCCAACATACATGTTCGAAAAGGATCTGCACTTACATCAGCTATCTATTCCTCCATCGCAACACACTGGAGCTTCACTGCTCCCCTCTGCACCATATCCCTGATATAGTGATAATTGATCTTGATATGCTTCGACTTGTCATGGAACACTGGATTCTCTGACAACTTCACGCAACTCTGGTTGTCACAATGTATACAAGTAGCATCCATCTAGAGATCAAATAAATCAGACAGTAGCTTCCTCAGCCATACTGCCTCACAACTAGCTGAACAAGCTGCGACATACTCTGCTTCCGTTGCACTTAGTGCCACACAGGATTGCTTCCTGCTAAAACAAGAGATCACACCTGATCCCATACTGAAGCAACACCCTAAAGTGCTCTTCCTATCGATGGCACTGCCTGCCCAATCTGAATCAACATAACCCTCCAATTTAATCTTCTGATTCACCTCATACTTGAGCCCATAATCAATTGTACACCTCAGGTACCTCAGAATATGCTTTGTAGCAATCAAGTGAACATGTGTCGGATCTGTCAAGAACTGGGTCAAGGTGTTCAGAGCAAAGCAAATATCTAGTCTCATGTTCGTCAGGTACATCAAGGACCCAATCATCTAGCGATACATCATAGCATCAACTGCTTCTAAGGAAGCATCATTCAACAACTTCAGGTTCGATGCCATAGGTGTGGTCATGGCCTTGCAGTCCATCATCCCAAACCTCTTCAGGATCTCTATTGCATACTTCCCTTGTCCGAGGGAGATTCCATCTGCATTCTGCCACACCTCCATGCCTAGAAAATAATGCATGATACCCAAGTCCTTCATTTCAAATTTGACATCAAGCTTTCTCTTCGTATCATAAATGAAACCATCCATACCTGTTACAAACAGATCATCTACATACAGTAGGAGCATCATGGGGTTTCCATCTTCAACCTTGTAGTAAAGATTGGAATCTGCTTTACTTTTGGTAAAGCCCAAGCTGGATAGAAAGCTGTCAATTTTGTCGTACCATGTCCTGGGTGCCTGTTTCAAACTGTACAGGGCTTTCTTCAAGCTACACACATGAGATTCCCTGTCATGTGTCTCAAAACTGTGTGGCTGTTCTACATACACTTCCTCTTCCACTACACCATTCAAGAAAGCAGTCTTGACATCCATTTGGTGTATCTTCCATTTCATCACTGCAGCCAAAGCAAGTACTGATCTGATGGAAGTGTATTTGGGTATAGGTGCAAAGGTTTCTTCATAATCTATTCCTTCTTTATGTGAGAAGCCACAAGCCACGAATCTTGCCTTATATTTCTCTATGCTACCATCTGCAGCATGCTTGATCTTGTAGATCCATTTGGAAGTTACAACCAACTTCCCTTATGGTCTTGGGACAACATCCCAAACATCGTTTTTCATGATCGATTGATACTCTTCGATCATAGCATCCTTCCATTCTTTTCATTCTGCCACTTCTTCATAATTGGAAGGCTATTCATTGATAAAGTCACATAGTAAAGCTACATATCCGGAGCAGGATTTGATTCTCTTTCTTTCTCTGTGATTCTCTTCTGGAGCCCCATATCTTTCCGCACCTTGGATAGCTTCTTGTACCCAAGTAGGTTTCCTCTTGTGAGGATTCTTCTCTTGAGTGGATCTACACGTCTTTGTGGTTCTTCAAATTCTCGATCTTCTTCTTGAGTTTCTTCATTCATGGTTGTATCATGAGTTCTTGGTGCTTCTGCTTCTTCAGGTTCTTCAGGAGGTCTCTTTCTGGATTTGTTGTAAGCTGTGTCTTCATCAAATGTTACATCCCTGCTGATGTTAATCTTCTTGAATCCTAGGAAGTATATTCTGTAAGCCTTTGAGATTTCAGAGTATCCCACAAATATACCCTTCTTTCCTGAAGGATCTAACTTTGTCCTCTTTTTGTTCAGAATGCGTATGTACACAGGACAGCCGAATATTATGAGATGGCTGACTTCTGGTTTCTTTCAGGAGAAGACTTATTCAAGAGTCTTGTTCTCAAGTACTCTGTGTGGAGTATGGTTCTGTACATACGTCGTTGTTCTAGCAGCCTTTGCCCATAGATGCATGGGAAGATCTTGATCATGAAGCATTGCTCTTGCAGCTTCCATGATAGTTCTATTCTTCCTTTCTACAACCCTATTCTGTTGTGGATTTTATGGAGTGGATAACTCCCTCTTAATCCCTGATTCTTTGCAGAAGTCTTTGAATTCATTTGATGTGAATTCTCCGCCATTATCTGATCGAAAGGTCTTGATCTTCTTTTCTGTGTGGTTCTCGATCAAGGCTTTGAATTCCTTGAACTTGCTGAAAACTTCATCTTTGTTCTTCATGAAGTAAATCCATGTCTTCCTAGAAAAGTCATCAATGAAAGAAACATAGTATACATACCTGCTTAGTGAACTTGATGACATTGGTCTGCATACATTGGAGTGGATGATTTCAAGGATTCCTTTTTCTTTGCTTTCGCTACTTAGAAATGTCTTCTTTGTGTTCTTTCCTTTTGCACATTCTTTGCAGACCCCTTCATGTTTTGCTTGAATTTATGGAAGACCTTCAACAACTTTGCTTGCAAGTGGTAGTGCTCTGTAGTGCACATGTGCAAGCCTTCTGTGCCAAAGTTCATTTGGCTCTACTATGTCATCGACCAAGGCTTGTTCTAGATGGCCCTTCAATTTGTATAATCCTCCTTCTTGTTCTCCAATTACTATTGCATCGTCAATGGTCTTTCCTCTTGGCCACATGAGGACTTGGCCATCTACAAATGCAACCCTCATGCCTTTTGCATCCAATGCTGATATGGATAGAAGATTCTTCTTTAGTCCTGGTACAAACAAGACATCCTTCATTTTCATAGACCTTCTAGAGTCTAGCTTTTAGGAGGATTCACCACTACCTTTTATGGGATATTGGTAGTCATCCCCAAGTTTCACCTTATGGGGTGAATTATGTTCGGATAGTTTCTCAAAGGATTCCTTGAAACCTGTTATGTGTTTGGAAGCCCCACTATCAATAAGCTAATCTTTTCTTCCATGAGTGACAGTTCCCGTGAGAGCGAAGATCATAACATATTCTTCTTCACTTGAAGAGTCTTCACTTTCTTGTTTTACTCTCTTTCTGGGAGGATCATCATCCTCAGTAGTGTGAGCATGATGTATTTTGTTGGAGTTCCTCTTCTTCTTGGATCCATTCTTATTCATGTGACAATTTCTAGCAAAGTGTCCTATTTCATCACATGTATAACATCTGAGTTTAGATGAACCTTTCTGATGAGAATTCTCACCTTGGTGATGCTGCTTTTCCCTTCTTCCTTTCTTGGAGTGTACTGTGACAGCTTGATATTCACTTCCCATGTTTTCTTCTCAAGCTGTTATTCGAGCTTCTTCTTGTGAACATTCTTCCCACAGTCTACTGAACTTGACTAACTTCTTCCTAGCACAGATTCCTTGGATGAAAGAATCCCATGACCTAGGGAGGCCATTCAAGTTTGTCATCACAATTTCTGCATTCTCCACTTCTTCATCTACTGCTTCCAGCTATTCTTTAATCTGGGAGACCCTTGTGAAGTATGACTGGATGGTCTCCTCATTCTGGATCTTTACATTCTTCAATTGGTTCCTTAGAGTCATCTTTCGATTGATGTTCTTCCCTTCAAACAGTTTGGTTAGGGCATCAAACATAGCTTTAGGTGTCTTGAGGGAGGACACCTGTGGCATGAGGTGATCCTTGATAGAATTAGTAATAATCCTCTTTTCCATAACCAACTTCTTCTTATGTAAGGCCTTAGCCTCATCTCCCTCTGGAACTGGAACCTCCTCACTGATATAGGAGTCCAACTCATTTTCTTCCAGGACCAGGGAGATCCTATACTTCTAGGCTTAGAAGTAATCGGCTCCCTCAAGCTTTTCATCAAGCTTGGTATGATGATACATATTAATTGAGAACCTCAAATGGAAATACAAAAGATTTAGATCTTACCAGGTCAAGATGTCAGATCTGGATTTGGAGTTGAAATCCTAGAGTGCTGGTTCAGGAGCAGATTAGGGTTTTGCTTTTTCAAAGTTCTGTCCAACCAAATGCTTTGATCTTGATCCCTAAATTTGATTTTGAGGAGGAGATCAATCCAGGCCCGGGCTCACTGAAAAATTCCACTTTTGTGAAAAGCCCCAATTTCCGGCAGTAGTGTCGAGTCCAAAACTGAAAAACCTCATAATTGGATTTTGCTTCGACAGAAAGATGCGCCCTAAGGAGGAGAGTTATTTCACCCTTATTTTGCTGAAAATCTGTGGAGAGAGATCCACAAAGTAGGAAGCCCTAGTTCCTACAGTTGCACAATGTCTTCTTCTCAGGTTAGCTCTGATACCATGTTTGATTTTTAACATTAAGCTAGCATAACATTAGGATCTTTAACTAAGAGAGCAACAAGCACATCAATCAAACACAAGAGACAATGAACACAATGTTTTTCCTCAGGGAAACCATAAATGGAGAAAACCCTGCAACTTCCTCAGAGATAGAATCAACACCAAAAGTGAAACCGCAAAATAGTAAGATGATCTCCCAACAACAGTAACCTCTTTCTTCCATGCCCCGGTGTCTTTCTCTTCCTCAGCTATGCGCTACAACTGAGTGTGTGATAAATAAAGAGGCTAGTTCTCTATTTATACTAATTCTCGACTTGACTAAACCCAACTAGGGCCGACTTCACTAGGTGAGTCTAATAACCCTAGTGCCCCGGAACTGCGGGGACTTTAACCCTTAGACAATAGGAGGGTTACCAACCTTGACTTGACATGACTTGTTTACATTATAGAAACTCCCGATAGGAACCTCGGGGCATGACATGACTCAAGTACATTACAAATACATCCCGGAATAAACATCGGGTTACAATACGTAATAAATACAAGTGAATACATTCCGAAGTTACAATTACATCAACACGTGTCTTGTATAACAAGACTCCAGAAGAATCTTTCTTAGGAGAGAAACCAAAAGTCAAATATCTCGGAATATTTGGTTGTCCTGTGTACATACACATTCCAAAAGAAAAGAGAAAAAAATGTGATCCTTTAGGCAAGAAGGTTATTCGTGGGATACAGTGACACATCAAAAGCTTACATAATATACTTCCTAGGATTCAAGAAGATCAAGACCAGCCGAGACATTACTTTTGATGAATACTCAACTTACAACAAGTCAAGACATTTCCACATTGAATAGACTGAATAACCCAAAGTTCCCAGAACCAAATATACAATTATAGAAGAGACAATCCAAGAATACCATGAAGATCATGACATGATAGAACCACAGATACCTGTAGATCCACCTCCTAAGAAGAAATCCGACAAGATAAGACCAACATGATCATGGGAATCTATGCAAGATGTAGAGAGATATGGTGATCTAGATGGGGCTTCCAGAGAGAGCAAGAGATGGATAGCATACTCCAACTATGTGGCACTACTTTTGAAGAACCTTCCAACTGTGAGGAAGCAGTAGAAAAGAAAGCATGGAAGGATGCCATGATTGAAGAGTATCATTCAATCATGAAGAATTATGTCTGAGAGGTGGCCGATACTAGAATGGAAGTTAGTATTTTCTTCCAAATGGGTCTACAAGATAAAGCATGCAACATACGTAAGCATCAAGAAATATAAGGCAAATTCGTAGCATGTGGTTTCTCCCAGAAAGAAAGCATCGATTATGAGGAAACATTTTCACCTGTAGTGAGATACACTTCCATGAGATCTGTACTTGCCTTAGCCAACATTAATGAAATGGAAGATACATCAGATGGACGTCAAGACAACTTTCTTGAATGGTGTAGTTGTAGAGGAAGTGTACGTGGATTAGCCACTGGGATTTGAGACACACGACATGCAGACTCGTGTGTGCAAGTTGAAGAAGGTTGTCTACAAATTGAATCATGCACCCAAGAATTGGTATGATAGGATGTACAATGTTCTAATGAGTCGTAGATTTACCAAGAGTAAAGAAGATTCCAACCTCTACTTCAAGGTTAAGGGTGGAAGAGTAGTGATAGTCCTACTATATGTAGATGACCTGTTCCTAACAGGTGAGAATGAGCTCATTGCAGATACAAAGAGTATACTTTTGCAGAGTTCAAGATGAAGGACCTGGGGATGACGCACTGCTTCTTAGGTATCAAAATTATGGGATATTCCTTGGTCAAGGAAATTATGCAGTAGATATTATGAAGAGGTTCAGAATGATGGAATGCAAGGTTATTTCCATACCCATGGTGTTATATCCCAAAATGGAACTTCTCTGTCTGTGATGACATTTACATGTTTTGTTGCATGACAACATTTAATGAAAGTTATTTGTCATTCAACCAAAGGACACCTATGGATGGAAGGGACATATCATGATTTTTGTAGTTCCATTTAACCTCTTTTCTGGACAATTGGAAATGTATCATACCAAGGAACAACTTTCTAGAACAATCCAACTCCTCAAATTTTTTTTAAATACCCTGAAAAATTCCTTTTTTGACCCATACACAAGATGTCAGTGGGAAACCTGCGTTTTTCAACTTTGTATACACGAGTTGTCAGTTGGAAACCCATGTATATCTCATGTAGTGGTAAAAAAATATAAAATTATTGAGATTTGGGTGGTTTTGGAACTGCCTCCTCGTAACTGACTTATCCTCGACCCTAGCTCTTCAAAATTGCTATATAAGTGATGTAGAAGGGTCCATGAAAGGGGACTTAGCCTTTGATATTGTTATGTTGGTGAAATTGGGACTCTCATCCCCCCTACCTTTTCCCTAGGTTTCACGAGGCGTCGTGAATGAAGAGAAGGTATATCTTGTACTTCTTCTATTGATTAATAAATATTTGATGTTCTTCCCTTTCCAAATCATTGTGTAATAGATATTGAATATCAATTTATGATCATATGTTAATGGTTATCATATTAGAGTTTCATGTTATTTTGAATATCATCATTCTATATGTGGTCAAATTGGTTTGAGGAAGGTTTGAAGTTTGTTTTTGCAGGTCTCTTGGTTGGAGAGAAAGAAGAGGGATTAAGGAGAAACCTTGGATCATCCTTCAGTGAATGAAGTATGAACCCTTCTAACCCTTGAAATCTTGTTTAATTTATGCTTGCAAAGCTTTATATATGAATCTTTATACCCCTAGTATGTTGGTGGCATCAACCCCATCCGTAGGATCAATTCCTTAACAACGCATGGCATCAAACTTGAAGCTACTATGTGATGATACTTCCGAGACAATTGATTCCATGACATATAAACAAATGATTGGTTGATTGATATATTTAACGAACACGAGGACAAACATATGTTTTGTTGTGAACACATTGATCTAGTTCTTTACAGATACGAGATGTGTTCACCTGGTTGCAGCAAAACATATACTGAGATACTTGAAGGGTACAATTGAGTATGGGATCAAGTATGTGATGGATTAGAAGATTAACTTACATGGTTATGTTTATTCAGATTGGGCAGGAAGTGCCTCGGAGAGGAAGAGAACTTCAGGATGATGATTCAGTTTGGGATCCGGGATGATCTCTTGGTTTAGCAGGAAGCAGTCGAGTGTGGCACTGAGTATAGCTGGGGAAGAGTATACTACATGATGTTTGGACAGGTGTGAGACAATATTGCCCTGAAATATATTTTTAGATTTGTTTTCTCTCGAGTTAGAGGCAACTTTTATCTTCTGCGATAATTAGAGTTGGGTGAAGTTTTCCAAGAACACAATGTTCCATGACAAGTCGAAACATATTGAGATCAAGCACCACTATATCCAAGATATGGCACATAGAGGAGCAATGAAGCTCCAATATGTGGCGATAGACGATCATACAACCAATGTGTTTACCAAGCCGTTAGAAAGATTAAAGTTTGAGTACTCTAGAGAGAAGCTTAGTGTTATCCAGATTGATGTTGCTCAAAAGAGGGAGTGATGTGATATGTCTAGAAGACGCAGGAGGTTTGGGATGTTCTCCGCTAGGTGGAAGATGCATATGCTATTGGGATTCTCTCTACATGTCCAAAAACATAGGTGGTATGAGGGTCATAATACATCTAGGATGCTCTCCATTGGGTGGAAGACGCATATGTTTTGGGCTTCTCTATACATGTCTGGAAGACACAGGTGTGTGATCCTGGGATGCTCTCCACATGTCAATAAGACTTAGGTTAACTAAGGGACGTAATAAATCTGGGTTTCTCTGTACATGTATAGAAGACGTGGGTGTGTGATCATGCGTTGCTCTCCACATGTCAAGAATATGCGGATGTTCTAGGGCTTCTCTCTAAATGTCAAGAAGACCCAGGTGTGTGATCTTGGGATGCTCTCTAGATGTCAAGAAAACATAGGTTTTCTGAGGGTTATGATATAGGAACTTGGGATGATCTCCACATGAGATGACCGGATGATATGGATACGACTAAATCACAGTAGGAGACACAAGTCCTATGGTGGTTGTACCTACTTGATGGCTTGCTCGTAGAGATGATGAAGTCCTAGAAGGAATCTAGGCCTACATCCATTATGAAAAAGGATTGGCTCTATAGTAAATGAAGTCCTAAATGGGATCTAGGCCTACATATAGCATGAAAATGGGATGTCTCTATAGAACTTATGAGAATGTATAGATTCAAGAGATGTCACTAGTTAATGATCTATGAGACGAAGAGTTGCTGCTGTAGTGATGATGATCCAAGGATGATGACTTGTCACAGATGATGATGTCCAGAGATTTTGTCAAGTTCTGGTGATGATATGGTCGAAATAATACCTTCCTTGATAAGAGGGAGTGTTGTTGTAAATGTAACCTCAAAATATATTCTTTGTATTATTATTATTATTATTATGTAATTTTTTTCTTCCTCCTTTTAGGGATGTTTTCCCTCCGATTGGTGATGTCATTGATGTAATTTGTCATGTAAGAGTCAAGGAAAAACTTTCGTTGTAAGTTGGGGCAATAGTCCCCAAAAGAATAAGTATAAAATGTATTTTTGAGTCTCCTTAGGACTCAAAAAAAAGTCAAGTAGAAAAGTAGAAAAGTCGACCCAGTCAAGTAGAAAAATCGGCCCTATTGGGGCAAAAGGTCACCTAACTGAAGAATATAAACAGGGAGGCACTCTCCCTCATTTGGACACTCATAAATCACAAGCAAGTTCACTCTAAGAGAGACAAAGACAATTTCGTTGGGGAAGAAGAAGAAGCTGCATAAGACATCTTATCCTTGGGTTTTCTATCTTTGTTTGACATTGTACTATGTGATGAATATATAAAGAATAAGTTCTTTGGTTTTCTCCCTTGTGGTTTCCCAGGATAAAATTATTTGTGTCTATATTTTATGTTATGCATGTCTATCTTTCAGTGATCCTAGTGCATTAGATTAAAGATCTAACATGTTTGAATTAAAGCACAAACTCTAACACTAATACCTTACAAGAAACCTGTAATGAGTACTTGTAGGACAACAAAAGTGAAGTGCTCCATTCCAAAGTATACGTCATTCTACAAGGATATGTCGTACACAATATTGGATCCATGATGATGCAGTTACACAAGGTAAGTGCATATCCCTACTTCACAAGACTCCATGGAATCCGTGGATATTCCTAAGTAATTTATTTAATTAGGTAAGTCACCCACTTCAAGAGCACTGTTGTATCCTAGGAATCCTTGATCCAAATCCAAGTATCCAAATAGGAAACCAAGGTAACCCATGCCATCCAAAGTTTGATTCCCTCATCCAATATGAACCATGCTTCTCCTCCCAAGTAAGGATTTATCTAAGCAAGTGAACTCTCCATGTGCTCATAAAGAAGGTTGTCCACTAAATTGTCAAGTGAACTCTTACGCCTAAGGGAAGAATACCAAGCCAACACCTAAATGAGGTCAAGCAATCTTTGAGTGAGCTATCTCCATTGTGTGAATCCATAACATACCATCTTAGACCCATCCAAGCACTTAACATACACAATGTACCCCAAGTCTCGTGAACCACCCCAAACATTGTGTAACACTTTTCAAATAACCCAAAAAACTAACACTACCTCTTTACGATGAAATTATTTACACTAACATCTATCGATTCCATCTATAGATACAACAAACCTACCACTTGCAAATCTATAGTGGATGCGGTCTCAAAATCAACCATTATCCCCTATGAAGTCCCTACAACTTATGTTATAACAACATCTCAATCGAAAGGATAATGACCACTTGTGAAAAGGAACATGTCCTTGGAACATAAGCAACCTGCCAAAATATCTCATCCTCCAGGTCTTCATCACATGCCAATATCAAAGGACATCACATCATGAGTTTTGTAGGATATCCAGTAGAGATAATCATATGTCCATACAATATCAAGACAAGTGGATCACATCTAAACCCCCACCAAGGAACAATGCCCCCCACACCCCCTTACTAGGAAAACCAACTTCCTATGACTGTACAATGAAAATGGGGTACACACATGGCTAAACAATAACATCTCTTAATCTGGAAGATCATGCTCCACAACCAACGAAGTTCCCATTGCTTTCCATCGAATAGGGAATCCATGCAATACATTAGGAGTCAATAAAAACTACAATGAAAACCCACATTAATAAGAGAAAACAAAAGGCACATCATTAAAAGGAATAATCAAACTTATACCAAAGTCTCAACCCATCTCCATGGTATGATCTCTGGCCCTTTATTCGCTCGACCTGCTCCTGTGGCTTCGGACCTTTCCTTAATGCCCGCTTGCAAATGACCACTCCCCTCATGGATTGACAATGAATAACTTATATAGAGAAGGAGGTAAGCAAGATTTTTTTTATAAAAATTTTGGAAAAAAACTCTAATGTGGGACAAATCAAAATCACCATCAACCAAATATTTAAATGTGGCTTGGTCATTTCAAAAAATAACCAAATGTGGTCCTAGTTAAGACCACTGCCAACCATTGTATATAACTGCTCCACCAAAGTTTTGACATGTTGTGGTATACTTTGGCATACAGTTGAAAGAAAATACTAACCATAGAGTTGTTCCCATTGCCACTAAGCCATGTGATTAATATCCACATCATTAGTTTTGAATGTGGTGCCAACGTTCAATCACCTCCCATGCAAGTTGTTCCAACCATTGGAAACAATGATATAACCGTTTGCAATAATAACAAATGGGTCGAGGGCTAAGCCTTTTGCCTTTATGTTTTAGAGCTATGTGACTAAGCCTTTTGCCTTGATTTTAACCATTGATGTTTTACGTGGTTAAAACCCTCAAAGAGGGAAATAATGCACGACCCCAACCAAATAGATACTTGAGGCGATATATTAATGGAAAAGAAAAAATATTTACACATTAGTTTCTCACAACCGATCATGAAGAAAATGACCCTCCATGCTCCTTAAATAGAGATCATGGATCAATTGGGTGTTAATCCATCAGTCAATATCCATTAGATTGAGGTGAAGATGAATATCAATCTACGTCTAGAACATTCATGACCATTTGATAACATAAGTACAAATGCATACTGATGCACACTAAAGAAACACGTTTGACTTAAAGACATTTTAAAACAAGTTGACCTTAACTATCTCCTAAGTACCTAAATATCATAACACCCCCCCTTAAGAAAAACATGGTATAGAATTGAAGGATTTACATAGGTGACACAAATAGTATAAGGAAGAACCATTAGAGCCTAACCCCCCTTAAAGACAAATTCCTAAACTCAAAACATATATTGAGGTTTTGAAAGCTTAAGTTTTGTAAAATATTTTGTGAAGATGTTTGCAACTTGATCATTTGTAGGGAAAACGAGCAGTTCAAGAATGTGATCTGAATAAGCTTTCTGATGAAATGCACCTAGATTTTCTTGACAACAACAACAACATCCTCGAAAACGGTGGATTTTTTTGACAACAAAGATTGTAGAGAAGTGACACCCATTGTGGAGTGAAAGCTCCAAAACAAGGCATTTTCTGACAAAGCCGAGATGAAGCAAGTAAGTGTACAAGACAATGTAATTTACGTCTGCCTCACCAACAACAAAACAAGTGGAAGAAATGACATGTTTTATAGTAATTCTGACAACCTTCCCTCCGAGCAACAACAGGAATTAAATATCAATTTTAAGTCTGCCATAGAAGGTTTCTTTCCACGATTCCAACATTACTCCCTCCCAATATCAGAATTATATTAATTTAAACCTACCTAAACCATAGAACATGACTTCATTAATGCAACAAAATTTGAAATCAACCGCATAATAACCGTGTCAAAAGTCGTTAGTCACGAACAAAACATAACATCGAGACACCTAGTCACATTTCGCTTCATCTTACTCCGTGAAGAGATGGAGTGCATATTACTTTACCACCACCACATGAAGTACATAACATTGGGATCGCCACTGGAATGGATTTATTGGACAGTGAGATGTCATTTCAATTTTCATCTCACTCCGTGAAGATATGGAGTGCATCTTACTTCACCGCTTGAAGTTGTGAAATAACATTTTATGTCAAGTTTAATGCCTAAGAGGGCCCACCCAATCTTGAAGCATAATAAAAAAAATGTTTGGTGGTGTACTTGATTAGAGAATTGGTGGCTAATATATCAAAACTTGTGAAACTTATGTATTTAAATAGCCATGAACTAGAACTTTGACATATCAAGAGTTCTTGGACCATATTAAGTGTTATGAGAATTGAATTTTATCTTTGGTGTTCGTAAACAATCAAATTTAATGCCAAAACACAAGCTTTATATTGACTTGGGGAATGTGATAGTTGTGGTTTTATCACTAAAAATCAAAATTAGGCGTGTAGGGTATTATTGTGAAGTTCTTAAAGAGTGTTAAATATTTCAAATGTAATTGTGGTGTCCATATATTATACTTTTTAATGCATGAAGTTCTTTCATAGAATCTTGGTTTATAAAGTCCTTCCATGGAACTCTAGCCTCATAATACATATAACTTGTCAATACAAAGAAAATTGATAAAACTTAGGTTTAGTGGGAAGATTATGAAGAGATTCAAATTATTCATAAGAGCTAGTTGGAACTATTTTTCGATGCATCGAAATACAATGTAGGAATGCATGAAATGGGGCTAAACTAAGCCACATTATGTGTTGACGAAGATATGCTTAAGCCACTTACTACAATGACTATGACACTTATCTAGGGTGGATTGACCCATTCTAAGTGACGAAAAAACACTGATAAACAAAAGAATTAACATGGACCCAGCTTACCAATTCAATCTTGCCTTCCAAGCTCGAAACAAAACCATAGTGAAGTATGTACATATTTCATGGAATTCACTCTTTAATGCAATTCAAACATTTCACCTCTTTAACAAGACGTTTCCCAAATCTTAACCTTGTGAATTTTTAGCGTTATGGTTGTTATCAAATAGAGTATAAAAGAACAATGGAAATAGTACAATATTTCACTTCATAACTGTTACATCTTCTAGGCAATCCAAGGGGAAAAGATACCAAACAACTTGGATAAATTTCAGAAATCTAGGGCAACTTATAAATCATATATGACAATTCACTTTTACATTAGTTATAATAGTAATAAAACAATAAATATAGCAGCAACAAAACAACCCTTAAAATTCTTCGACGATGATGTCAAATCACTCAACTAATTGTGCTTTTACTTATTAGTATCAAATCATCAAGATATATATAGTTGTATATAACAATGCATGAAGAACATATATAACTAGAAATCAAATATGGAAATAACACAACTTTTCAACGGCGAAAAATTCATTAAAATGCTCAAGATGAAGTTCAAGTACATACCATAGCCCTTTCTCAAGGCTTGTACAAACCCATTAGCTGTCTAATACCCTAGCTAGGGATAACAAGACAACCCTAACTCAACCAAGGAGTTATAGCATGCAAGAATCACTCCAACAAGTCCTCCAAGGCAAGACATCCTCTTCTCTTCTCCAACTCCACCAAGTATACCCTATGGTTTCAACCCAAAACCCTAACCTTAAACCTTCAAGGGGTAAACCCTAACCCTATACCTCTAGGATGCTCCAAGATACTCCAAGAAGATGAAGACACCCTACCAACTCTGAGAGAGAGACAGCGATATCAAGTACAAACAAACACCAAGGGAGAGAGAGAGAGTGAAATGACTGTTCAACCTTTGTGTTGTCATTGATGTCAAAGAGTAAACAAACAAGCTTGGCGTCAATCAAGAAAATGTTGATGAAGCAGAAAGTCTAGAATCTTGTTGCTACAGTTGACGATGTTGAGCAAAAAGCTATTTTGAAGAACTATATAAAAGTATATGTAAGCCTCGGAAGTGTCAACCCTTGCCTCTCTATTTAAGTAAATCTAGTTTGAGGAAGTACATAGAGAAGAAATGTGGAAGTCCAATAAGAGTGCAAATCCCTTTAAGACTTGGCATGTATGTGTACAGTTACAACTAAATCATTAGACTCAAGTACGAAAACCCCACAAGGATGAATTATCAAAGGATGCACACCGACGCAAGGTGAAATAAGGTGGTTAGCTTGACCAAGAAGTAAGAGGGTTGGGGCATCACCGAGTAAAAGGAATCCCAACTTGTGGACACATCTCTTGAACAAGAAAGAGTATAAATAAGTAAGAGATTGAAGTATTGAAGTAAGCTTGAAGATGATATAGATAAGATATTATGATTTGGCGAGCTTCAAATTATTGGGTATCAATGGCTCGTTGATCTAACAAGGGGTTCATACAGCAGAGTTGGATTGCACACAAATGATTAAGATGAACAACAGATAGTGCACAAATTAGAAGGATACACTGTACTAGGATGTGTGAAGAAAATGCACAATGAATGATGTAGATCGCACAAGTGTTGAAGTAGAAGTCACATATCATAGAAGTGACATAGTTTCGAGTGCAAAAACATAGATATCATAAGATCGCAAATCACATAAGTATTACAACAGACATGATCACAGATCGTAGACCGTTGTGACGTAGAATATAGAAGGCTAAGATGCATATTAGAGAAGAAACATACTAGAGAAATCACAAATATTAGTTCTTGATATACACATATTAATTTCAGGGAGGCAAGAAGGGGAAAGGGAAGGGAGTTGTAGCTTCCTTCCAGTTGGTGCTGGAAAATACAATAGGGATTCAGTGCTTCCTTCCAGTTTAAATTGGAGAATACAATCAGGAGTTGGTGCTTCCATTCAATTGGAGTTGAAGAACACAAAGAGGAGATTACAGACTTCAATCAGGTTGGTGCTTGGACACTGGGAGTGGGAGATTGTACAAAAGGGACCGATATTCATTCAGGTCAGTGCCTAACTTCAACAATTCAGTGCTTGCACATATGATAGAAGTCCTTACAGGTTGGTGCATGTAAACATTAAGTTGGTGCTTTCAATTAGGTTGGTGCATGAGTGAGTCGATGCTCACAATTAGAGATTGGTGTATCCCATTTATGTAATCAATTTTTATATATAGATGTATATAAATTTATTTTACATATTTTGTGCCCAACTATGACCATTATTGTTTATGGCAGAGAAATTTTAAAGTAGTTATTAACTGCAAAATAGTATAATTTGCGTTATATACTGATTAACCCCCCTCTTAGTATATATAAGAATTCCAACAATGACTAGCACACATTGTTATTCAAGCCACATCTTAACACAAGATCCAATGCAAGATGACTGGGTGGTAATGAATGAGGACTCTATCCTTCTTCTATTTTTATGAGAGGTATCGACGACTAACGTGGCCCTAAGTGTTGTTGTAAATGTAACTTTAGAATATATTCTTTATATTATTATTATTATTTACTTTTTTTATTCCTCCTTTCGTGGATGTTTTCCCTTCGATCGGAGATGTCATTAATGTAATTGGTCATGTAAGAGTTGAGGTAAAACCTCTGTTGTAAGTCAGTGAAATAGTCCCCAAAAGAATAAGTATAAATTGTATTTCTAAGTCTCCCCAGGATAAGTCGGCCCATTCAAGTAGAGAAGTCGACCCTGTTGGGGAAAAAGGCCACCCAACTAAACAATATAAATAGGGAGGCACTCTCCATGATTTGGACACACAACAATCACAAGCAAGTTCATTCCGAGAGAGAGAAAGATAAGTTCGTTGCGGAACAAGAAGAAGAAGCCGAAGAAGATATCTTATCTTTGTCTCACATTGTACAAAGTGACAAATCTATACAAAAGAAGTTGTTGGGTTTTCTCCCTTGTTGTTTCCCAAGATAAAATTCTTTGTGTCTCTCTTTTATGCTATTCTTTTCTACCTTTTAATGATCCTAGTGCATTAGATTAAAGATCTAATATATTTTAGTTCAAGCACAAAATCTGACATGGTATCAGATCCACCTTTAAAGAAGGCACTATGCAACTGTAGAAGCTAGGGGTTCCAAGATCCGACACTTTTCTCCACAACTTTCTAGAATAGAGGGATAGACTAACTCACCTCAAGGAGGCGCATCTTTTGGTGGAGAAAGATTCTAGTTTGGAGAACATTCAATTTTTGATTGAGGGACACTACGGGAAGGAACTAGGGCGTCAAGTTTTTGGAGCCTCTCTCCACAAAATTTGGAAAATTTGGAAAAGGACCTCAAGGAGGCGCATCTTTCTATCCAGATAGAATTTTAAATTCCAATTTTGAAAAATTACAGTTTCGTTGTTAAACCCTAGGTCAGCCAGGTCAAGGAATTGTTTGGGAATCTCAAATTGGTAAGATCTATTTCTTTGTTATTTCCATTTGAGGTTCTCATATCAAGATGTTGAATCATACCAATCTTGAGGACAAGCTTGAAGGGGCTGGCAACTTCCAAGCATGGAAGTATAGAATTTTTCTTATCCTAGAAGAGAATTACTTGGACAACTATGTCACTACGGAGGTTCCAAAACCAGAAGGAGAAGAGGTGAAGGCTACTCACAAGAAGAAAATTGTAAGATCCAAGAGGATCATTGCAAACTCCAGCAAAGATAATCTCCTTCCTCACGTCTCATCATTAAGGACCCCTAAGTAGATGTTTGATGCTTTTATCAAACTATTCGAAGGGAAGAAAATCAACCAAAAGATGACCTTGAGAATCAACTCAAGAATGTGAATATCCAACACTCAAAAACCATCCAGTCTTACTTCATAAGGATTTCTCAAATCCATGAGCATTTAGAGGCCATTGAATAAAATGTTGAAGAAGGAGAGATTGTTGTGACTACCTTGAATTGTCTCCCAAGATAATGGGACTCATTCATTCAAGGGATATGCGCTAAGAAGAAGCTAATCAAGTTCAACAGATTATGGGAGGAATGAACTCAAGAAGAAGTTTGATTAGTGCCAAGAGAAGAGAATAAGGGAGCTGATGATGACCAAGCTCTAGATGCTCATACTAACAGGGATTGAAGCAAGAGGGGGGATCAACCTCACAGAAGGCTCAAAATATTCCATAGGAACTATAGATGAAAAAGGTACCCCTCAAATTTTAGATGCTTCATATGTGATGAAAATGGCCACTTTGCAAAAGATTGTCCTAGACACAAAGGATCCACAAGGACAAATAAGAAGAAGAGGCATCATGCTCACACTATTGAATATGATGAACCAATAAACAAAAAAATAATAGAAGATTCTTCAAGTGATGAAGAATATGTTTTGATATCAGCTCTTCCAGGTACCGTCACCCATGGAAGAAATGATTGTCTTGTAGATATCGGAGCTTCCAAGCACATGATAGGGTACCAAGAATATTTTATCAACTTATCAGAACATGAGTCACCTCACAAGGTGAAACTTGGAGATGACTACCAATATACCATAAAAGGGAGTGGAGAAGCCTCTTACAAGTTGGATTAAGGAAAACCAATGAAGATGAAGGATGTCCTCTATGTACTAGGTTTGAAGAAAAATCTCATCTCCATTTCAGCTTTAGATGCTAAAGGATTCCATGTTGCAATTTTTGATGGCCAAGTACTCATGTGGCTAAGAGGAAAGAAAATAGATGATGCAACAATAATTGTGGAGCAAGAGGGAGGCCTGTACAAGTTAAAGGGACAACCTAAACAAGCCTTAGTTCATGACTTTATGGAACAAATAAAGTTATGGCACCAAAGGATTGCACATGTACACTATAGAGAACTACCAATTGCAAGCAAGGGAGTATCAGGTCTACCCAAGATTCAATAAAAACATGTGTCATGTCCCAAATTTTGCATTGGGTCATAATGGCCTAATCACATTTTCCATATTCATGAGAGTTTATCAAATTGATGCTAAGGGTCAAATAATTGCCAAGGAGGAAAATTACTAGTTTCCTAGGTTGGGGGTGGAAGCTTTGGGATTTTGAATAAGGGGAGAAATAAATTATGTTTGAACATTAGAATGGAATAAATATTTAATAAAGTAGCTAAATAAATAAATACAAGGAAAAATCAAAGTGGAAATTGATCATGAAGACACATGGAGAATGTGGGACCAACACAAGCTAGATTTTCCATGCAACATGCCATCCTCCTCTTGTCATTTCGAATCCATAAGAAGTCCAAGGGTCTTGGGATGATTTGGAAGGTAAATATACTTGGAATGAATCAATTAAAGTCGAATTGGAGTGGAAGAGTAACTCCCATGGAAGCCGAAGAGGCATTTTGGAGCTTATAGTGAGACACTTAGACTAGATTTCCTAGCTCTATGACAACAATGATGAAGATGCTATGACACCTATGACACAAATCAGATATGAAGGCTGACATATAACATATATGACATGCCAGGTTGAAATATATCATCTAAGAGAGCTCTCATGTGAGTTGGAGAAGCTCAATGTGCTCCAACTCGAATTTGAGGAAGGTGGAAGGCTAAGAAAGGGAGGACACATGGAAAATCATGAGCATACACCCTAATTCGAATTGGCTTGAGTTTTTGGATGGATTGGGAACCTTAGAGGGATAATTATGTTTATATAATGTAGGAATCAACCAAGAGAATGGATTTTGATCATTTGAGAAATTGTCATTTGTGAATTGTGAGACCTAGTGGATGACTAGTTTTCTTGCCTTAGCCAATTTTGAGGGTGAAAGATTCCCATCCAAGTTGGTGTTTGGATAGGCCACTCAGGTATTTCATGGATATTTAATGGAGTCTTATTCACAGGTGTAATCTATGGGGCAGCTTGTGGATTCTTCTATTGCAACACCTTCTCTCAACCATTTCCAGTTTTTATGGCATATTCTTGCTCAAGGAGGGATTGATCTTTGGGTGAGCTATTGGTCTCTTTGGGGAAGCTTGTAATGCTCCATTATTTTATTTTATTATGTAAATTCTCTATATTTCAATTTCATAAGACTCTCAGGTCGAAATGCCAACATATTTCATGTAAAAATGTTAAACAATGAAGAAATAGTGCCATTTCCCCACTATCTTGTTGTGCACAAATGTAATGCTATGATAATGCTGATTATTTCGAATGGAAGAATGTATCTCTGATAAATGTATGATTAATTCACTTTCATTAATGTGTATTACAAGTTTCATGTTCAGTTCTTAAGCATCATAATCCATTTTACTCATTTTAATTGCATAGGGAGAAGATTTGGTGCCTTTTCCCCAAGGGTCAAAATTGTGATTTGGGAGCTGTTTGGGAGAGAGTCATAACAGCATGTATAACTAAAACATGATGCATATGAGACCTTAAAAATCCCCCCCGCACATCTCCTTCCTCTGTTCATAAATTCATGTGACTTTGGGATCATTTGAGAATCCATTTCCGGCAATTACCCAAGGGGAATTGGAGCCCCAGTTTGCTAGTAAAGACTCATACTTTGAACAGAACATTAAACAAGTTGCAGAAGTAATTGGGGGGTAATAAAACATCCCTGAAAATAATATTTAAGTTCTAATATCAGTCATGTACCTTCTAAGAAAATTTGGGAGCATTTGGGAGCATTTGGAGGTCTAGACATCAAAACAAGTTAAGGTCGAAATTGGGGAAAAAGTGGAAAAATTGGTCATTTAATAAAATTTCAAAATGGGGAATTACAGCATGAAGGAATTTGCAAATTATGTGCGTAAGGAAAGAATGTAAAGAAACCATTTCCTAGTAGTGAAATCAAGGAAAATTAAATTTTGGATATAATTCAATCATACGTATGCATCCCCATGTCATCCAACTCCTTAAGCAAGTATGCATACTATGCTTATTTTATAGATGATTATTCTTGTAAAACCTGGATTAATTTCTTGAAAAGAAAATACGAATTTTTCATTAATTTCAATGAATTCAAAGTATTTATAGAGAATCACACCGAAAACAAGATCAAGACTTTTACGATTAGACAATGGCAGAAATTCACTTCATAAGAGTTCAAAGACCTATATAGATAATTTGGGATTAAGAGATAGATGAGCACTCCGTACAATCCTCAACAAAATGGGATTGAAAAAAGGAAGAACATAATGATGACGAAATCAACAAAGGCGATGCTTCATGACCATTACCTTCTAATGCATATATGGGAATACACAATAAGAACAGTCATGTATGTACAAAACTTAAAACCTCACCATGTTGTTATATTTTTAACATTAATCTAGCATAACATTAGGATATTTAACTGAGAGAACAACAAGCACAACAATCAAACACAAGAGACAATGAACACAGTGTTTTTCCTCAGGGAAACCATAAATAGAGAAAACCCTGCAACTTCCTCAGAGATAGAATCAACACCAAAAGTGAAACCCCAAAATAGTAAGATGATCTCCTGACAACAGTAACCTCTTTCTTCCTTGTCCCAGTGTCTTTCTCTTCCTCAGCTATGCGCTACAACTGAGTGTGAGTGAGTGTGTGATAAATAGAGAGGCTAGCGCTCTATTTATACTAATTCCTGACTTGACTAAACCCAACTAGGGCCGACTTCACTAGGTGAGTCTAATAACCCTAGTGCCCTGGAACTACGAAGACTTTAACCCCTAGACAATAGGAGGGTTACCCACCTTGACTTGACATGACTTGTTTACATTATAGAAACTCCTGATAGGAACCTCGGGGCATGACATGACTCAAGTACATTACAAATACATCCCGGAATAAACATTGGGTTACAATACATAAGAAATACAAGTGAATACATTCCAAAGTTACAATTACATCAACACTCCCTCTTAACTAGGAAGGTATTCTCTCAACAAAATTTATCAGCACAAGTCTTCTTCTCTGTATCATCTAGATCATCATCGAGTCTTCGTTATCTTCACCTTCAAGTCATCTCTATCTTCAAGTCACCTTCATCTTCAAGTCATCTTCACCTGGATCTGGATCATCACTCGATCTGGATCATCATCACTGGATCTGGATCATCCTTCGATCTAGATCATCTCTGGAGCATCATCTCTGGATATGGATCATCCCTCGATCTGGATCATCTCTATTGGATCATCACGAGTGCTATCTCATGATTATTCTCGTCATAGGAAGTTCTACAAAGCCAGCCCTTTTTCACGCTGGTTGTAGGCCTGGCCTTCATGTAGGTATTCTTTAGCGCTTATATCTAACCCTAAGTTAGAATGGCCCACCCAACACTTATATATGATCATGCAGGAACCAATCCTATAATCATATCAAAAAGGCATGCCAAACACTCACATCTAACCATGTGGAAACCAATCCCACAAACCTGTCACAAAGGCCTAGCACTCATATTTGACCATGAGAGGAACAAATATAGCATTCATGTCAGAAAGGCTCTACACTTACATTCGACACATTCGAGGAACCAATCCAACATACATGTTCGAAAAGGCTTTGCACTTACATCCAACATATGCGAGGAACCAATCCAACATACATGTTCGAAAGGGATCTGCACTTACATCTGCACATGCGAGGAACCAATCCAGCATGCATGTCAGAAGGGCTCTACAATTGCATCTACACATGTGAGGAGCCAATCCAGCATGCATGTCAAAAGGGCTTGCACTTACATTTGATCATGTAGGAACCAATCCTACAGTCATATCAGAATGGCCCCCAGTCCCAGGATGAGCTACTTGGTAACTGATCAGGCGCCTCCATTCCAAGAATGGCATTCAGCGCTTACTTTTGATCATGTAGGAACCAATCCTACAATCACATAAGAATGGCTCAACACTCATATCTGACATGGAAGGAACCAATCCTCTCACCATGACAGAATGGCTTAGCCCTTACATCTGACCATGGAAGGAACCAATCCTCTCACCATGTCAGAATGGCTCTGGGTCTCATCATTTCCCCTTGGAGGAAACCTCAATCTGGAGAACACCAAGCTTACCCCTGAAGTACTCAAACTTCACCCTATCCAATGGCTTTGTCAACACATCAGTTATATGTTCCTCCGTCGCAACATACTCGAGCTTCACTGCTCCCCTCTGCACCATATCCCTCATATAGTGATACTTGATCTCGATATGCTTCGACTTGTCATGGAACATTGGATTCTTTGACAACTTCATGCAACTCTGGTTGTCACAATGTATACAAGTAGCATCCATCTGGAGATCAAATAAATCATACAGTAGCTTCCTCAGCCATACTACCTCACAACTAGCTGAACAAGTTGCGAAATACTCTGCTTCAGCTGTACTTAGTGCCGCACAGGATTGCTTCTTTCTAAACCAAGAGATCACACCTGATCCCATACTGAAGCAACACCTTGAAGTGCTCTTCCTATCGATGGCACTGCCCGCCCAATCTGAATCAACGTAACCCTCCAGGTTAATCTTCTAATTTGCCTCATACTTGAGCCCATAATCAATTGTACCCCTAAGGTACCTCAGAATATGCTTTGCAGCAATTAAGTGAACATGTCTCAGATCTGTCAAGAACTAGCTCAAGGTGTTCACAACAAAGCAAATATCTGTTCTCATGTTCGTTAGGTACATAAAGGACCCAATCATCTGATGATACATCGTAGCATCAACCACTTCTGATGAAGCGTCATTCAACAGCTTCAGGTTTGATGCCATAGGTGTGGTCATGGCCTTGTAGTACATCATCCCAAACCTCTTCAGGATCTCTACTGCATACTTCCCTTGTCCGAGGGAGATTCCATCCGCATTTTGCCACACCTCCATGCCTAGAAAATAATGCATCATACCCAAGTCCTTCATTTCAATTTTGACATCAAGCTTTCTCTTTGTATTAGAAATCAAACCATCCATACCTGTTGCAAACAGATCATCTACATACAGTAGGAGCATCACTGGGTTGCCATCTTCAACCTTGTATTAAAGGTTGGAATCTGCTTTACTTTTGGTAAAGCCCAAATTGAATAGAAAGCTGTCAATTCTTCCGTACCATGTCCTGGGTGCCTGTTTCAAACCGTACAAGGCTTTCTTCAATCTACACACATGAGATTCCCTGTCATGTGTCTCAAAACCGAGTGGCTGCTCTTCGTACACTTCTTCTTCCACTACACCATTCAATAAAGCAGTCTTGACATCCATTTTGTGTATCTTCCATTTCATCACTGTAGCCAGAGCAATTACTGATCTGATGGAAGTGTATCTGGCTACAGGTGCAAAGGTTTCTTCATAATCTATTCCTTCTTTCTGTGAGAAGCCATGAGCCATGAATCTTGCCTTATATTTATTTATGCTACCATCTGCAGCATGCTTGATCCTGTAGATCCATTTGGAAGTTACAACCAACTTCCCTTATGGTCTTGGGACAACATCCCAAACATCGTTCTTCATGATCTATTGATACTCTTCGATCATAGCATCCTTCCATTCTTTTCCTTCTGCCACTTCTTCATAATTGGAAGGTTATTCATTGATAAAGTCACATAGTAAAGCTACATATCCAGAGTAGGATTTGGTTCTCTTTCTTTCTCTGTGATTCTCTTCTGGAGCCCCATATCTTTCCACACCTTGGATAGCTTCTCGTACCCAAGCAGGTTTACTCTTGTGAGGATTCTTCTCTTAAATTGGATCTACACGTCTTTGTGGTTCTTCAAATTCTTGATCTTCTTCTTGAGTTTCTTCATTCATGGTTGTATCATGAGTTCTTGGTGCTTCTACTTCTTTAGGTTCTTCAGGAGGTCTCTTTCTGGATTTGTTGTAAGTTTTGTCTTCATCAAATGTTACATCCCTGCTGATGTTGATCTTCTTGAATCCTGGGAAGAATATTCTGTAAGCCTTTGAGCTTTCAGAGTATCCCACAAATATGCCCTTCTTTCCTGAAGGATCTAACTTTGTCCTCTTTTCTTTCAGAATGTGTATGTACACAAGACAACCGAATATTCTGAGATGGCTAACTTCTAGTTTCTTTTAGAGAAGACTTCTTCAAGAGTCTTGTTCTCGACTACTCTGTGTGGAGTATGGTTCTGTACAAACACCACTATTCTGGTAGCCTCTGCCCATAGATGCATGGGAAGATATTGATCATGAAGCATTGCTCTTGCAGCTTCCATGATAGTTCTATTCTTCCTTTCTGCAACCCCATTCTGTTGTGGATTATATGGAGTGGATAACTTCCTCTTAATCCCTGATTCTTTGTAGAAGTCTTTGAATTCATATGATGTGAATTCTTCACCATTATTTGATCGAAAGGTCTTGATCTTCTTTTCTGTGTGGTTCTCGATCAAGGCTTTGAATTCCTTGAGCTTGCTAAAAACTTCATCTTTGTTCTTCATGAAGTAAATCCATGTCTTCCTAGAAAAGTCATCAATGAAAGAAACATAGTATACATACCCGCTTAGTGAACTTGATGACATTGGTCCACATACATCGAAGTGGATGATTTCAAGGATTCCTTTTGCTTTGCTTTCGCTACTTGGAAATGTCTTCTTTGTGTTCTTTCCTTTCGCACATCCTTTGCAGACCCCTTCATGTTTTGCTTGAATTTCTGGAAGACCTTCAACAACTTTGCTTGCAAGTAGTAGTGCTCTGTAGTGCACATGTTCAATCCTTCTGTGCCAAAGTTCATTTGGCTCTACTGTGTCATCGACCAAGGCTTGTTCTGGATGGCCCTTCAATTTGTATAATCCTCCTTCTTGTTCTCCAATTACTATTGCATCGTCAATAGTCTTTCCTCTTGGCCACATGAGGACTTGGCCATCTACAAAAGTAACCCTCATGCCTTTTGCATCCAGTGCTGATATGGATAGAATATTCTTCTTTAGTCCTGGTACAAACAAGACATCCTTCATTTTCATAGACTTTATAGAGTCTAGCTTGTAGGAGGATTCACCACTACCTTTTATTGGATATTGGTATTCATCCCCAAGTTTCACTTTATGGGGTGAATTATGTTCGGATAGTTTCTCAAAGATTCCTTGAAATCTGTCATGTGTTTGGAAGCCCCAGTGTCAATAAACCAATCTTTGCTTCCATGAGTTGATAGTTCCCATGAGAGCGAAGATCAGAACATATTCTTCTTCACTTGAAGAGTCTTCACTTTCTTGTTTTACTCTCTTTCTAGGAGGATCATCATCCTTAGCAGTGTGAGCATGATGTATTCTTTTGGAGTTCCTCTTCTTCTTGGATCCATTCTTATTCATGGGACAATTTCTAGCAAAGTGTCCTATCTCATCGCATGTATAACATCTGAGTTTAGATGAACCTTTCTGATGAGAATGCTTACGTTGGTGATGATGCTTTTCCCTTCTTCCTTTCTTGGAGTGTACTGTGAGAGCTTGATCTTCACTTCCCATATTTTCTTCTCAAGCTGCTATTCGAGCTTCTTCTTGTGAACATTATTCCCACAGTCTACTGAACCTGACTAACTTCTTCCTAGCACAGATTCCTTGGATGAAAGAATCCCATGACCTAGGGAGGCCATTCAAGGTTGCCATCACAATTTCTGCATTCTCCACTTCTTCATCTACTGCTTCCAACTATTCTTTGATCTGGGAGACCCTTGTGAAGTATGACTAGATGGTATCCTCATTCTGGATCTTTACATTCTTCAACTGGTTCCCTTCAAACGGTATGGTTAGGGCATCAAACATAGCTTTAGGTGTCTTGAGGGAGGACACCTATGGTGTGAGGTGATCCTTGATAGAATTAGTAATAATACTCTTTTCCATAACCAACTTCTTCTTATGTAAGGCCTTAGCCTCATCTCCCTCTGGAACTGGAACCTCCTCACTGATATAGGAGTCCAACTCATTTTCTTCCAGGACCAGGGAGATCCTATACTTCCAGGCTCAGAAGTAATCAAATCCCTCAATATTTTCATCAAGGTTGGTATGGTGATACATATTAACTGAGAACCTCAAATGGAAATACAAAAGATTTAGATCTTACTAGGTCAAGATGTCGGATCTGGATTTGGAGCTGAAATCCTGAAGTGTTGGTTCAGGAGCAGATTAGGGTTTTATTTTGTCGGAGTTCTATCCAACCCAATGCTTTGATCGTGATCCCTAACTTCGATTTTGAGGAGGAGATCAATCCAGGCCTGGGCTCACTGAAAAATTCCACTTCTGTGAAAATCCTTAATTTCCGGCAGCAGTGTCGGGTCCAAAACTGAAAAACCTCATAATTGGATTCTGCTTCGATCGAAAGATGCATCCTAAGGAGAAGAGTTATTCCACCCTTCTTTTGCTGAAAATATATGGAGAGAGATCCACAAAGTAGAAAGCCCTAGTTCCCGCAGCTGCACAATGTCTTCTTCTCAGGTTAGCTCTTATACCATGTTAGATTTTTAACATTAAGCTAGCATAACATTAGGATCTTTAACTGAGAGAACAACAAGCACATCAATCAAACACAAGAGACAATGAACACAATTTTTTTCCTCAGGGAAACCATAAATGGAGAAAACCCCACAACTTTCTCAGAGATAGAATCAACACCAAAAGTGAAACCCCAAAACAGTAAGATGATCTCCCAACAACAATAACCTCTTTCTTCCTTGCCCCAGTGTCTTTCTCTTCCTCAGCTATGCGCTACAACTGAGTGTGAGTGAGTGTGTGATAAATAGAGAGGCTAGCTCTCTATTTATACTAATTCCCGACTTGACTAAACCCAACTAGGGCTGACTTCACTAGGTGAGTCTAATAACCCTAGTGCCCCGAAACTGCGGGGACTTTAACCCTTAGACAATAGAAGGGTTACCCACCTTGACTTGACATGACTTGTTTACATTATAGAAACTCCCGATAGGAACCTAGGGGCATGACATGACTCAATTACTTTACAAATACATCTTGGAATAAACATCGGGTTACAATACATAATAAATACAAGTGAATACATTCCGAACTTACAATTACATCAACATGTCCCGTATAACAAGACTCCAGAAGAATATTTCTTAGGAGAGAAACCAAAATTCAAATATCTCAGAATATTTTGTTGTCCTGTGTACATACACATTCCAAAAGAAAAGAGAAAAAAAGCGATCCTTTAGGCAAGAAGGGTATTCGTGGGATACAGTGACACATCAAAAGCTTACATAATATACTTCCTAGGATTCAAGAAGATCAAGACCAGCCGAGACATCACTTTTGATGAAAACTCAACTTACAACAAGTCAAGACATTTCCACATTGAATAGACTGAATAACCCGAAGTTCCTAGAACCAAATATACAATAAAAGAAGAGACAATCCAAGAATACCATGAAGATCATGACATGATAGAACCACAGATACCTATAGATCCACCTCCTAAGAAGAAATTCGACAAGATAAGACCAACATGATCACGAGAATCTATGCAAGATGCAGAGAGATATGGTGCTCTAGATGGGGCTTCCAGAGAGAGCAAGAGATGGATACCATACTCCAACTATGTGGCACTACTTTTGAATAACCTTCCAACTATAAGGAAGCAGTAGAAAAGAAAGCATGGAATGATGCCATGATTGAAGAGTATCATTCAATCATGAAGAATTATGTCTGAGAGGTGGCCGATACTAGAATGGAAGTTAGTATTTTCTTCCAAATGGATCTACAAGATAAAGCATGCAACATACATAAGCATTAAGAAATACAAGGCAATATTCGTAGCACGTGTTTTCTCCCAGAAAGAAAGCATCGATTATTAGGAAACATTTTCACCTGTAGTGAGATACACTTCCATGGGATCTGTACTTTCCTTAGCCAACATTAATGAAATGGAAGATACATCAGATGGACGTCAAGACAACTTTCTTGAATGGTGTAGTTGTAGAGGAAGTGTACGTGGATTAGACATTGGGATTTGAGACACACGACATGTAGACTCATGTGTGCAAGTTGAAGAAGGCTGTGTACAAATTGAATCATGCACCCAAGAATTGGTATGATAGGATGTACAATGTTCTAATGAGTCGTAGATTTACCAAGAGTAAAGAAGATTCCAACCTCTACTTCAAGGTTAAGGGTGGAAGAGTAGTGATAGTCCTACTATATGTAGATGACCTGTTCCTTATAGGTGAGCATGAGCTAATTACAGATACAAAGAGTATACTTTTGTAGAGTTCAAGATGAAGGACCCGGGGATGACGCACTGCTTATTATGTATCGAGGTGTGGCAAATATCATATGGGATATTCCTTGGTCAAGGAAATTATGCAGTAGATATTATGAAGAGGTTCAAAATGATGGAATGCAAGGTTATTTCCATACCCATGGTGTTATACCCCAAAATGGAACTTCTCCGTCTGTGATGAAATTTACATGTTTTGTCGCATGATGACATTTAATGAAAGTTACTTGTCATTCAACCAAAGGACACCTGTGGATGGAAGGGACATATCAGGATTTTTGTAGTTCCATTTAACCTCTTTCCTGGTTAATTGGAAAGGTATCATACCAAGGAACAACTTTCCAGAACAATCCAACTCCTGAAAAATCTTTGAAATACCCTGAAAAATTCCTTTTTTGACCCATACGCAAGATGTTAGTGGGAAACCTGCGTTTTTCAACTTTGTGTACATGAGTTGTCAGTTGAAAACCCGCATATATCTCATGTAGTGGTAAAAAAAATAAAATTATTGAGATTTGGGTGGTTTTGGAACTGCCTCCTCGTAATTGACTTATCCTTGACCCTAACTCTTCAAAATTGCTATATAAGTGATGTTGAAGGGTCCATGAAAGGGGACTTAGCCTTTGATATTGTTATGTTGGTGAAATTGGGACTCTCATCCCCCCTACCTTTTCCCTAGGTTTCACGAGGTGTCGTGAATGAAGATAAGGTATATCTTGTACTTCTTCTATTGATTAATAAATATTTGATGTTCTTCCCTTTCCAAATCATTGTGTAATAGATATTGAATATTAGTTTATGATCATATGTTAATGGTTATCAGATTAGAGTTTCATGTTATTTTGAATATCATCATTCTATATGTGGTCAAATTGGTTTGAGGAAGGTTTGAAGTTTGTTTTTGCAGGTCTCTTGGTTGGAGAGAAAGAAGAGGGATTAAGGAGAAACCTTGGATCATCCTTCAGTGAATGAAGTATGAACCCTTCTAACCCTTGAAATCTTGTTTAATTTATGCTTGCAAAGCTTTATATATCAATCTTTATACCCCTAGGATCTTGGTGGCATCCACCCCATCCATAGGATCATTTCCTTAACAACGCATGGCATCAAACTTGAAGCTACTATGTGATGATACTTTCGAGACAATTGATTCCATGACGTATAAACAAATGATTGGTTGATTGATATATTTAACGAACACGAGGCCAAACATATGTTTTTTTGTGAACACATTGATCTAGTTCTTTACAGATACGAGATGTGTTCACCTGGTTGCAGCAAAACATATATTGAGATATATGAAGGGTACAATTGAGTATGGGATCAAGTATGTGATGGATTAGAAGATTAACCTACATCGTTATGTTTATTTAGATTGGGTAGGAAGTGCCTCAAAGAGGAAGAGAACTTCAAGATGATGCTTCAGTTTGGGATCCAGGATGATCTCTTGGTTTAGCAGGAAGCAGTCGAGTGTGGCACTGAGTATAGCTAGGGAAGAGTATACTGCATTATATTTGGATAGGTGTGAGACAATATGGCTCTGAAATATATTTTTCAGATTTGTTTTCTCTAGAGTTAGAGGCAACTTTTATCTTCTGCGAAAACTAGAGTTGTGTGAAGTTGTCTAAGAACACAATGTTCCATGACAAGTCGAAACATATTGAGATCAAGCACCACTATATCCAAGATATGGCACATAGAGGAGCAATGAAGCTCCAATATGTGGCGACAAACGATCATACAACCAATGTGTTTACCAAGCCATTAGAAAGAGTAAAGTTTGAGTACTCCAGAGAGAAGCTTAGTGTTATCCAGATTGATGTTCCTCAAAAGAGGGAGTGATGTGATATGTCTAGAAGACGCAGGAGGTCTGGGATGTTATCCACTAGGTGGAAGACGCATATGCTATTAAGATTCTCTCTACATGTCCAAAAACATAGGTGAAATGAGGGTCGTAATACATCTGGGATGCTCTCCATTAGGTGGAAGACGCATATGTTTTGGTCTTCTGTATACATGTTTGGAAGACACAGGTGTGTGATCCTAGGATGCTCTCCACATGCCAATAAGACTCATGTTAACTAAGGGATGTAATACATCTAGGTTGGTCTCTATATGTATGGAAGATGTGGGTGTGTGATCACACATTGCTCTCCACATGTCAAGAATATGTGGATGTTCTAGGGCTTCTCTCTAAATGTCAAGAAGACCCAGGTGTGTGATCCTAGGATGCTCTCTAGATGTCAATAATACATAGGTTTTTTGAGGGTTATGATATAGGAACTTGGGATGCTCTCCACATGAGATGACCAGATGATATGGATATGACTAAATGATAGTAGGAGACACAAGTGTATGATCTTAGGTTGTACCTACTTGATGGCTTGCTCGTAGAGATGATGAAGTCCTAGAAGGAATATAGGCCTACATACATTATGAAAAAGGACTGGCTCTGTAGTAAATGAAGTCCTAAATGGGATCTAGGCCTACATATAGCATGAAAATGGGACGTCTCTATAAAACTTATGAGAATGTATAGATTCAAGAGATGTCACTAGTTAATGATCTATGAGACGAAGAGTTGCTGCTGTAGTGATGATGATCCAAGGATGATGACTTGTCACAGATGATGATGTCCAGAGATTTTGTCAAGTTGTGGTGATGATCAGGTTTAAATAACGCCTTCCTTGATAAGAGGGAGTGTTGTTGTAAATGTAACCTCAAAATATATTCTTTGTATTATTATTATTATGAATTTTTTTTCTTCCTCCTTTTAGGAATGTTTTCCCTCCGATTGGAGATGTCATTAATGTAATTTGTCATGTAAGAGTCAAGGAAAAAATTTCATTGTAAGTTGGGGAAATAGTCCCCAAAAGAATAAGTATAAAATGTATTTTTGAGTCTCCTTAGGACTCAAAAAAAAGTCAAGTAGAAAAGTAGAAAAGTCGACCCAGTAAAGTAGAAAAATCGGCCCTCTTGGGGCAAAAGGTCACCTAACTGAAGAATATAAACAAGGAGGCACTCTCCCTCATTTGGACACACATAAATCACAAGCAAGTTCACTCTAAGAGAGACAAAGACAATTTCGTTGGGGAAGAAGAAGAAGCTGCATAAGACATCTTATCTTTGGGTTTTCTATCTTTGTCTGACATTGTACTATGTGATGAATCTATAAAGAATAAGTTCTTTGGTTTGCTCCCTTGTGGTTTCCCAAGATAAAATTATTTGTGTCTATATTTTATGTTATTCATGTCTATCTTTAAGTGATCCTAGTGCATTAAATTAAAGATCTACTATGTTTGAATTTGTTGGAATATAATCCGTCGGGATTATATTTTGTAAATAAATAAGGGAAAATGAATAGTTATGTAGGAAGCTGAAAAGGCTGGTCGGAAGATGAAACTCAACCAGCATATGTAATGTATAAATAAATGATTTTGCAATGGAATATATGAATTCGAGAGTTATTATCTAATAGTGGTATCAGAGCACCACCTGCCATAACTCCTGGCTGCATTTCAGTATTGGCATTCTGCCTGCCAGACCTCCATTCTGCCCATTGTCAGTCTACATTCGAACATTTCTCCTGCCAGCCTGCGCGCATTCATGTATGCGTTATTCTCCTTCAAACGTTCGTTTAGGTTACCATGGAGGGTCTTGAGCCACCGTGTTTTTACACTTGCGTGGAGTTGAAGTAGATTTTGGATAAAACATCTTGAGTGTATGCTGCAAAGTTGAACGGGATGGTCAATGTTCAATTGATTTAAGAATTTGCAAGATTGAAGAGAGCCTGTTGAAGACTCACAGCTATTCATTTGCATGAAGAACTGAAGCCATGATATGCTGTTGCGATGTCTTTGAAGCCTGGTGATTGAAGGCCGATGGTAGATATTCCCGCCCTTTCTCAACTACGTGGAGCTGCTCGTATTCTGGAGCTCGTATTCCCCGAGATCAGTCTGTATTTTCATGCATTGAGTGGAGGTAAATATTGTTGCAAAAAATATTTTGTGACCGTTCGATTGCACAAACCCTAATTTCTGCCCTAATTCCTGTGCATGGAGTTTTCTGGGAAAGTCTGTAAATATTTTCATATGTAGGATGGGTGCTACGTATTGAAGAGGCCGTGATTACTGTATTGGAGCACTGAGTTTGAATGCACGTGTATGGAATTGTTATGTTTTCTCCTTTCGATTTGTAGCTACGCTTTGAGCATGAATTTGTGACCATCGCATGAGAAGCTTGTTGGTTGACTGAAGTTGAGACATGACCTTTATCAAATCACATGGCTGTAAGATTTATTTTGAATATTTTTGCATTGTTGCGACTACGTTGATGTGAAGACCGAGTTAAAAAAAAGAATAAGACTGATGCGTTGCAGAATAGGAGCTGATAACTGAGGTGTTGAGGCTTGACCTCCTCATTCATGCTTTGCTGCAAGTTATCTTGTCTTGTTATTGTTTTGTGGTCCACTGCAAAGGTTCATTTATGTCTTCCTAGAGATTTCTAGACTAAAAGCCAATGCACAGTAAGATAAATCTGGATAATCGAAGTTATAGTTTTCTGGAGTTTAACAAACGAACCTGTGCAGAGTTCTTTTGTTTGAGAAATATTTATAGAATCTCTTTGGCTAAGCTGTTGTACTATGAAGATTGTTGGCGGAATATTCACGCCATTACCAATTGCATGAAGACCCTAAAGGCTGCGTTCTAATTTCTATCTTCTAAAGCTGCGAACTGATACTGAATTTCTTCTCCCTGAATTGTTGCGAACTGAAGCTGCATTCTTGGTCAATGATACTGTCATTGTATCACTTTAAAACTTGAAGTTGAGATATTAAGATTGTAAATCACCTTGGCAGAGACTGTAAACCTGCAAGGTTATTGTTTTTCTATTATCTCATTCTCTTTGTCATATTAAGTTCATTATTGTAAATTACACTAGCAGTTGCAAAAGATGCAATCTATAGCATCTGTAGTTGGTGCCACTCTCTCTGGCAAAGATCATCCCAAAAGAGAAAGCAACAAGAGAGGCAGAGGAAGAAGAAACTTCAGAGGTAGAGGAGGCAGAAACAACTCCAGCAAAAGATCAGATTTGAAGTGCAAGCGTTGTGGAAAGACTGGACACACAACAGATCAGTGTTGGGCTTCGTGGGACTCCATCAAAGATAGACATAACCAGAAGAAAGATGACAATAAGAACCAAGATGCTAGTAAATCTTCAGATTCTGCTCATTGTATTGTTGCACATTGTAATCTTGGTATTAATGAAATGACTTCACTTTCATCTTACACATATTGTTGGCTACTTGATACTGGTGCAACATCACACATGACTTTTGGAAAAGACTGTTTTGAAGAACTTAATGAACAATAAATGGCATAGTTTACTTTGCAGATAAGTCAAGTCTTAAACCAAAGGGAATGGGTACCATTCGGTTCAAGATGCCTGGATTCCCTGATTTCCTGTTGAAGAATGTTCTTTATCTTCCAGAGTTGCAGAGAAGCCTGCTGTCCTTGGTGGAGATTCGACAGCAAGGCCATTCCATCCACATGTTTGATGGAATCGTAGAAATAAGAAAGTCCTCTGACAACCAAGTCATCATGACTGGATACGAAGATGGGAAGCTGCTGAAGCTAAAGGGTTCATCTGCAAGGGTTTAGAACTATGCCTACCTCTCTCAGCATGGAGAAGGTAATTTGTCATCAAGTTTATTGTGGCATGCAAGATTTGGTCATCTGAATTATAAAACTCTTCGTTTGTTGAGAAAGAATGGTGTATTTGGTTTGCCCACCATTCCCAAAGAGAAGAGCAAATGTGATGCATGCATATTAGGCAAACACAGTAAGCTACCATTCCATGAATCTAATTTCAGAGCAAGTAGGAAATTAGAATTAGTGCATTCTGATTTATGTGGCCCAATGCCAACTCCTTCTGCCAATGGGAATAAGTATTTTATGACCTTTGTTGATGACTACTCAAGAATGTGCTGGATTTACACATTAAAGACAAAATCAGAAGCATTTCAAACATTCAAAGACTTTCATGCATTGATCGAAAAACAAGCACAATCTAAAATTGGTACACTTCGTACTGACAATGGGAAAGAATGCACTTCAAATGCTTTTGAAGATTATCTTTGCCAACATGGAATTGCACATCAGACTACAGTTCCCTACAATCCTCAACAAAATGGTGTAGCAGAAAGAATGAACAGAACCATAATGAATATGGTATGCTCAATGATGTTTTTTAAGAATGTAAAATTAATGTTTTGGGGTGATGCAGTAAAATGTGTAGCCTATTTGAGAAACAAAAGTCCCTCAAATGCTCTTGATAGAAAGACTCCACATGAAATGTGGTTTTGCCATCTCCCTTCAGTCAGGCATCTCAGAGTTTTTGGTTCCACCTATTATGCCTTGATTCCAAAGGAGCAAAAAACAAGCTTGGTGCTCGAAGCAGAAAATGCATTTTCCTGGGGTATGAAGAAAACTCCAAGGCATACCGTGTGTATGATGAGGTAAACAAGAAGTTTGTTATTTCCAAAGATGTCATTTTTATTGAGACTAATAAAAATGACCAGTCCATTGAGAGACAGCTTGATCATTTGGAAAAATATCCTCATCCAACGAAATATTCTGAAAATGAATATGAAATTCCAAACCTTGAAGGGGGGATTCCTATTCTGGATCAACCTTTGGAATTTCCATATGAAGCACCAACTCCCCCGCATGAAGAAGTTCCTGCTACTTAACCTCAACAAGAGATTCAACTAGATGATGTGATTGAGAGAATTGGAAGACTCTCAATCAATGATGAAGCACCACCAGCTGATCAACAAGGACCATCACAGAAGATTCCTAAATGGGCCACAAAGACACTTGAAAGTGTCCATCCTGATGAAGTTGGAAAGACGGGAACGAGAAGTTCGAAAAGACATGAAGATGGAGGAGAAGCAGATAAGTCAGGTGATGACATGGATGTATCATTTGATTGTGATATTAATTTATCTGCTAACTTTGAACCAATTTCCTTTGAAGAAGCTTCTACTCGAGTTGAGTGGAAAGAAGCTATGCAAAATGAGTATGATGCACTCATGAAGAATGGAATTTGGAAGTTGGTTGACCCTCCAGTTGGAACCAAACCAATTAGCTGCAAGTGGGTGTACAAGAACAAATACAGATCAGATGGCTCACTTGACAAGCACAAAGTGAGGATTGTAGCAAAAGGCTATGCACAGAAGGAAGGAATTGACTATGAAGAAACATTTTCTCCTACAGCAAAATGGGCTGCCATCCGTACCTTACTCTCTTTAGCTGCTCAAAATGGGTGGAAAGTTCATCAGATGGATGTGAAGACTGCTTTCTTGAATGGAGACTTGAAAGAGAATGTCTTCATGTCTCAGCCAGAAGGCTTTGTTGTGAAAGGAAAAGAACAAAAGGTATGCAAGCTTGTCAAATCCTTGTATGGCCTAAAACAAGGACCTCGCGCATGGTATGAAAAATTAACCGAGCATCTTTTGAAGTTAAATTTCGAACATTTTGATCTTGATGATGCAACACTGTTTATAAAGAAAGTTGGAAGATCTGTTATGTATCTTGTGGTGTACGTAGATGATCTTTTGATGACAGAGAACAATGAGAGCTATATAGCATCCATAAAGAAAGATTTGAAAAAGATCTTTGAAATGACAGATACGGGACATCTCCACCATTACTTAGGAATTGAAGTCACTCAACATCCTAAGTACATATTCCTATCTTAGAAAAAATATGTTGGAGAACTACTAGACAAATTTTGCATGACAGAATGCAACCCTATCTCTACTCCAATGGAACAGAAAATTAAGCTCACATCAAGCGAAGGAAAAGAATATGAGGATACGACCAAGTATCGACAACTTGTAGGAAGACTTATCTACCTTACAACAACTAGACTAGATATTTCTTATGTTGTTGGCATACTTTCAAGGTTCATGCATAAACCTTGTGAAGGACACTGGTCAGCTGCAAAAAGAGTTCTAAGATACTTGAAGGGGACTCAAGACATTGGACTCAAGTACTCTAAGGTGGATGACTTCAAACTTATTGGGTACTCAGATTCAGATTTTGATGGCGATAAGGAGACAGGAGTATCAAATTTTGTATACACTATGAGTCTTGGATCAGCAGTTGTCTCATGGAGATCACGCAAACAGTCAGTTCCGACAGATTCAACAACAGAAGCAGAATATGTGGCTGCAGCTGAAGCAACGAAATAAATAGTATGGCTCAGGAAGATACTTGAAGATTTGCAAGAAAAACAAGAGAACTCCACTCCATTATTGATCGACAATACTTATGCAATCAAGCTGGCTAAGAATACCAGATTCCATGGTCGAACCAAACACATCAACACGAAGTATCATTTGATTCGACATCATGTAGAGGCCAAGACAGTCCATCTTCGACATTGTTCCACAAATGATCAAGTTGCAGACATCTTCACCAAAGCGCTTGGACGAGAAAAATTTGAAAGATTCAGAAACATGCTCGGACTTACTAACACCCCTTCAGATTAAGGGGGGCATTGTTGGAATATAATCCGTCGGGATTATATTTTGTAAATAAATAAAGGAAAATGAATAGTTATGTAGGAAGCTGAAAAGGCTGGTCGGAAGATGAAACTCAACCAGCATATGTAATGTATAAATAAATGATTTTGCAATGGAATATATGAATTCGAGAGTTATTATCTAACAGAATTAAAGCACAAACTCTAACACTAATACCTTACAAGAAACTTGTAAAGAGTACTTGTAGGACAACAAAAGTGAAGTGCTCCATTCCAAAGTACACGTCATTCTACAAGGATATGTCATACACAATATTGGATCCATGATGATGTAGTTACACAAGGTAAGTGCATATCCCTACTTTACAAGACTCCATGGAATCCATGGATATTCCTAAGTAATTTATTTAAATAGGTCAGTTAGTCACTTCAAGAGCACTGTTGTATCCTAGGAATCCTTGATCCAAATCCAAGTATCCAAATAGGAAACCAAGCTAACCCATGCCATCCAAAGTTTGATTCCCTCATCAAATATGAACCATGCTTCTCCTCCCACGTAAGGATTTATCTAAGCAAGTGAACTCTCCATGTGCCCATAAAGAAGGTTGTCCACTAAATTGTCAAGTGAACTCTTATGCCTAAGGGAAGAATACCAAGCCAACACCTAAATGAGGTCAAGCAATCTTTGAGTGAGCTATCTCCATTATGTGAATCCATAACATACCATCTCCTATGCACCAATCTATCTTAGACCCATCTAAGCACTTAACATACACAATGCACCCCAAGTCTCATGAACCACCTCGAACATTGTGTAACACTTTTCAAATAACCAAAAAAACTAACACTCCCTCTTTACAATGAAATTATTTACACTAACATCTATCGATTCCATCTATAGATACAACAAACCTACCACTTGCAAATCTATAGTGGATGCGGTCTCAAAATCAACCATTATCCCCTATGAAGTCCCTGCAACTTATGTTATCACAACATCTCAATCGAAAGGATAATGACCACTTGTGAAAAGGAACATGTCCTTGGAACACAAGCAACCTGCTAAAATATCTCATCCTCCAAGTCTTCATCACATGCCAATATCAAAGGACATCACATCATGAGTTTTGTAGGATATCCATTAGAGATAATCATATGTACATACAATATCAAGACAAGTGGATCACATCTAACAAAGTCACAAATATATAAATTTCCACAAGTTAACTCCTTAATCCTAGAATACCAAGTTCATGGTAATGGAAATGATCCATGCAAGGCCATCAACGACTTGTGAACATGATAATCACTCTCGTGTACTTGAGATCCTCCAGTAACTAAAAAACTTGACTATATCAACTCCCTCATCCTAAGAGAATCTTGAAGGAAAATTAAAATAATGGGAAACTCCCTCTATTTAAGAGAATTCATGTCCAACTCCCTTTGTCTAATAGAATCCATTAACATTATCCATGTACTCTACAATACTCCCATCAATTTCAAACTTGGAATCAATCTCAACATCATCTTTCATCAAGGCATCACACTTATCTTCCAATTAAAAATTGGAAGCCATATAGACGGAATAAAGTAATGCAACATGACCAACATATCTCCTAGGAGGTAAGCTCAACCTCACTAAATATCTATGTGTTCCTACATGTTCTCAAGCCTCCTACAATGTTTGAGTGATTCGTAAACTTGTGTGAGAACCTTCTCAAATCAAAGTCTATAATAAGGACCTTTTTATTGACTATTAGTTGCATGCAAACATGAGCAATATATGGTTAAGTGAAAAATAAAACCAAGTTAGGGAAACATTCAAAATCACACATTCAATTTTTACACGCATGTGATAGTGGAGTTCACTAGACTATACTAGCTATGTCTCTTGGCCCGCTTCAATTGCGTGACTGATCCATTAATATGATGAATAAAATGTGCATAAAATAATTTACATCACAAATGGACTTCACCTGCAAGAAGTTTGAATCACCAACCATTCATTATCTATCTTGCATAATAAGTTCCTTTGAAAAGCCACACTCTCTTGAAAATCCTTCACTTTTAATCTTCGGACCAAGAATGTCGAAGGCTAACACCTGTATCAATATGCTAATCTATAACTACTTCTTTTGCACAACAACTCTCTTTGAAAGGCCACACTCCCCTTTAAGTCCTTCACCTTTGTTCTTCGAATGGAGAATGTTTAAAGACCAACAATTGTATCAATGTGTATGGTTATAGCCGATGACCATAATACTGCAGGATCTAATCAAGTTCATACTTGCCTCAATTTCCCAAAGAGATTTATGAAACACAAGAAGGAGTTACAAAGTTGCCAAATAGGCCTTAGGTAAACAATGCCTCTCACAAAGAAATGGATACAAACCCCGTGACAACATGGCAACATTCATCTTCAAGTCACAATAATTGTGCATGAGTGGTGACTCTATGGTCTCAAAACCTCTAAAACATGTGTGCACATGGACAAGTAAAATATGTTGATTACAAGTGCTTGGTGAAAGACTTAATGGTCTCCAAATACACCATACAAAGTACAGAAGAAAATTCCCAAAAGTTTGTTAGAAAAACAGGAGCGTAGAGCAATAACAATAAACAATAAACAAGAGAGACACAAATATAACGCGGTTCACACAAGATGGGCTACGTCCACACATAAATTTCCAGTCCTTTATTACTATACCATCCATAAAAATGAAGGGATACAACCTGCAACAAACCTGTTGCACTTCCTCTTCAGTCTCTCTTAATCTGTCTCACACAATCACATATATTGTTTTACAATGCCTCATTACAATACACAACCGTATTACAATGCATTCCTTTTATAGGGGAATTACCATGGGAAAATACCATAGGTCACCCAATACCATGGGCTCGTAAACTGTTGGCCAACAGACATCCCATTTTTTTTTCTTTTTCGGGGGCACTTCCGCTAAACCCCCACCAAGGAACAATCCCCCCCACACCCCCTTACTAGTTAAACCAACTTCCTATGAGTGTACAATGAAAATGGGGTACACACATGGCTAAACAATAACATCTCTTAATCTGGAATATCATGCTCCACAACCAACGAAGTTCCTATTGCTTTCCATCGAATAGGGAATCCATGCAATACATTAGGAGTCAATAAAAACTACAATGAAAACCCACATTAATAAGGGAAAACAAAAGGCACATCATTAAAGGGAATAATCAAACTTATACCAAAGTCTCAACCCATCTCCATGGAATGATCTCTGGCCCTTTATTCACTCGACCTGCTCCTGTGGCTTCAGACCTTTCCTTAATGCCCGCTTGCAAATGACCTCACATTGAATGACCACTCCCCTCATGGATTGGCAATGAAGAACTTATATAGAGAAGGAGGTAGGCAAGATTTTTTTTATAAAAATTTTGAAAAAAAAACTCTAATGTGGGACAAATCAAAATCACCATCAACCAAATATTTAAATGTGGCTTGGTCATTTCAGAAAATAACCAAATGTGGTCCCAGTTAAGACCACCGCCAACCATTGTATATAACTGCTCCACCAAAGTTTTGACATGTTGTGGTATACTTTGGTATACAGTTGAAAGAAAATACCAACCATAGAGTTGTTCCCACTGCCACTAAACCATGTGATTAATATCCACATCATTAGTTTTGAATGTGGTGCCAACGTTCAATCACCTCCCATGCAAGTTGTTCCAACCATTGGAAACAATGATATAACCGTTTGCAATAATAACAAATGGGTCGAGGGTAAGCCTTTTTCCTTTATGTTTTAGAGCTATGTGACTAAGCCTTTTGCCTTGATTTTAACCATTGATGTTTTACGTGGTTAAAACCCTCAAAGAGGGAAACGATGCACGGCACCAACCAAATAGATACTTGAGGCGATCTATTAATGGAAAAGAAAAAATATTTACACATTAGTTTCTCACAACCGATCATGAAGAAAATGACCCTCCATGCTCCTTAAATAGAGATCATGGATCAATTGGGTGTTAATCCATCAGTCAATATCCATTAGATTGAGGTGAAGATGAATATCAATCTACATCTAGAACATTCGTGACCATTTGATAACATAAGTACAAATGCATACTAATGCACACTAAAGAAACACATTTGACTTAAAGACATTTTAAAACAAGTTGACCTTAACTATCTCCTAAGTACCTAAATATCATAACACCCCCCTTAAGAAAAAAATGGTATAGAATTGAAGGATTTACATAGGTGACACAAATAGTATAAGGAAGAACCATTAGAGCCTATCCCCCCTTAAAGACAAATTCCTAAACTCAAAACATATATTGAGGTTTTGAAAACTTAAGTTTTGTAAAATATTTTGTGAAGATGTTTGCAACTTGATCATTTGTAGGGAAAACGAGCAGTTCAAGAATGTGATCCTGAATAAGCTTTTTGATGAAATGCACCTAGATTTTGTTGCATTGATGTTGAATTGGGTCTTTGATGATATTGATGACACTCTAATTTTCACAACAGAGAGTAATTGAATGTTGCTTCTAGAATCGAAACTCTAAAAGGATATATTGAATCCATAGGGATTATCGACTTGCTTCAATTGTGGCTCGACACTTTTCTTCTACTAAAAAAAGTGTGATAGATTGTTGTTTATTACAATCCCAAGTGACAGGCCTAGGACCAATACTAAAAACATAACTTGCAAAAAACTTCTGATCATTAGTCACTAGTACATGTGCACATTTTTCCCATGGAAAATCGTTCCTATTGCAACACTTGTGCGTTGCTATAGAGACGAACATGATCCCTCTTTTTTGTGGCAAAATTTTTGTCGCTCTAGCAACACTTTCCACAGTTCATCTCTATAGCGACAAAAAAGACATGAAATGTGGGTTGTTTAAAAAAACCAAATTGTGTTGCTGTAGCAACGAGGTGTCTTCGTTGTAGCGATGAAACCTCGTCGCTATAGTGATGAGGTGTCGTCGTTGTTGCGACGAGGTGTGGATGTTGTAGCAAACATAATTGCACCTTAAAATCATGTTGTAGCGACGAGGTGGCGTCATTGTAGCGACGAGGTGTGGACGTTGTAGCAAACATAATTGAACCTTAAAAAATTGCTATAGCAACGAGGTGTCGTCGTTGTAGCGATGGAAACACCTTTAACGTTCTGACGAACTTGTTATACTAGTGACAGAAAATACATCGCTAGTATAGCAATCCCGTCGGGAGTTTCACAAACGATCGTCGCTAGAGCGATGGAGCTATTAATTTAAAAAGAAATGATGTTAAAATAATTCCCTCGCTACATCTACGTCATCATCTTCATCAAAATTCGTCAAACATCTAAGTAATTCATGTGCCTTTTTCAAGCATTTATTCTCTCAAGTACAGAAAGAGGCAGCTTAGAAGGCTGAACTTCTGGTTATGAATATCTCTAGCTTCAAAGAAACCACCACAAACCACAGTAGATGATCAACAACCTAAAGAAGACCATAGCGGCTCTTTCAAGTCTTTACTTTTTTCACTTGCTATTTATTATTAGAAAAGTGGTCTTTATGTTTTTTCACTTACTATTTACTATTAGAAAAATAGAAAAGTTTGTTCGAGGTCGCAGACTCTACAAGAATTTCTCTTAGCTGCTACACACTATTATGGATGAAAAAATAAAGAAAAACTATTTTTTTGTGTGAATTCATAGCTGGTTTTGAGTCAAGGTGTAAATTCCCACGCTGATATTGGGTCAAGCTATTTTGGGTCTTTTTGACACTAATTTGACTAAATATTACTGAATCCTATGAGCCTTTTTAATATAAAAATATAGATCTCCTCTAGTTTAAACAAAATAACGATATATATCACCAAGAAGTCCTCAAAAGGCTATGACAAAAATGCCATTCATATTTATGTGTGTGTTTTGTGTCTTCTGAAATGCAGGAAACATAATCTTATTCCATTTTGAAATATAACTCATGCTATAGAGACCTCGTCTATGGGGGATTTTCCCTCATATACTCATTTTGTTGGGCCATGTACAAGTTTTTTTCTCTCCACAATCGTTAGTAATCTGATTGCTGCAATGTAAATTGGCAACATCTAGTTTATTAAAATTAAAATATATTATGTAATCTTGATGCATCCAATAATAAGAATTCATCTATCTATGTATTTTGATACATCCATTAACATGAATTCATCTATCTATTTGTCAAAATTATACCCATAAAATAGATTCAAATCGAACCCATAAAATAGATTGGACTTAAAGCGACCATAATAACTTCCAAGGCTTCCTCTTCCAATACAATGCATTCGACAACCTCAACTTTATAATACACCTATTATTAATAAAATATATTCATAACGACTATCACTGGGAAAGGCTTCGAAAAAATTCGTATTAACGACTGTTCGGAAAAGAGAGGACACAAACTCAAAAGCAATGACAATTTCTTCCCCTTTCGATGTACTAAACCAAAAACTCAGTGGTGTTCCATCTCTCTATTAAAAACACTGAATTTCACAGCTTCACGACTGTAAAATGTATTTGAAATTTTCTTGATCTCTACTTCTCTCTTGCTCTTGCCTGACGAAGATTATAATCATTCAATCTCTCCATCGAGTAAAAACGCAGAGTCATCTATCTATCTACAAATTGTTTGAACATAGACATTACCATGGAGGGAGTATAATAATGAATATGAAGAAAATACAAGGCAAATATCTGAACCCAGAGTGGGAGAGAAAGCACAATCATCTACCACAGAATACCGAGGAGAATTTCACACATCAGAATACAAATAAAAGTTGTTTCGAAAAAATTAAGAATAAACTGTGACATCAATCTACCTTTGTATAAATATCGAATTTTCGAACATATTTCAATTAAATCAAAATGAAATTTGATTTCAAAATAATTAAGATTAAATTATGATTGCCAAACTTTTGCATCAATTGAATTTCTGATACATTTTGTCCACATAAATCCAAAAAAAAAGAAGTCTTCAAAGACAAAAAAGTCGGAATAAACTCTGAAATTGCCACTACAAAATCTTATCCAACCTACACTAATCCAAAATCCGAGTCATCATGTATTAAGTATAGCCTTTTCATGTGATAAGATTGGGTTATAGAAATTTACAGTTCATATTTAACCATTTTTTGCATCTTAAACAAACTAAAATTTTATACTTTAATGCCTAAAACAAAACTAAAACATAACTAGATCCAGAACAATACTGCTGTAATAAATTCAAAACACAATTTCATCTCTTGCAACTTTAACACTCTAATTGTCACTATGTTAAAGTTGATCATTGAGATGATTTACCAATTACCATGTATAAAACATAAACAATTTGTAACTAATGAAAAGAACGAAAGCAATGTACAAGAAATAAAGCAGTAATAGCAATGCTAGTAAATTTAATAACCAGTTAACAAAGAATGGTAATAAAACTAGTCTAGAACTATTTGGATCAGCATTATACTCAGATACTTTTAGGTTCAGATCTTGTCACTGAAAGGACAAGTCACCAAAGGAACATATGACATACCTTGATAGAGAGTATGTGAGAGTGTTGTAGGTTGAGGTTAGATACATACAGTAGAAAGCAAGATATCTCAGTCACCATGTGTGAAGACCCTAGTAGGATAGAAGCAGTGATATTTAACCCAAAACATAGCTAATCAACATTATAAGATCACAACTCCCTCTATCATAATTAACACCAAACAAGTCATGTACATAAAGGTAAGGTCAAATTAGCCACGACCTAGCTAGGAGAGGTTACAACATTCCACTTTAAGGATGAGGGAGGTCATCACAGTGCATGGCCCATCTAGGAGAGATCATACATAGTCACAATCCATTAGGATACACCTTACACAGTCACAAATAAGGTTTAGCATCCCTAGAGGGATGACGCCAAAGGTAAGAGTCCAAGAGTATCCCACATAAATGAACACGGCCTATATTTTCAGTAGAAAAATGGTCTTAGATCAACCTAATACAGTCATGGGTCAACTTCATAAAGTCACGGCCCAACATGGTAGCAAGAGAGACACCACACATTCCATGGGTCAGATGCATAAGGCCGCAACTCAGCGAGAGAGACACCACACAGTCCACAAGTCATATGCATAAGGTCACAACTCAACACAACTCACGATTCAACAAATAAGGGAGCACAAATCAACCCTTAAACTCGGATCTGGTAACCCAGGGGTGAAGCAGTGAAAACCTAGCAACATACTCCTTGACTCCAAACAAAAAGATCCGAGCTGAGATGTATCTTCTTTGATGGATCCATAATGAAGGATAAGACTTGTTTTTATAACTTGAAAGGACTTCTAAGGGGTCTTTCTTCAAACCCAACTTTTAGGATGGTTACCAATAAAATAAAAATAGGTTGACTTAGTATAGGGTACCAAAGGTCAAAATGGTCACATAAATAACAACAATAAAAACAATAAGGTTAGGTCATCATATCAAAGAGGTCATGTTACCACAAACAATAAGGGTGCTATTGCCAAAAGTACCATAAGTCAACTAAGGGTCACAACAAGGTGGTAAGGCAACCCCCATACCCACAAGACCAAGGTGTACCATAAATGTGGGGAGCCAACCCCTTTTACCTACAAGACCAACAGGACCAAGGACTTTAATCTTTTCTTTCTCAAGGTATATCGTCATGTGTGTTCCATATATCTTTATCATCACTATATATGGAGAAGATCCAAAATGGATAATGTGCCACCAGAAAAAAAAAGGATACTATAAAATACTATATAAATATATAGAGAGAAAAGAGAACAAGCAAAGAAGAGATGAATGGTAACATAAAGCCATGCAAGTGAAAACAAGGCTACTCCCACTATCCGTAGTAAATACGCATGAGCACAACAATATACTTTTGGCGGAATTCTAAATGAAGTAGGATTCTATAATGATATCTCAAAATCTTGATAACACAAAAATATAATGCATAACAATGAAATTCAAATAAACCCATCGAATAATTCCTTTGATTAATAGCAAAAAAAAATAATTAAAAGATAAACAGTCTAACAAAAGAATATGCCATTTTCAATCACATGTTAAGATATAATTTCAATCAAATTCAACATTAAACATGTTGATATTAAATGATAGATGGTTTATGTTCTCAAATAACATGAAAACATAATTGAACCTTAAACCCCTGCCTTTTCTCCTCAAATAGTTATAGTCATCATTTCTCAGATCACACATGTTTCAAAATCAGGGAAAAACAGGTTATTATCATCCATGGCCAATGCTCTTAAGGACAAGCATTTAAGTAATAAATGAGTCTATGGTACAAAAATTTCATAAGTACATTTATTGGTTTCCTATAGTATCCATTATCTCAAATATCCATAAGAAGAAGCTATGACTAAAGACATTTCATCGAATATTTTCTCAATGAATGAGCAACTATGGTACAAAATGTCATAAGTACATTGATTGGCTACCTATTCCTGCCATTTTCTCAAATATGCATCACAGGAAGTTATGAGTTAAGACAAACCGTTATGCTTGATCTATTATTTTTCTGCAGAAAATAGTGATCATAGGAGCAACTATACAAAAGGCAACCCTCAGGAAATCTAGTAGACCTATGATTGAAAAAATGTCGTGGAAAGGTGAACTTATATAGTTTGAGCTGCGTGAAAGCATCTCAACTCAAACAAATGCTCATCATTAGAAATGTGAAGTGAAAGTAACCTCTATGAGTTTCAGTTTTGAAGGAACATAAAACTCAAAGAATGGATCTTATATGTATTCTGCATAGCTCAATAAGCTCTATGAGTTTCACCAAATGAAATTTTAAAATTCACTTTACAACCTAACATTAAAATGATATGGAAGGTGTCTATACTATATAGTACAAATAGCCAATAATATGGCTGCACTTATACACCTAGACAAGATTTTCTTCTTCAAGAATGTTCAGCAGTGCTTTGTGCTCATAAATCTCAACTTTTGGAGAAGTCTCGAGTTTAATAGGATTTTCAGCCCATAACTTTGTTTGGTTCAAACTAATGTTTAACGACAAGTATAAAACCAAACATTGTTGCTTCTAATGTTGAAACCATATATGTTTTGCAGAGATGAACATCAAAACCATATGAGTATTGTCTTGAATGCACATAAAACCCAAAGAATGCATTCTATATGTAATATGCATATCTCAATAACCTCTATGAGTTTTACTAGATAGAATTTTAAAACTCACTTTACAACCTAACCTGAAAATTATTTGGAAGGTGTCTCTAGAAGCTAGTACAATTCATAATGGTGTGACTACCAATGTGAGTAAAATCAACTAATTTCAACATCAGTCAAATCTAAATGGCAAAATACAAAATGTCACATAAAATAATTCAAAAATTTGCAAGACCTAAACAGTTTCATAATAAGGACTTTGCAATATCCTTGATAGAAAAAAACAACGATAACAATGCCTTCTAGAACCAAGATGATGTCTTCAATATACTACTGCAAAATAGAACCTATTAGTGTTTCCCATCTTTGATAAAAACTAAGTTTCTCTAGTTGACGGTTGAAGCAAAATGAAAAGGTGACCATGACAAAATGAGCCTAGAATTGCCAATTTATATCAAGATTAGGGTGGTACTCTTAGGACTTAAATATCCTTTCACAATATCAATAAAATTGGGACGGCTTAAACTTTTAGGACATTCTCACATATTAACTTTTAAGCCCTCTTCTGGTCTTTCACCACTAGACGCGTAAACGTTACTCGAACGAAAATAAGATTTGAGTTATGGAAAATTAACAGTTTGACCCTCAAGAAAAGTAGTTTTATCATCAAATTGCATGTTTCAGCCAGCTAAGACATGGATTTAATGCTAGTATCTTTTTGTGTTATTTGGGGAAATGATCATGAGACTATAATAAGGTTGATTTGCTTTGGAGTCAGTAAGAAAAATTTCCAGGTAGAAATAGCTTCTCTGTTGTGATTTCATGCTAATAATTATTGGAGAGGTTGCCTAGAGTAAGTAACAACATTCATGCCCATTGAAAGCTCAACAAACAACATCTTTCCCTTGTTTCAGCCATCCCAACATCTTTCCCTTGTTATACTTTATAGATTAAAATTATGTCGATCCGTGAAGAGTTCAACCCAACAACCATTTATCGAGTGAACTATAACCAGATGCGTGTGAGCAAACCAGTCGATGAAAGGAGGGTTCAATCCAATGAACATGAATGTGTAACCAATAGTGGGCTTGACCCATTGAAGATTCCCTAACATACAAGGATTTTAAAGTAGGAATCATTGGTTAGCAACTAAAACTCTGTTTGTTCGAGCTGCCATGAAAATTCACTTAGGATTCACCATTAGAAATGCTTCTCAACATTTCATCATTAAAAAACCAATTCATCGTTAGTTCCTAGTGTTAAATTGTTAAAAAATAGTGTATCTTGATTGGATCCACACAGATTCAGATCCGATTTGGGGATCTGTGGATCCATGCCTGAGGGCCTGCGGATCTGATAATGTAGGAAATTAGCATTGTGGTGATAGGGGTGCTTCCTTTCGAAGTTGATATTGATAGCACTATTGGATTGGGACTTTTCCACCTAAGTGCTAAATCATGTTGTAACACTTGGGATTGTTGCAACTTCTCTCACTAGATATAAATAGTAGTCCAGAACCAATCATAAGTCATGAGGAACCTTCTTAAGTCATGCATTCCAAGAACCTAGAGAGAGCAATCTCCTCCCAAAAATAGTAGTAGGGTGGAGTCTATGCCACAATCCAAGAATAATCCTTTTAAAATAGCAAGATGGCCTCATTAGGGAGCATACTCTAAAATAACAACTGGAAAATGGATCAAGAACCTAAAAAATAGAACTCCTTAGAATGATTTGAAATTTGATAATGATGTTGTATGCCACATTGGATACCTAAAAATATAACCAACTTGCTAAGAATAGAATGCCAAAAATAGATGAAAATTTCCATGGTCTCAGAAATAGGTGAAATTTGAACCATCAAGCAATCTCCACATTGGGTCTCCAAAAATGTAATCACCCTACCATTCAAACCAAATTTCAAGGAATAGAAACCTTCTAAAATATATTTTAAAAATAGAAACTTCTCTGATTTGCCTCAAATTTGAACCACGTCCTCATCTCCCCAATGGATATCCAAATATATTTCAGGTTTTGAGAAAGATAAAATTTATAATAATACTAAATAGAACATTTTCAAGATTGCAAATCTTAAAAATTTGGAGGTGCCTTTTTAATAGCTCAACAACAGGTCTCCAAAACCGTCATCTGCGATTGAAAACAAACATGTTTCTAAAAATAAATATTGTTAAAAATAGAAGAATCAACGATTTGAAAGTGCCCATCTGACTATCCCCATCCCCCTATGCATCCTCTGTGTGCATGTAAATTCGATGGATGGGGGAAATTGCTAAAAATAAAATGCTAGAAGCATGAACTAAAAACTTGCTAAAAATAGATCACAAGATGTGTTGTCCTATACCTCTTGGAATACTTTTCTCTATATAACCTCTAAACTCATACATTGCAACGTTGGGGCAAGGTCAACCTAGAATAAATCTTAGCAACGAGTTATCTTAATGGCCAAGGTACTCGTGAACTATCGACGTTGAATGGTGAACTCTGGAATGTGAGTCCACCTCGTATAAAGTTCAAAACCATCTATGCCAAATAGTAAACTCTAATATTGATCTGACACTGTATAACATCCATGAACATTTGTTGGAACATAACACCCAAATTAGTCCAAGCAAATCTGGTGTTAAGACTGGCTCCAACTAGGGGATAGTAATCCCCTTGTTGGATGCTGAGAATCCCAAAACTCTAAATCTGATGAATATATACAAATCACACTAGGGAACATATCAATGACTCAAATCATCCCCTAGAAAATAATCATAAGACTTGACTTAAGTTAATGTGACCTCCCCCCAACTCAAGACAACTTCCGACTTTGAGATTCAAAGACACAATAATCGACATTGTTCCCAAGTAAGTTTGGTCATGTACTTCACAAGAAATATGTTTTCTCATAAATAGATTCTATATATGTAGAAAGCACCTCAATGTCTCATGAATGACCCATCCTAGCTACTTGCTATGTTTGAAGACATATTTTAACTTGAAAGCACAACCACCATCCCAAAAACAAACCTAATCAACCAAAATCACTCGTGGAATATAAATAACGACAATGCATAAGCAAATAACTCAACAAAACTTGGAAATCTAAAACCCAAAGTAAATTGCCTCTAGATTTAGACCTATCCTACATATCCAACCAAAAGGGTTTTGGATCTATCAACTTGACCCTGAAGCCAATTTTTTAATTTGTTGACTCTGGAAAACTTATTTATGTAATTAAATCTGCAATGAAGGCAACCAAGAATTTGCTAATTTGAACATGTGTCCACATGTACTCCAAGATTAGAGAAAACAAAGGAACTAAGTACGAGACATTATGCAATTTAGAGTATACATGATTTTCACCCAGAAATAAGGATGAAAACTTAAGACTTTGTTATGCTAACCTCCAAAACAAGTCTTCTATACACTATTCAACTGAGTCAACATAATTACTTAAATTTGGACAATGGTTTTCATTTAACCGAGAAATAGTCAGTCAAATTAAATTAAATTGAGGAATCATTGCCAAATCAATGTGTCCATTGTATTGATTAATGTTATTGTGGTTTGCAAAAGCCATTAGTTGTAAACAATGGTGGTTGTTCGGAAGGGTCAACAAGCAAGCAAGCAGGAACAAAGGACTGTTTTCCTGGTCGAATGGAAGAATCAACAAGGGTTGTCCTTGATCAAATCTACAACCACTATTGGAAAAGTCAAGCTGCAAGTCCACCTCTTCTTTGTCATTGTTAGTGTTATAAATTTTAAATAGGGTCTTGTTAACCCCCAAGTTTTCTTGGGCAACTAAAGGGATAACCTGCAGCGAGATCCTATAAGTCTGGTTTTATTTTAGATGTATCAGGTTATTTACAGGTACTAGAGATTGGTTGCAGTGATTTTTATCAGATTTGGGGAAATTGTTATTTTTAGGAGTTCCATTTTTGTTCATAGCCATAGTTCCAAGGATCTCATATTAGAGATGTTTTCATATTGTTTATCCTTTTGGCATCACGATGTTGGTGAGTTTTCGCGGGCAAAATGCAAGCAATTTTTTTGGACACTGTTATTTTTAGCGGTTTGGTTTTTAGGGCTTGAATGTCAATTTTGAACACATATTGAAACCCCTACAGAGAGACGAGTCTGACAAGATTATTTTCATGTACATGTGAGACATTGCTATATTTAACAGTGTCTATTTTTAGACATGCTATATATGGCAAGAGTTGCCTAGCATTTTTCTTCATGTTTGAATTTTTCCATTTTGACTACGATTTTTGGCATGTATATTTTTAGTAGATCTATATTTGGCAGGTACAATGGGGGATTGTTCTAGGTTCTGGTTGATGGAGGACGATGAATTAATTGCACAAGTTAGCAAGTGGTTGAGGTTTCAGAGTGACATGTGGAAACCAATGATTTTCTCAAATATTTACTCAAGCAATTAAATTTGGAGGTTTTTAGTGAGGTCACTATGTCACCTACACCTATAACTTATTTATATTCCAGCTACATCATGCTAAAAAAAACTAAGGGAGAAACCCCTTCACAGGCGCCATTGGACCTTGGAATACTATAAAATAATTTTTATGGCTGATATTCCCTGGTATAAATAAATTATAACAATGAAAACCTCCTCGGGGGATTTAAGAGGCCAAACTCAAAGAAAACAAGTTGCACTGAGTTGAAGGAGATCAAACAAATAATTGGCAAGAGTACCTAAGAGTAAAATTAATGCTTCCTTAACCTGATCAACATAATATATTACACAATCCACTGAACATAAGGGTCTTCTTCCCTTTACCAGAGTACCATTGATGCAATAAAAGTGAACCACCCAGCGAGAGGTCTTCACGTAGGCTATGAAGATTGAATAATGAATGGGTATCTAGGAGTGACTAGAGAAGGCAATGTGTCTATTCTCTCAACTAGTGTGGTTCAAATGAAGCCAGGTATGAAATTCGAAACCCTAGTTCACATAATGCATTTACAAACCCCCAAACACTCATAAAAAGAGATCATTGTTCTCTGTAGATAAGGAAATAATTCATTTCCAAACTGCCCTAGTTTGCACAATGCATTTCTCTGTAGTTAAGCAATTTTCAATTTTTATGTGCTCTACAAATATCTCCTAACCCGTGACTTGATTTTGTGGCATTACAATATTACCTCCACTTACAAGCAAGCATTTATCATAGACATCATTGTATTAGCAAAACAACAACTGAACATGTTGTATTCATTGTTCCATTCTCTAATGCTTCAATGGAAGGGTTTCAACAGGGTAGGTGTGAAGAGAATAGGGAAAGCACAAGAGAACGAGGAATCCATGAAGATAAATCGATTTGCAATTGAAATTGTGACTGGTGCTTATGCCCTAAAATTTGTGGAGGATTTATGTCCTAAAATTTGATAGGGAATTATGCCCTAAAATTTGTGGAGGAATTATGCCCAAAATCTACAGAAAACAAGTTGTTTCGAATAATTATTTGTAGCCATCAGATGAAAACATTAGATAGTAACATTGAAAACTCACCATGTTCTCTATGTTACTTTTGGGCCTCTCCAGTAACACAGCATGGACAAACTATGTCACGTCTCTCCTCCATAATGGCAACGACCACAACACTATTTTGGAAGGGGTAAGAAGACGAGGTTTCCACCACAATCACAACAATGTTTGAGCATGGAAAAAGATCGAGGTTCTCACCACCATGACGTCCATGACCACTATCCTATTCCAACATGGGAAATGGGACGAGGTTCTTAACAGAATGAGAACACTGTTCAAGCATAAGCAACGGGCCGACTAGGTTCTCACCACCATGATGGCCATGACTGCAACACTATTAGAGCAAGGGAAATGAGCCAAGGTTCTAATCACCGCCATGGAAACATTGTTTGAGCACATATGCCATGACTGCAAAAATGTTCGCACGGGGAAACAGGCAGAGTTCTCACGGCCACGATGGAAACACTATTGTAGAATGCGGGTAAGTATTGGTAAGTTTTGTTTGCAACTTGTTTTTGTTTTATTTATTATTTTATATTATTTTATATTATTTTAATTTTGATTTTTTTGAATTTTGTTTGTTTTTTTTGTTTGATTTTTTATTTTATTTTCTATTTTAAATATTATATCCCCTAAGTTATATAACCCCAAATCCCTAAACCCACTAGTAACCTAAAACATCAATTTTTATTACCACTATTGCCATTATCACCATGCTTAATGTTTAACATTATAATGCATACCATGATAACCCTATATTGATCTCTAGAATTCCATATAACCCTAATAAACTAACCCATTTCATCATCACCATAATCATAATGATTTTCATCATCACCATCTTCACCATAATCATCATTATTTTCCTCATTGTCATCGCATTCTTATCATTGTTAACATCATCATTGGCATTGTGAGTTTCATCATTCCCTATATATCCTAAAACATGTAATCCCCAACAACTCAAGAAAATAATTAAACAAATCGACATCATCATCATCATCATCCATTTCATGATCGTATTCATCATCAATGCCATAAATCATTATCATCGTCACCATCATCACTGCCTTTGAAATCATGATCATCAACATCATCGTCATTTTCATCATCACCATAATAAACATCATCATAATCTTAGACATCTTTGTCATCATGTTGATCATCCCCAACATAATCATCACCATAGTCACTGTCACCATCTTTATCATCCCCATACTCATCATCATCCTCCTCCTCCTCATCATCAACGTCATCGATGTCATCATAATTGTCGTCATAGTTATCATCGTCATTGTCATCATCGCCGTCATCATAATCATCACCAATCTTGAATTAGTGAACATTAAAGGGAATTTGACACTTTCCAAAATGATAAGCAACGCTTTCTAAAATTATATAAACACGCCACCATAATTGTATTGATAAAGGAATTTAGAGAGACCTTGTATCAAATGTATTATAACGAGACCACGATAACATATTCTAGTTATCTACAATTAATGGTATATTTGGGCTTACATTGTTTATTTATTGGATTTACATGGTACCCTCATGGAAAGGAACTATTAGTAACGTAAAGGTGGATAATTGGACTAGTCATAGATTGCCATATGACAAGTTGGGCCTATTATTTACTAAAGATGGAAATGAAGCAAATTAAACTTTGCATGACTTGAATATCCCCATGCTCAAAGTAAAAATGATGTAAAAATCAACATACCATAATTGTGGCTCATACTAAATAAGAAAAAGATATATAGCGAGTCAAAAGGAAAAGAGAAGGGACAAAACCATACTTGCCAACAAACATGATTACCCTATTTGATTTTGATGAAGATGACCATGAAAATGGAAATTAAATGTTTATATTTTCTTGACAACCCCTTGAAGGAGAGAAAAGACAAATCATATGAAGGATTTTGGAATCTCTTGATGATTTAAACTTGTTTTCCTTTTTTTTCTAATATGATTTCTTATATATATTTCACTTTGATGATGGAAAAAATAAAGGTGAAGACACTTCCACTGTCTTTACCATTTATTTAACACTTGTAGAAATTGTAGAGAGATTAGGATTTATTAGCTGATAATTGAATATAACGATGAACGTGAAGATGATGATGATGAGCATGAACATCATGATGAGGATGATGATAGCATTGATCATGATGATGATGATGGTGATGATGATGAGGAGGAGGATGATGGCGATGTCAATGACGATGATGAGGATGATGGTTATGATGATGGTGATGATGATGATGATGATTATGATGATGGTGATGATGATGATGATGATGATGATGACCATAAGGATGAGGATGACGATGTCGATGATGATGATGAGGATGATGGCTATGATGATGATGGAGATGATGATGACGACGATGATGATGGCGATGATAATGATGATGGTGATGATGGTGAAGATGATGACAATGATGATGGCAATGATGATGATGATGACGATGATGATGTCAATGATGATGATGATGATGATGACGACGACGATGATGATGGCGATGATGGTGATGATGATGACGATGATGATGATGCCGATGATGATGATGACAATGATGGCGATGATGACGATGATGCTAATGCTGCTAACGATGAGGATGAAGATGACGATAATTACGATGAGGATGAGGATGAAGATGTCGATGATGATGATGAGGATGATGGCGATGATGATGATGGTGATGATAATGGCGGTGACGATGACGATGATGATGTCGATGATGATGATGATGGTGATGATGATGATGAGGGTGAAGATGACAATGATTATGATGGGGATAAGGATGAATATGTCGATGATGATGATGATGAGAATGATGGTGATGATGATGATGATGGTGATGATGACGGCGATGATGGTGACGATGACGGTGATGATGATAGTGATGATGATGATGATGGTGGTGATGGTGACAATGATGCTGATGACAATGACAATGATGATGATGATGATCACAAATAATATTTAATCTATTGCCTTTTTATATTAAAAGGTATCATCACAATTTTCACTTTTCTTTTTGGGTTGATAGTTTTATTTTAAATAAGGGTGTTAAATTGTTATTATTATTTATGTTAATGAATTAAAATTATATATGAATATTAATATGTTTAAAAAAGATAAGTATTATATATATAATATGTTTATTTATTAAAATATATAATTGTAATGTTTATTATTTTCAATTATGTATAATATTTTATATTTAATAATATTATTAGTGTTTCTTTTTAATATGAATGAATAAAAATATTATATTATAAAGTAGTTGAATAATATTTAATCGCCAAAAGTATATAAGAGTATAGATACAAAGATTATACTATTTGAAAAGAAGATCCTTTAAAAGTTTCCTCAACATATATGTTCCAAGTTGAGTACATTGTATTAAAGAAAGTCCTAAAACTGCATCATTTAATAAACTTATAAAGTAGTTGAAGAATATTTAATTGCCTAAAGAATATAAGAGTATAGATACAAAGATTATACTATTTGAAAAGAAGATCCTTTAAAATTTTCATTAACATATATGTTCCAAGTTGAGTACATTGTATTAAAAAAAGTCCTAAAATTGCATCATTTAATAAACTTTCTTAGGATAATAGTGTATGTAAAAAGCATAGATATGATCAAATATAAAAGCAAGCATGATGATTGTTGCACTCATCCATCAGTTGCTCCTTTTGAGTGTGTCCTTGTTCACTCAACCCTTTATTTTCCCAATGGCAATATGTTGCATTGTATCCTTTTCCATTTCCTTCGAACCCACACACAGTCCAACCGAGGAATTGAGATTAAGTTCCTTGAGAAAAATCCATTATCATATTAAATTGCATCTCAAATTCATTGATTAGCTGTGCATTTTTAACCCCCTACTCCTTGACCCTAAACTCCAACTCATATTGTCTAATGTCATGTTGTTCCAACGTTGCTATAGCGACGGAAGTTTGTCGCTCTAGCGACGAATGTAATATACGTCGCCATAGTGATGAACTTCCGTCGCTATAGCAACGTTTTGGACTATGCATCACTATAGTGACTATCATCGGGGACATTTTCATTTTTTTCTAAAATTTTAAACTGTTTTTCCACAAAAAATTTGATTTTAACTTATTCGCGGCAAACTTTCGTGGGACTTTTGAGCCATATGTAGTAGTGAGTGTAACCACCCAATATAAATAAGTGAAACCAGCCAAGAAAGGAGTATTCGTTGAATAATAATAAACCCCAAACTAGATTGTACCTCGAATATACCGAAGTATCCTTTTTAGTTCTTTCCAATGACTATCATGGGTGTTTTCATATACTGTGTAACAATACTGACAACAAAGGAAACATTAGGACAAGTGCAAGTTAAGTACAAAATATGACCAACTAACCAACAATGCAAGGTAGCACCTACTTTTGTGTTTGGTGCAAGTTGTATTAACTTTGCCTCCATACTGGAAGGGAGAAGAAGTTGGTTTACAATCATCTATGTGAATGTGACAAAGAAGGTCACAAGCATACTTATACTGAGAGAGAATAATTATTTCTTGGGTTTGCAAGACTTGGAGACCATGAAAATAATGCAAATGTCCTAATTTGGTCATTTCAAATTTCTGCTTAAGGCTTGATTTTACATGGTTTAAAAGTTTAGGGTCACTACTAGTGAAAATGTGGTCATCAACTTAAAGAAGAAGGACTATGAGATGGTTTCCTACTTTCACAGTATAGACATTTTGGCTAGAATGACATCTAGAAAAATTCATGTCAAGGATAAAACTATCCATTTCGGCATACCAAGCCCGAGGAGCTTGCTTAAGTCCATTAAGAGATTTCTCAAGGTGACAAACAAGGATGGAGTTATTTTGAACATAGCCAGGAGGTTGTTCTATGTAAATTTATTCTTGTAAATCCCCATGTAACAAGGCGGTTTTGACATCCATTTGATGGACCACACATGTATGTCAAGCAAGAAGGGAAATGATAAGGTAGTTGGAGTTCATTTTGGTGACGAGGGAAAAGGTTTCATTGTAGTCAATTCCTTAAACCTACAAAAATACTTTGGAAACTAGCCTTTACTTAATTCTTTCAACACTTCCAACTAATGGATACTTATTTAAATATACCCATTTACAACTGACAAGTTTTCTTCCTGTTGGAAGAGGTACTATAGCCTAAGTATCATTCGCCATTAAGGAGCAATATTCTTCATTCATAGTCGTGTCTTGATCTAGATGGCATCAATATTTTGCAAATGTATTTGGATCATGAGTCTATGAAACTTGAGCTATGTAAAATTAGCATAACCACATGATGATCAAGTTGGATTGAACCTCACTATGAAAGAAAGAATGAATGAGGAATAATTTTAGTACAAGAATTTCTAAACAATCATGGTGAAATTATTCAGACAAGAGGCAACAATTTGATATCATAACCATAATTGAATAATCATTAAATTATATGAAATACATCCATGATACAATAGAGAGAATTTGAGTCCTCTAGGAGTGATTTGAGTCCCATGACTTGGACTGAATTTGGACATTGCTAAATGTGGAAAATGTGCCACTAGAGGCTCACTAGTGTAACTCCAGTCAACTAAAACACCTCACAATCAGCTAACTAACCAAGGTTGGTGAGAAAAGGCACCTAATCTCATTAAATCATGCAAAAGTGGCACTAGGATAATTGAAGGTGAACTGAATGTGGCCCATCGGAGCATAACTCAACACAGACTAGGGTGAATTGATGGTGGGACTCCCATGACTTAGTGTGGTCTCCTAAAATATAGGAATTGTTCTTTGGAGATCCTAAACTCATGCATCAGGGTGCATCAAGTGGTAAGTGGGCCCCATATAACCTATCGATGGCACTAATGAAGTGGCAACATATTCCTAAGCTAGGAAACACTAGGAAACTGACATTTTGGCTATGGTGGTCAAGGGAGGATTACAATAATCCTAACACCCCCCCCCCCTTAATCCAAGATTGGAAAAACTAGGACCTGGAAACTAAGAAAAAAGGTCACCCATACAATCTAATGCAAAAAAGTAACTACTGAATAAACCGAGGAAACGGGGAAAACCTCACGGGAACCCCCACCCCCCATCAAAATGAACAATGAATCAAGAACTAAACTAAATCAAACCTTCACACCAAGAAGAGACATGAGATAAACAAATATATTTTCAGTGAAATATTTTGTGAATATGTCCGCAAATTGCTCCTCTGTAGGGCAGTAGTGCAGAATGATAGTCTTACTATGCACTAGTTCTCGGATGTAGTGCATATGGAGTTCTATGTGTTTGGTCTGCTGCTTCTGTACTAGATCACTACAAATTTTAATTGCGCTTTGATTATCACAGAAAATGACTTCTGAAGGAGAAGTGCAAATGCCAAACTCTATAAGAATCCTATGTAGCCAAACTTCCTGAATAGATACATTTACAACCCCTCGATACTCTGCTTGCGATGAAGAGAGAGAAAGACCTACTTACTTCTTGATTGACCAACAGATTGGTCCAGATCCCAACATGAACACAAATCCTGAAGTATATTTTTTGTCAGTACTATCTCCAACCTAGTATGAACCAGTAAAATCAGTTAGATATAGCTAAGCACCAGTAGAATAGTGAATCCCAAACTCTTTAGTACGCTGCACATAATGTAAGGTTCACTTTGATTCCTTCCAATACATTTCATGTGGATCATGTATGAACCTAGAAACAACACTCACATCATATGACAAGTTTGGTCTCAAATGATTAAGGTACAATAAGATACCAATCAACTGTCTGTAGAGAGTACTATCAAACATGGGTGTAGAACCACCTTCTTCCAATATGATTTCAGATAGGAAGGGGAAGGATGTTGCTTTGCAATCAATCATATGGAATCTATTGTTCAAACCACCTATATGTCTAGACTGAGTAATCATGATCCCCAAATATTTTTTATTCGCTTCAAGGATAATAAACTGTCTTAGAAGCCTTAGATCTACCATGAAGAATGCCTTGCTCAATGTTGACTTCATGTCCCTCAATCCAACAGTTGAACCAATAATAATGAGGAAGCCATCCACATACAATACAATCAATAGTAATAAACCTCCCTTCGGCTCCATGTAGACATTGCAATCATACTTGCACCTTTCGAACTTCTGTGAGAGTAAGAAGGCATCCATCTTAGCATACCACGTCCTTAGGGATTGATTGAGCCCATACAATCATTTCCTTAGTTTGCAAACCAAGGAGGAATCTTCAGTGTACCCCTCAGGATGTCTCATGTAGTTCTCTTCTTCCAAACCACCATGGAGGAAGGAACTCTTCACATCCATGTGATGTTCCTCCCATTTATTCAAAGTTGAAATAGCCAAAACCAGCCTTATGGAATCCATTCATGTAACAAGGGAAAATGTCTCATTGTATTCCAATCTATGAACTTGTGAATACCCATTTTCAACTAACTGACTCTTGTACTTGGTAGAAGATCCATCTGCTGCTAGTTTGGTTTTGTAGATCCATTTTCATTGAACAAGCTTTCTCCCTGGAGGTAAGGAGACAAGCTACCATTTCTTGGTGTTCGATAGCTAGTCATATTCATCATCCATGGCTTCATACCACCTTGGATCTTGGCAAGCCTCTTTGTAGGACTAAGGATCAAACCCTAGAATCATGTAGCACCTCTCTAGGAGAAGTGGATCAGTATGACAAAGATCAAGGTTCTCATCCTTAAATTGAGATTTGGTTATCCTTGTTTTAGATGGATCCCCAACACTATTCCCATAAGATTGAATGAGTTTTTGAGCCCATTTAGGCCATCGATTGGGAGTAGGAGTTGGATCCAGATCTAGATTTTCTTGATCTTCATTCTCAAAATCAATATCTTGTTCCTTTTGATCTTCATCTTCGAACTCTAAATCTGAAACATAAGTAGAAACATCATCATATGCAAATGGAATATATTGAGTATTTATACCTTCCTCTTTAGTTGGTTATATATCACACAATGTATCTTCATTTAATTGGACACTCCACTCTATGAATCATCTTCTGTTTGTAATCTCCATCAACTTGTAATATTTTGCTTCATATGCAAATGCCAACATAATGCATTTGCTACATTGAATTCGAAAGGATTTTCTCTTGTCATATGGAATTATGATTTGGAGCTAAAATCCCTACAATGTGAGACATTGGGATTTTTTCCCATTAGTTATTCGAATGGAGTGACCCCAACCACTGACTTGTGAGGTACATTTTTATGTATGTATGAAGCATAATTTACTGCTTCAACCCACTTATATGGTGGAAGATCTCTTGCTTCAAGAAGGCAAGTATCCATCTCCTTCAATGATTAGTTCTTCCTCTTAGCTACACTATTTTCTTATGGTGTGTATGGAACTGAATGTTGCATATGAATACCTTCTGAAGCATAGAATTGTTGCAACTCTCTTTTGATGTAATCTCATCCATTGTATGATCCTTTGATCTTCTTTCCAAGAGTGTTCATAGCTAAGAAAACTTTGAAGGTTTCAAACACCTCATACTTCTGCTTAATAAAGTAGATCCAACAATACCTTGAGTATTCATCAATGAAGGTCAGAAATAATCTTGATCCATTCATGTATGATGTAGTTATTGGTCCGGAGACATCACTATGTACCAAATCAAGTGTAGAGGAAACTCTTCTTTCCTTCCCAACTTCATACCTTCACTTTGGGTGCTTACCTACCAAGTAGCCATTGCATACACCTTGAGATGACTTGATGAGAGGAAATCCCTCAACCATTTCTTCATTATGCAGCTGTTGGAGGTATTTGAAATTCATATGGGCAAATATATCATGCCATATTTAGCTTGTTTCATTAGCACGAGTCAATAGGGCACTTTGGTGTGAGTATGGAAAAAAATGTGAGAACTCATATACCTTAAACCATGGTTTGCAACTACTTTCGATATCATCTTCCCAGTAGATACTTCTGAGATCTCAATTGGTTCAAGTTCAAATACAACTTGCTTTGGTGAAACTGTATGGGTCATTTGATATATAAACAACAAATTTTCTACTAAGGAGGGTACATATAGGACATTATTGAACACTCCATCCTCAAATTGAACTGAACCCTTCCTAACAATTGGGATTTGAGAGTCGTCTCCCATGTGTATCCTAGGACCAACAATGATATCTAGAGAAAAAGATGATTCTTTGGATGCAGATATGTGATTGGAGGCTCCTAAATCAATGAGGAAGGCTTGTGATTGTGAGAATCCAGCCTTCAGTTCATGGCATCTCTCATGATCTTTAGTCTTTCTTCCATAATCAGTCTTCCTTGAGCCATCAGGGAGGGTAATATTATGTTGCTTCAAAAGTCTTGACATATACTCTATTGTTTTATTCATACATAGGTTATCTAGATGGTTTCTTCTCTTAAAATACATATACTTGATCTTTTCAAACCTTTTTTGCTTATCCTTATTAGAACCAAGGGCTCCATCTGAAGGATTTTTCTTCTCTTTTGGTTTGGGTTCAGTGTTGTTTTTTACCTTACCCTTCTGTATCCCTTTATCTTGCGCATTCTTGGTCTCCATAGCCAAAAGATCTTGATTCTTGGAGGCTTTGAGGGATTCCATTTGGATAAACTTGTCTTGTTCTTGAATGATGGATTCAGTGAATGCATCAAGTGAGGGCATTCACTAGTTTGGGGTTGCCAGTCTCTCGGAGTGGAAGGTGGACACAAATACTGAAAATTCTACTCCAAGATTTCTCATAATGGAGAGCACCAATTGCTCACCCTTCTTGTCAATTCCAAATTGATTTCACTACATGGGAAAATACTTGAACTTGGAGAAGAATTGTTTGATGGTTTTGAAGCTACTGGGTTGAAAGGAAATTAACTCATTCTCCAAAATGTGGCCTCTCAACTCATCCTACTTTCCAAACAGTGATTCAATCTTATGCCATACTTCCCTCGGTGTTTTTAATCCATCAAGGTGGAAGAGTAACTCCCTAGAGATATGGATGCACATGAAACCAAAGGCTTCATCCAATTTTTTAAGGTACTTAGATTTCCATAAAGGTTGTTGGGGTTCATCCTCCTTTCCCATAGTGAATCTATACAAACCTTTGCTGTGTAACACAATCTTTATATCTCCCCTCCATTATAGGTAATTTAAGGGTGTAAGGATCCTCGATGTCACGACTGTTGAATTCTACATTTTGCAGCTTCACGAGGAGCACAATTCTTCTGAATTCTTCAAATAAACTACAAAAACACTTTCAATTCGAAGGTAAACCAACTTAATCAGTCTATACTTCGACATGAACACTTTATTAGGGTGCATCACACCTGGCTAGACTTCTCTGTATAAATGTAGAGGGAGCAATGCAAAGATACCGGGAATTATGTGGAACCCAGTTGCTTTTGGTGCTTAATGGAAGTATCTAAGGATTGAAAAATGGTTGATCAAGCTCTGATACTATGTAGAATTAGCATGACTACAGGATCATCATGATGGATTGAACCTCACTATGAAAGAAATAATGAATGAGGAATAATTTCAGTACAAGAATTTATAAACAATCATGGTGAAATTATTTAGACAAGAGGCAATAATTTGACAACATAACCATAAATGAATAATCATTAAACTGTATGAAATACATCCATTATACAATAGAGAGAATTTGAATCCTCTAGGAGTGGTTTGAATCGCATTACTTGGATTGACTCTCAACATCACTCACTGTGGAAAAATCACCACTAGAGGATCACTAGTGTAACTATGGTCAACTAAAACATCTCACAATCAGTTATTGACCAAGGCAGGTCAAAAAGGGCACCTAATATCCTTAAATCGTGCAAAAGTGGCGCTGGGATAACTGAATGTGGCCCATCAGAGCATAACTCAACATAGACTAGGGTGAACTAACATTGGGACTCCCATGACTCAATGTGGGATCCTAAAATCTAGGTATTGGTCTCTGGAGCTCCTAAAATCATGCATGAGGGCACATCTAGTGGTAGGTGGTCCCAAGAGAACTTCTCCATGGAACTAATGAAGTGGCAACATATTCCTAAGCTATGAAACTAACATTTAGACTATGGTGGTCAAGGGAGGATTACAATAATACTAACAATATAAAAGGGAATAGGCTCGTGAGAACTGTGAACATGTTTGGTGTTGATATGTGGGACAACCAATAAGATCACTAGTTGCTTTTCATGTTGAACAAACCCATCTAGGAAGCGATGGTGCTAGTACAGATTCATATTCAATGGAACCAACTAGAGGGTCGTGAGAAGATGTAGGTGGATTTTAATCCTCACTCCCTAATCTAAAGAAGAAATTGGTGTAGGATCATAAGAAAATAAGTTAGAAAGAGAATATGGCTCACAAGCCAAGATATTTTCATCAAATTTAACATATATTCTAATAATAATGTCAATATATTTTGGTTGAAGAAGTTTCTAGCCTTTTACATCTTCAGAATATCCAACAATTATGAACTTCTCACTCTCAGGCTGTGATTATTTCTATTTTTTATCAAGAACGTGAACCCATGCTTCGTTACAAACACACAAAAATAGCTTACATCACGTTTAATTTTATTCCGTGCTTCTTACGGTATTGAATCTCTTAGAGCCTTTGTGAGAGTGCGGTTGTTTAAGTAATTGACACAATTAATGGATTTTTCCCAAAAAGGATGGCTTAATCCCTTATATTTGATAGCCAATTCCTTTATCATGTGATTCTTTCTCTCAACAACACCAATTTATTTTGGTATACATGGAACAATATGTTGCATCTGAATTCCTTATGTAGTGCAATAATTAGTAAATTTATTGTTTACATATTTGCCTCTGTTATATGTTCTTAAATTTTGTATTTGATGTCCAAATTGTTTTTTCTAAAAGGGTCTTGTAGGACAAAAACATGTCAAAAAATTTATTGTTAAGTTTTAAGAAGTAAAAATAAGTGTGTCTAGAGAAGTCATCAATGAAAGTTAAAAAATACTTGAAACCAAAGAAAGAATTAGTAGGAAGTGGAGGACACAAATCACTATGAAAAAGTTGTGAGAGGACTGAGGCGTGCCAAGTGGCACGTTTGTCAAAGTTGTCTCAATGATGTTTGTTGAGAACAAACTCAGGGCAAACACCATATTTGCAAGAAAATAGAGGAATACGAGTCACCATTTTTTGAATGCATTGTTGTTGCAGTGAGCGATAGTTTAAACGACCAAATTGCTTATGCCAAAAATTGCTCAACTCATCGCTATGAGCAATAAAAAATGAGGGAAAAGGTAACAAAGACTCTAAGTTTTTGAATCTATACATCCCAGTAACTTTATAAACAATTATGGTGGTTAGGATATGCGTAAGATCATTGAATCCTTGATTACAATTTGGTGAGGTGTAAATTCTATAGTCTTACTTGCACCATAGTGAGTGATCTGATAGATTGACAACAAATTGCAGATAAAACTTGGAACACACAATACGTATTTGAACCAACCATCATCTAGGAAAACTATTCCATATCTTAAACCATTAAGAGATCTATCATCACCGACAAATATTGTTTGTTGTTTCATTCATTAAAAGCAAAAAAATGGCTTTATCCTTTGTCATATGATAATATGCACCATAATTAATGAGCCAATCATTAGAAGAAGAAGAAGAAGAAGAAGAAGCATTGAATGAAAAACCAGAAACATAAAGTGCATGTCCATGAGAAGTATAGTAAGAAGAAGAATTAAGGTTGATATTGTGTTTCTTCATCCGGGAGCTTCTCAGGCTTCCCTCTTCTTTAAACACTTAGATTCCATATGACCATCTTTCCCACAAAAATTGAAATGACGCCGAGTATTCTTACCTTTGAATTTGGTTCCGTTGTCATCATTAGAGGGATGAGTTGGTTGAGATAGTTTAGAACCCTTGTTTTGCTTATTGTTGTGAGGATGTTGCTTCTTGGGATGCCCTGTTTTATCCTTTTGTTGTGCCACTAAGGCTTTTCTAGATGTACTTGTCGTGTTGATTAGTTCAAGATGAAAAATATTATCTTGCTCTCTAACTAGATCATCACAAAAATATTCAAGAGAGGGCACTTTATAATTAGTCCCTAGTTCTTTTTTGATCGAGTAAAAGGTAGATACAAACCATAATACACAGGACCAAGCTTTGATATAAGGGCATAAATACATTGATTTTTTGGCTTATATATATTGAATTATTCAACTAAGTGTTTAATGCAAGAAAAATCTATTGGATTCAGAGCATCCAACTCATTTTCAAGTTGTCGACCTCGAATCTCATTGTTTTTATCAATTATGCTTTCCAAAATTTCCCAAGTTGCATCTAGTGTTTCGCTTCCTTAAAGGTGGAATAGTAATTAATTAGAGATTGACATCTTGATTAATCCATGGCCTTCATCACTTTTACTATCCCATTTTATTTTATTATCGGCATCAATGGGGGTAGTTTATTTTCCCAAGGTAATATGACAAAGTCTCGTACTTCGTAGGACATCCTCCATATGGGCTTTCCATGAGAAGTGGTTGGTGCAGGTACGCATAATATCATTTGGAATGGTGATATTGTAAATTTTAGGTAAAATTGCTTTAAAAGCATAAATTGATGGTTTACATACAAATATCTCAAAAACAGGAAGTTAAAAAAACATTGAAAATAGGCTCTAGATGTCAAAGTTTTTCCTTTTTGAATAAATACATAAATGGAACTAGGGAGCCACGAGGCATGTAGATGTTGAACTATGTGGTGATGAGTGCAAAATAATAGCAATAGATAATCCCCCCTACAAACTTTTCATATAATCTCAATTTTACAAATAAGTTACTTTAAAATAAGTGACTTACTTTTATAAAACAAGTGGGAAGCACTTTTATAATGTAGTTACTTTATAGTTAAAGTTACATGAACTTTTGTAAAATGTAACAAAAAGGGCTTGATCCCAAGACCTCTTACTTATTAAAGAAACTTTAACCAAGTGAGTTACACTAAAGGTTTGGTAGTATTATGGAGGAAAATTGGGGCGTTGTTGTTGTTGTTGTTGCTTTTTGGCCTACAAGACACTTTACACAACCATACAAAAACAAAAAACAAAAAACAAAATTTCTCAAATTTGGGGTTAGTCCTTGGTCAACTAACCTAAAAATTTAATTTTAACATTGTTTATGGTTTACTGAGTTTGCATAGGGCACACGAGAAAGAGCATATGCAATCAATAAAACCCTTTTTAGTTAGGTTAATCTTGACATGATTAAAAATTGATTAAGATAACCTTGATTCGATCAATAATGGGTTTATCGTTGGTGGTTTATGGGCCCACAGTTTTGGGTAACCCTTGGTTTTAGCATGTGATGAAACCTATTTAAAGGCTTGAGTAACTCCATTGTAAGATGCCAAAAAGTGTTCGATGTTGGTCGTAGTGTCCAAGATTAATATATATCTAAGCGGTCAATGTTGGTCGTAGTGTCAAAGATTAATATACAATATATGTTGAAATGTATTGATGTCTGTAATCAATGTTGTCCATCTCAGGATGATATAATGCCAAATTATTTGGATATTGTGAATAGTTGTCAATGCCATCTTTTCGACATGAGAATACGTTATCTTAGGCCTATTCAAGTTCTTGATTAGATATTAAACCACACTTTCTTGATGTAGTTCACCCTCTTGAGCCAAAACCATTATGATGGTTGATTTAGATGTCGTTAGATATAGCAGAAAATATACGTTATAGTTGGGTGGGCCCAACAATGAGGAAGGAATTAATGCCATTTTAATTGAATCAAATGACCTTCTAGTGTGATCATCCCAAATAAATGGGACCCCTTTATTCAACATGCACATAAACCCTTTCGTAATCTTGGTGTAATTTGGAATGAATCGACACAAGAAGTTATACTTTCCTTGGTGGCTCTCTAATTGGTGCACATTGTGTAGGGGAGGCAATTGAACTATCGCCTAAATATTGAACAAATATACCACAAACATATGCTTATAAATGATGAAGCCAATTAATCATCCTAAAAGGACACAAAATATACATTTAAGAGGATTCAAACACTCTCAATCACAGGGGATAACTCAAATTTACTAATTCTTCCTGAAGCCTCCCCAAAATCACTCCCATGCACTAGAGACAACTCAAATTTCACCTACTGACTCGAATTTCCTTAAAATCAATCCCATGCACTTCGTATTTATCCAAATTTACTGTAATTGACCAAGGATAACTCAGATTAGACTCAAAACCCCTTTAATTGACTGAAGACAACTTGAATTCCCCCAAATCACTCCAAATGACTGAAGGTAACTCGAATCCTCCCTGAATTTGCTATGATTAACCAATGATAACTTGGATAGGTAATATTTTCATCATGTATGGTGCATGGTTGCATGCAATCATTTATTATGTGTCATAGGATCTCTAAGGTCCAAAAGAGTCAAAATTAGGAAAGATAGAGTTATGTTAGGAAGGGAAACAACTCCTATCCCCCCCACACCCCCCCGCAACCCCTCGCATGTGGAATCCAAGACCCCCCATCCATGTTTGTTTTCCATGTTGAGCTATTATTTAATTATACAAAGATAATAATAGAATAATAATAATAATGTACATAGCCCATAGTCCAAGCATCTTGTGCCACCATAATAACAAATAAACAAATCACATATGTTCGAGGCTTACCTGTCAGGATATTATAGGGATCAATCATGATAGCGAGATCTAATGGAGAAGCGTGTATAAGCATCGTATTGGTAAGCATTTGACATGGGTGACACCTATTTACTGCTTCAACACAATGTTTAAATATTGAATGCCAAAAATTCCCAACACACAATATATTTTACACTATAGCCAACCCTCATAAATTGCCACCACATGCTCCTCTAAGGTTATCATTCACAACCTTCTTCACAACCTTCTCAGCTTCTTGGAGTAAGACATTATCTATGTATCATATCAATTCCTTAACGGTATAAAGTGTCACCTATTATGAGATAATTTTTTGCATGGTCATAGATATGTCGTCGGTCCTTATGGGAGAATTGAGAGGGTACCCATGGGAAATGACTCATTCTCAACCTATTCCTTACCTTCTCTAAGGACTTTCAACATGAGCTCACCAAACCCCAAGGAATTTTTTGATTTTGCTAACGCAAATAATAAGTTGAACTCCTCTAGAATTATAATCCACTTATTGTATTTTCCCTTGACCATGAACCAAGAAAATATATGTTGAAATAGATTGAGGTCTGCAAGCCAAAACCTAGTACGTTGGTGACCCTAGGAACCCCAGCCATAAGGTAGATATCCCTCACAACTGAACTAGCGAATCTGTTAGGGAGTCTCTAGTTTCTTTGGGGGCTTTTCCAATTAGGTTTTCATTCCAGTTTTTCACTCTTTTGTTTATTTAGTGATTTGCTTGCATCTGTGTTTCATTCAGTATGGTTATGTGCTTAGGATCCTTTGTCCTTTGATTTTTCTTCTGAAAATTTTAAGGGTCATTCAGGGGTTTCTTTTTTAATGGTCCTGAATCGCGAGTTGTAATCGTCGGCTGCCTTCATAATAGTTGTGGTTCGTTCGCAGGTTGTCCACTAGACAATCGTGATTTCCTAAAGGAGGTCTCCAAAACTTAGGGTTTCTCCCTTGTTCTGAGTTTTTTTGTTTTAAATACTTCTATAGGGTTTTTTCATGGCCCAGTACTGCTCTGTTACATCATGCATTTCACTGTAACTTGTCTTACAAGTTTGTGTTGAGTAGGTTAGGATTGATTTTGTGTGCAAGTATGCTTAGGTCTTGCCTCTTGGCTTGCTTGGTTGAAGTGGTTTTGTGAGTTCTTGACTTCTGTCAGTTCTCTGGTACTTGTCTGCATCTGATTGCTTTAGTGACAGTCTGAACCTTTTGATTTTACCAACTTTTTGATTTACTTGTCTTCTAAAGCCTAGTAATTCAGTCCAAGTAGGGTTTTAGGTCAGCTTTGTGTTGCTTCTCAAGGTTTTGATTATAAGGTTTGAATGTTCTTTCTTGAATTTATACATTTTCATGTTATCTAGCTTGCTTAGTTTACATTATTTTGCATCAAATTTTGACTTTTGAAAAGAAAAATAAAACAAAGCATTTGTAGTTGTATTGTTAGTCTATATAGGCTCTTTGTACGCTTGTTTTTAAATTGTCTTTCAAAAAGAAAAAGTATATAAAAAGTCTTGTGTTTTCCAAAGTTCTTAAGCAATTTCATTCTGTTTTTAAAAGGAAAAAATTATATGTTGAATAGCATTTGTTTTTGAAAATGTTTACATCATATTTGCTTTCAGTTGAGTCAAAACACCATGAGTTTCACTTCCACTACCTTTGAGTAATATTGACCTTAAAAAGAACGATATAAACTAAAATTTATTAGATAGGGTCATCAATCAACTAGCTTGGGCTAGGTTCTTCGATTATGATTTATTTAACTATCCAAGATCATTTTAACTCATACTTAGTGGCTTATCATTAGGTAAATCCAATTTTACAAGAGATCTACCGAAAAGCTCCTCTAACATAAGAGTCAAGCACGAGGTCGTGTGAGGACTTAATTGTAGACATAACCCTCCAATACTTCATTCAAGCATAAACCATGATTGTTGTGCATACAGGGGTTCGTCCAGTTCACCTTTTGGCCCCATGAGCTACCGGTGCAGTCAGAATTTCAGGCTTAGCTACCCTGCACATGCACACCAGTCAGACATGTGACTGTTCCGCTGGAATCATGTTGTAAGTTTGGTAGCCTTAGTATCCAGACTCTAGTATTCTTTCACAGGTTACAGTGGAAGGATATTTCTACTATACGTATGGAAGGCTTGGGAGGTAACCCTGATTAACAATTTGGGAGGGTGGTTTCGTGATTCAAACACTTGATCCCATAAACATTATCACAAGACACCAAGTAATTTTTCTTCAATGATTCATTGGTTTTTTCTGGGCCCTAACCATCCCAGATGTTCCTCTAGAATACATATCTTCCACCTGATTGTGTTTGTGATACTTAGTATTTTTTTGTAGTGTGCGTTGTGGTTTTCCTGTCATCTAGTATGACCTTTAGGTGTGTGACTTAAACTGTATATGTGGAGGATCAACCTCGTTGTAGGTCTCGAAGGTTGCAAAACCTTCCTCCACTTTCCATAGTGGATCCTCCACCACCACCTCAAAGTCAGAGATTAGATACTAACGGTTCCTTTGAATCGATTGGAGTCAGTCAAAGTCCAGGGGAACGTGAACTTCACTATACTCAGACCGACCACTCGTCCTTGGAAGTTGAAGACTTGCAAGCTCAAGAGTTTCTAACAAATTATAATCCACCTATAATTGATTTAAGTGGTCTCGTTTTAGTGCAAATTCATCATTTTGCTTCACCTGGTGTTGATGTTCCCTTGAGTATTATTATGTCTAGCTTAGGAGAAGGTCTATGGGATGTGTCTACCCCCACTTCAGCTATGCTGGTCAGCGGAGTCTCTCCCGCACTAGTGAGTGCTCCGAGACCAAGTAAGGCTTTGTTGTTCTTGTAGTGTCATTTAAATTTGATTCATATACTCTGGCGTATCCAAGTTCCCAAGTGATTAATACATCGGCACACTAAAATGCTATTGGTTCTTCTAGTGGGATGGTCACAAGGATACCTAGTGTACCTTTCACCTCTTCTTTGTTATTTCAGAGTGCTAAAAGTGGCCTGAGTGGGTCCACTTCATTCTTCCAAGGTTTTTTGTGGTATGGGGGGCACATTCCTCCATCCGCTCCTTATGTAGGTTCATCACCTACTTATACCAGTGTGTCATCTAGACATCAGAACCACTTTTTCAGGTTTTAACTTCTACACTTCTGATCAGGTGTCGGCTACTCCTTTTGGGAGCTCTCCCTTTTCACTTTTTAGTGGAGGAGTCTCAACTCCTATTTCTGCAACTCCAGCTTCATCTGGAACCGATCAAACACAATATCACACACCACAAGTTAGTAACCCTTTGGCCTTTAGGTAGAACCCTGTTCAAAATATTGTTAGTTCTTCACAGCTGGAGGCTAGGGGCAACCCCAACCCCTCTTTATGGAGCCCTGGTACGGGTACTTCCTCGCCCTAGACTCCTCAATACCAACTTCTTGCTTGGGCTCGTTTACCCTTTATGGCAACTTTAAACCTGCCAGACTTAACAAAACTAATGAGTGACCCTGTGCGCCATCATGCAACATGAGCACCTGTTCCAATCAAATTATCTTCAAACATTCCAAAGTTTGAAGGGAAAACGTGTGAGGACCTAGGTGCTCATATCACAACATTTCATTTATGGTGCTCTTCCAACTCACTGAACGATGATTCCATTCAGTTGAGGCTATTTCAATGAACACTAACTAGTGTAGCAGCAAAGTGGTACATTGAACTTTCGTCAACCGCATACGATAATTTTCTTGACTTGGAAACCGATTTCTTGAATCACTTTTAACTTCTTGTCCGGTATGATGCCAGTATAGACCTTCTGTCAACTTTTAGCCAGACCAAGGCCACTCATATATTTTATCACATTCAAGAGTGGAGAAGGAGAAAGATGCTTATCATAGCCAATATTCCTCCCGATTTCTTACTGGAGTGGTTTTTGAAATCATTATTGCCTTATATTTCGAAAGATGTTTCCACATTGGGAGTGACTACAGAGCAAAGGCCATTCTCAGGTCCTAGCAACTGGATTTGATATTTGCCCAGTTTGGGATTCTATATGAAATTATTCCTGGGGCGCTAAGTTCTAATACAAACTTTGTCAAACCCAAACCTGGACCTCATGTCGATGGCGTGGTTGGCTCAATAGACACACCGACTATAGATTCACTGACTAACCAGATCTAAGAATTGTCAGCGAAGCAATCTGCAACGAAGGAAGCCAAGGATATCAACCCCTCACCTCATAATGTGAATGTCTATTCAGCACAATCTTCCTAGAAGGGCACTCAGCAGCCCAGTGGATAAAATAACAAGGGGAAGAAGGGTGAGGGGAACCAAAACAAACAAAATCCCATGAACAATGTTGAGGGGGGTAAAAAAGAGAGGAAGAAGGTCAAATTCCCTTGCAAGTTGTGCCAATGAGACCATATGACCTAAAAATGCCCCGTGATAGATCAAGCATAGAAGTTGCTAAGACAACAACAATCGATTGCCCTAGAGGATCCATTTCCCCAAGGAAAGAATGCAACTTCTAGTTCAAAAGATGTTGGGGAGATGTTGGGGGCACATCAAATGCTCCTGCCACTGATCAATCTTATATCAATATGGTCCAATCACATACTTTGTTACAAACCAAATCTAAGAATTATGAATCAGAGGCTCAACGAAAACATAAGCAAACTGTCGAGACATCATCCCCACTCTTAATTGAAAAATCGGTTGATATTATACCTAAGATACTGAAAGGTGTCTTTAAGAAGACATTTCATAACCCTAATGTGAGGGATGCTTCAAACTACTCAGTTGTAGAATATTTAACCCAAACTCCTTGTGCAATGTCGGCCTTCGAAGTGCTTTATAGTTGTCCTTCACAACGAGATGTACTCTTGGCAGTTATAGGCAGTATGGACTTCGGGAGCATGTTGGATAAATTTAATATTTCTGAAGTTAAACCACGCCTACCATACCATGTGGCCTTTTCTATTGATGTTTTCCATGGCAGAAAAACCATTGGACGAATAGTGATTGATGAAGGTGCGTCCACATGTGTGATGTCGATCTCTTGTTGGAAATATCTGGGATCCCTTGAGTTGGTCCCATAAAATACTTTGGCTAATGCTTTCGACAGAAGGTATTTATGCCCGCATGGTATCTTACCATATTTCAAAATAAAATTGGCAGGGAAAGCAGTCTCCATTGAAATCAAAGTAGTCGATGCTCCTTTGGACTACAATTTACTTTTGGGGAGAAGTTGGACATATGCGATGTGTGTTATTCCATCGTTCATTTTTTGAGTCATTGTGTTCCCAAACGAAGGAAAGTTGGTTACTATGGACCAACTAACATATAGTCGGAAGGGTGATTTGGAGACTACCGAGTCTATCATACCCTTAATTGACAAGTCATGCCCGACAAATTAAAGTCTTAGAGTAGGGATGTATACATCGTTGATGGGTACTTTCAATATACTTGCTCCCATAAATTATTTAGTCTCGACGAGTGTTGGGAAGAATATCTCTACGGTTATAGATAGAACTAACCCATGGGTCCTCCCTTCACAAGAAGAACCTCAAGTACCCTTATCAGCAACAAAGCTAGATTACCAAGCTATATTTGATGCTATGTTCATTCCATCACGACTCCTCTAGTCTCAAAAGAGTCGGATGAAGCCTACTTGCCCGCATGGGTAGAGAACTCTACATATTCTTACGATTTACTTAGATATGTATTTTCCATCTAAGGAGTCCATTCTGGAATCCATGATCGGAGCTGAAAAAATTTGTGAAGACCTTCATCACAAGTCCTACTTTCTTCCAGAACTATGAAAAATAGAAAATTATGAGTTCCATGTGAGACTAGTGGAAGGTGTTGATATGCCCGTTAATATTGCCCAAGGAGGGCATATTTACCAATGGGAACATGGAAAACATCTCCACCATGATCCTGATCAATATCTATGCGAAACCAGATGTTGTGGAAAATGTACATATTTGTGTAGACTATTCTCCTGAAGAGATTGGCAACTACACTTCCTTATTTAAGGAATTCTGCGATGTCTTCGCCTGGTCATACAAGGATATGCCAGGCATCGATCCATCAATTGTGGAACATGAAATCTGAACTTACCCTGATGTAAAACATGTTCGACAAAATCTTAGATCTGTAAACCTGCGAAAAACGACAGCCATCAAGGATCAAGTGGAAAAGTTGTTGAAAACCGGATTCATCTACCCAATCCCTATGATGGAATCGGTATCCAATCCCGTTCTGGTAGATAAGAAACAAGGGACTATACGCATCTGTACATATTTATGTGGTTTAAACAAGACTTGTCCCAAAGATAACTATCCTACACCATTTATTGATCAGATCATTGATGCTTATGCGGGTAGTGAGGTGTTTTCATTTATTAATGGTTTTTCGAGATATAACTAGATTCAAATCAAACCAGAAGACCAACACAAAATTGCCTTCATTTGTCCTTGGGGTACATTTGCATACAAAAAGATACCTTTTGGCTTGAAAAATGTTGAAGCCACCTTTCAAAGAGCAATGAACTTTGCTTTCCATGATATTAAGCATATTCTTGAACCATACTTAGACGATCTGCCTTCCCATTATCAAAAGAAGGACCATCCATATCATCTTCGCTTAATTTTTGAACGATGCAGACATTACAAGATCCGCTTAAATCCCCATAAGTGTGTCTTCTGCATCGAGTCAAGGCGATTACTAAGTTTCATAGTTTTGAATAAAGGTATAAGGGTCAATCCTCTAAAAGTTGAGGCGATTGGAAATATTCCTCCTCCTCGATCCATCAAGAAATTACAAAGTATGCAAGGAAAGTCCAACTTTCTTCGATGATTTATCGTAAACTATGCCAAGATCACCAAGGGTTTCATGTGTTTGCTTAAGAAAGACACCCCATTCTTATGGGACAAAGCTGCACAACAATCTTTCGAGGCATTGAAAAAAGCACTATTATCGTCTCCTCTCTTGCGTCTGCCAGAATACACAAAGGACTTTATATTGTATCTGGATGCATCTAAGTCAAGAATAGATGTGGTGCTGGTTCAGGAAGATGACGAGCTCCAAGAGAATGTTGTCTACTATCTTAGTCGTGCTCCAGCAGGTCCTGAACTGAGATTCTCTCATGTTGAGAAACTGGCTTTGGCGGAAGTTTATGTTGTCTAGAGGTTGAGACACTATATTCTGCTAAGGAAAACAACTGTGGTTGTGAATGTAATCCTTTCCAATATTTTTATCCTGACGGTTAATCAAGGGAAAATTTAATAAATGGATTGTCACTCTCCAAGAGTTTGGCCTCAATTTCCAGTTCATTAAATCTAAGAGGTCCCTAGTGTTCACAGAACTGATTTCAGAGTTCTCGACCGAAGAAACTGTAGTGATAGAAGATGAATCATTTCCGGATGAATACATATTCTTAATTTCAACTTATGATCCTTGGTACAAATATATCCTAGTGTATCTCCAGACTTTGAAATGTCCTACGACCTTCTCATGGTAAGATCAACATAAGCTAAGAGTAAATGTGAAAAACTACCTCATTATAGGTGATACTTTATATAAAAGAGGGGTATATTTTGTCTTTCGTTGATGCCTCACCCATGAGGAGGCTGAGTTTGTCCTAAATGGTTCTCACAACAGAGCGTGTGGGGGTCATTTATTTGGGTTAGAAACGACCCAAAACATCTTACGTGTTGGTTATTTCTGGCCCACCATCTTCAAATATTGTGTGGAAGCAATGAAACATTGTCATCCATGTCAGCTTTACACTAAGAAAATGTGGTCACACCATGCTCCTCTTTTCCCCATCATCACGGTAGGGACCTTCACCAAGTGGGGGGTTGATTTCATGACATGCAACCTAGTGTCTGTTGTAGGTCACAAGTATATCATTGTCGTTGTTGACTACTTCACGAAGTAGGTAGAGGCAATGCCTACATTTAAATTCGATGGTGAGACGACGACGTGTTTCATTTTCAATTATATTATTGCTAGGTTTGGCATCCCGAATCAAATTATCACTGACCATGGTAGTCACTTCCAGAACAAGATGATGACATAATTGACTACTATGCTAGGTTTTAGGAAATACCACTCGTCTTCCTTTTACCCGCAAGCGAATGGATAAGTAGAAGCAGTCAATAATACTTTGAAAACCATTCTCAAGTGAACCATTAATGTTAGTAGGTCAAACTGGCACATTATTTTGCATATGACACTTTGGGCATACCGAAACAACGTTAATACTTCCACAGGTTTCTCACCTTTCTAGCTAGTTCACGGGGTGGAAGCAGTAATGCCGATTGAGTGTGAGATACCATCTTTGAAAATTGTCATTCACGTACTTCCTGACACTACTGACATTGAGGAATGTTTTCTACATTTAGAAAATCTAGATGAACAATGCAAAATGAAGCACACAAGAACTGGGTAAAAAACCAATATGACAAAGCTGTAAAACCTAGGGTCTTCTTTGAAGGAGAGCTTGTTTTGGTCTGGGACCAAGATGAGGAACCCCTGGGGCCAGGAAAATTTAAATCTATGTGGCTAGATCTGTATGTTGTGTCAAAATATATGAATAAGGGAGCATATGAGTTAATCGATTCTGATGGTAATAAGTCGTCGAAGCCCCGAAACGGGCTCTACCTGAAAAAGTATTACGTCTAGGCGCTATGCTTTTTCTTGTATTATTATTGTATAATTATGTAAATGGTCGTGACTGGTTACTGTTTCTTACATAGCCTGGTGTTGTTGTTTAAGATGTCTTTAGAGTTGTTCGTAGGGTTCGTTGATGGCGTCAATCATCACACTTGCAATCTGGCTTCAGCTTCCTGGGTCATTTATGCACCCACAGGACAATTAGTTACCTCACGTGGCGCCCGCCTAGGTCCTACAACTAACAATGTAACTGAGTACAATGATGTCATTGAGCTTATTTGGCATCAATTTTGTGTGGTATCACCTGCCTATCAGTCAGGATTGACTCCCAGTTAGTGGTATCTCAGCTCAATGGGGTCTACCATGTCAGACACCCTACTCTATTACGTCAGTTCTTAAGAATTAGATTACTTGAAAGAAATTTTGAACACATTGCATATCATCGCATTTCAAGAAATCAAAACACTCTTACTGATGCATTTGTGAACTACATATTACATTGGCATTTGTTACACACATTGTAAAGTTAAAATACACAGATACATTTGAGACACATGTAAATAACCAGGTAAATATATATAAAATATGTCCATCTAGATCGTGTTTGAACTGAATATCCTGTCAATAAGTACATCCAAAATACAAAATAGGATAAAAGTCCTTTATATGCTAAAAAACTAAGGATGCTCCTCGGCCTCCTTGACTACAGCTTCCTCCACAGCCTCCCGATAACACAACACAGCCTAGGTCACCCTTCAAAGAAGGTGTAACCAGGATGGAGGTACTCCTATGACATGTTGTTCCATGGCCATTGGAATCCTCTCCATTGTCAGTGTAGGAACATCATGGGTTAGCCTCGCTAGCTTCCCCTCTACAACATGAATCATAGCTTCATATCCACCACCTTCCACTAGTCGAACGAAGGTCCTCGGATGTCCACTTGGTCGGACAGACCCTATATCTGCATATCATTAAAAACATATTAGACTCAAATACATATGTATATCCAACTTTATGAACAAAATTTCATAAAAAATAAAGATTCAAAAAAGTAGAAGACTTACCCATATCTCCCCATGATTCTACACGAGGGAGAGCGAGCTCAAGATTGCCATGCAATTCTATTCCTGCATAGGAAAAATTCTCTAGTGCATGCACCTGGCAGCTCCACCATGAGTAGAAGCCATAGTTGTAACCACTCTAGAATCCACCACCACCACCCTAGCGGATAAATATTTCACCCCACCGCTTAATTCTAGGCTTGCGGGGTGGGGAGGGTGGAAGTGTAACAACATGGCTTAGGTAGGAACCCTCTCAAATAAGAACGCTACTAAAATAATTGTGTATCTGAAGTTCTTCTCCCTTCCTCTCCTATAGTCAGATAATTGTTTCTTCGTGATCAGGACTAAACCTGAACACCAGTCATACATCACTCCCCGAAAGCACTCCACTACTATGTGCATATGAGTCCGCATAACCAAGTGTAAAGTGGATTATCCCTCCATTCCGATAATAGTGCTCACGAGCACTTTCATTGGGAAACTCGTGATCTATGAGATCGGGACTTGGGTCCCCGATTTCTGAGTAATTGGTACACAGTAAGTGTCGATGTAACACTAAGAAGGTCACCCCCTCAACTGGTACCCTCCATGTTCACAGGTGCCCCTCTATGAGACAAACCCATGATAAAGTAAACATCCTATGTGGTAAGCTCCAAGGTTTCTCCTTGGAGGTCAAACATCCCTCGTCCGTGGTCCCACAGGTGTACCAACATTTCCAGTAACCGAACTTGTGCCCTCATATTTGATGTGTGATAGAATTTTAGTAAACCGCGCCTTCATAGTGAATTTAAAGTCATGGGGTCCCCCATAGCAAGTCGATCCATATCCTCACGTTCTCTCTCACGTCATTCTAGCACCATTTTCACCTTCCCAAACATCATTTTTTTCCATTAGATTTTATTAAAACGCCCTTTGTGCAGCAATCATGCATGTCCTTTCAGGATAGCGCGAACCATTCACAGGTTCCTCATCGACAACCCATGGTTATAATGCATCGCAACTTTTAAACGGCCTAGACGTGGTTACTGCGCAGTTCCCTTAAGGTAGGTAAAAAACCCAAAATAATGAATAATTTTAAATAATTAAAGCATGAAAATGAAGAAGAAGGAGATGTGGTTTACCTACAATTTGCAAAATGGAAATCCATCCACTAGAATGAGCACACAGATCGTTTGAAGTTGAGAGGTCAAATTTACCAAATATGGTAAAAAACCAATGTTCTGTTTTTTGAAAATATTTCTTCTATTTATAGTAAAAATTTAATTTTTACCCGCTTTACTATAGTTGAAATACTTTTCCACTATATAAACTAATACTACATGTTTTTCACCTAGGTTTTTACAGGTCATGGACGAATCAAAGCATGTTTCCTTTGCATATAGGATAGGATTTGGTGCTCTTTTCATATTTTGCACTTATATTTTATCCCCTGCTGAACTTTAGGATCTCTTTGATATCCATGGACTGCAATGTATAACCACTTCTCACCTCTCAAACATCGTTGTTCTTCCATGGTTAGGACCTTCCTTACATGGGTGCCCTAGTTAGAACATTCTCTTGTCATTTATGGTACCCATGTCGCATTTGTGCTAGGTGCTCTTCATTTGGCATGAGAAATATATGGAACCTCTCATATGTGCACTTAGCTTGTAGACTCTATTCTAGATCTTCTCTACAATCTATAAATATTTCTCTTTCTTCTCGTGCTCTCTAGTAAAAGATTTCAAAATGAGCCTCATTTGCATCTTTTACTGAGCTACCTTCTCGTATAAGGATCTCACCGTATGGAGTTATCTTCAATCCCTGGTCCGACTCCTTAAAATTGACTAGATAGTCGAGTTACTTAATGTTCTTTCAGACTCGTTAAAGTAATTGAAGGGTCATCCACATTGGTGATAGTTTACCCCTTTTTCGGACTATGTGGATTACTTATGAAAAAATGAATACTCTATTTTCTTCGGAATTGAGAAGAGTATCTTCAAGTGTATATTTATCTCTTTTCCGAGCCTCTAGGACTAAAATTGCGGAAAAGGAACCTGTTCAAGCTTAGTTTTCTCTTTTTCGTGCTCTGGATCTAAACATGAAAAATATTTTGAGCGTTCTTTATGTCATTGTCATGCTCATTAAACATTAGAACAAAGCATCGAGTTTATTGTTGTTAGTACCATTATCGTAAATAAATGGAACTCTCCAAGAGATCTTTTATTCCTTCATACTCGTTAAACTAAGGCTATATGCTTGCTTTTGAAGGAGCATCGGTTCGGTGATAGTTTACCCCTTTTTCGGACCTTCCTAACTAAGTACGAAAAAGGTATACCTTAGTTCTTTGGAAGCTAAGAGAGTTCTCCTTTGGATTATTTTACACTTTTTTGGACTCATGAGACTAAATTTACGAAAAATCACCCCCCTCGAGTCTTCTTTGGAGTTTTTAGACTCTCAAAACTATGAAAGCACCGACGAGCATTCACTAATTTGGGCTCGTAAAATCCATGAAAAAGTGATATATCAAGCACTATTCTTCCTTTTCTTCAATCTTGTTAAAAATGAAGAAAGACTCGAGTTGACTTTCTTCGACTCGTTAAAACTTAACAAGAAAGGAAGGGAAGGAATTTACTCTTTGGGTTATAAGTTTGTTGGCAACATGTCATCCTTGAATAAAGCACTAGTTTGAGCCTCCTGCCACTAATGTCTCAGTTTTTCACTTCTGAGTTCAACTATCACTTCGAGTCATTACTCCTCCACTTGTCCTATATACATGGGGAATATGTCCATGTCTCCTACATGGCAGATAAGTCTAATTGTTCCAATTGAAAGTTTAAATCTAGCTTAGGTCATCTATGTGTCATGCTCATTGTTCAAGGATCCTTACTGTTGTTTGTTTCACCCTGATTCCTATCATCTTCATCTCTGATATTATCTTGTGTATACATTCCCCTATCCAGTTTTCTAGTTACTCATGTGTCCTGTTGAAGGATTTAATGCCTTCCTCTCCACACAATGGCTTCCAATCAGTACCTCCTTAATAAGAAGACCTAGAGTTTCGAAGATAGTAACTTAGGATCCATTGCTCATATTATTGGATTCCTCTGCATTGGTGGTCAATACAAATTCTTAACTGACTCTCTGATGGTATTCCTCCATGTTCAACTTCAACTCCTATATTCGCATGGTAGGATTCGTACTGGTTTCTATGGATTTGGATGAAGACCTCGGGTTACAGCCTATATGACCTAAGTGTTGATGTAATTGTAACTTCGGAATGTATTCATCTGTATATCTTATGTATTGTACCCCAATGTTTATTCTGGGATGTGTTTGTAATGTATTTGAGTCATGTCATACCCCAATGTTTATTCCGAGAAGTTTCTATAATGTAAACAAGTCATGTCAAGTCATTGTGGGTAACCCTCCTATTGGTCAAGGGTTAAAGTCCCCACAATTGTGGGGCCCTAGGGTTATTAGACTATCCTAGAGAAGTCGACCCTAGGTGAGTCATTGTAAGTTGGGGCAATAGTCCCCACCATTGTGTTAAGGATAACCCTAATTGTTGGTCGGAGGAGGCAAAGCCCCCACAAGTTGTGGGGCACTAGGGTTATTAGACACTCCTAGAGATGTCGGCTCTAGTAAGTAATTGTTAAGTGAGGACAACATGTTGTAGTGGGTTTCAAGTGAACGAAAGAATATAAATAGAGAGTGAGCCTCTCTATTTATCACACACACACACACTCACTCATTGGGGTGCATGAGTGAGAGAGAAGAAGCTGGGATCAGAGAGAGAGACTACTGTTGTCAGGAGATATCTTTATGTTTTCAGGTTTTACTTTTGGTGCTGATTCTATCTCTAAGGAAGTTGCGGGGTTTTCTCCTTTATGGTTTCCCCGAGGAAAATTCTTTGTGTCTCTTGTCTCTTGTGTTTTATTGCTGTGCATGTTATTCTCTCAGTTAAAGATCCTAAGATCATAATGCTAGCTTGAATGATAAAAATCTAACACTAAGTTGCGTAAGACTGTGCTATGATCATGCAACACTATTTCCATCTATTGAAGACTCATCATTGTACTTTTGTACTTTTGATCCCCCATTGTAAAACATAGGTGGCCTTATTTCTCGTACTATATGATGTAAATGAATCTTGTAAAGGATCGAGTGTTCCACAGTATTGAACATGGAATCCTCAGTTATGATTTTGTAAATGACCTTGATTTGTCTATTTCAGGTACCTCTCCGCACCTTGATAGTGAGTCTCTAGACGATTAAATATTTGTAATGTATTTTTGCCATCACTTCCATCTGACCTCATACATTAGGGGGAATTTGTTATACTATGAAACGACACTTCTCCATCCAAATACTGACAGCCAATACGTCGATACACAAAAGGACAATATGGATTGAAGTTGCCCAAATACTATAGATGAACAGAAGCCTTAATACACACTTCTTCCTTCAGTCTTTCACATGTTTATAAAGAGGTTTGTTTTGTATTCATGACTTTTTATTATGATAAGTCGCGGGTCATTCACGGGTGAGTTCATATACAACCCGCGGGTCAACTATGAAATTTTGCATTCGTGAGTTTCCTTCATAAGAGTTGTGAATCATTCGTGAGATCCCTATATATGCACCCACGATTTCCTTAACATAAAATTTTAAAAAATAAAGTACGATTAGTTAAGGGCAGCTAGGCTTGAAATCATAACTTCCCTAACTCCCCTAGCCATCCTAGACCTCGTAACTCCTCCTCATCACCAAGTATAAATAGAGGGGCGGCATAGACGATAGGGGAAGCAAGTTGAAGAGAAAGGTTATGCTGGAGGAATCCATTGGAAAGAGGAGCAAGAGAGCTTAGTATCTTGGTCAGCAGAGAGGATTGTCTTAGACAGGGTTCTAATGTTCCCTATAACTTCTGAATAAAGAGTGAATTTCTTCCATACTATCTTTGTATATGTTCTTATTTTTATGAATTATGCAATGTATTGTTACTGGTTATTGCATGCAAATATAATTTTTTCATATTTCTTTATATAACAGTCATGATTTATGTGGAAGAACACTAAACCCTTTTGGAAGTACATAAGATTTGGAGCTAGAAGAGCATTGGAGAAAGAAGGGTAAATCTTGGATCAACTGTCGGTAATAATGCACACATTCCGTTCATCCTATTTCTCTCATTTATGTTTATGTAGCCCCTTATGTCTGCAAGCCAAAACCTAGTACGTTGGTGACCCTAGGAACCTCATTCATAAGATAGATATCTCTCACAACAGGGTGAATCGATATCATACAATTTTAGACAGTTTATTGTTTTTCCCTTTATTGTCAATATTAGCCAACTCAACAACTAAGAAACAATGATAAATACCACACTTGCATAGTTGAAGTCACCTGAGGTTTAGTTTAAGTGTTATGTGTTGCTAGGTGCTCTTATTTTTCCAGTTAGTAGTTGAATAATGCTTTATATTTTTTTGTGATTGCGTGATTGAATAATTTGACCTTTATGTTGGTTGAAGTTGTTTTATTGGTCTATCTGGTGTGACTACATTTAGAGAGAAATTTTGTAAGTATTGAGGACATTCGATGGTTTTGCAATTGTTTCAATATAAAATAAATTACATCCATCTATTTCTAATGCTCACCACCATGGAGAAAAATTCCCTCCATTCAACTAATATGCCCACCAACTCTCACAAAAATGCATGTCAATCACACAAGATTCTCGCGAGAATTGGGAATATGCCCACAAGATATGGGAAAATGCCCAATGAGATCATGAGGTCAACCATTTGTATGTGTAATTTAGCCTTGGATGAATTAATTTATGATTGAATATGTACACGCATAAGTCGTCCTAATAACTTGTTAAGGAAAATTTCGTTGTATAAATAGAAGTGAGGGAAATATCGCTTCATATCCATTTTGATGTGAATATTTGGAGCTTAGGCTAAAGCTGGGGGTTTTAGCTACAACAGAAGATGCAGTTCGGATTGTGGAGTATCTAAAAGATGAATATCTTGGGTATCTACTCCAACGGATAAATAATTCATGCTAATGATCAGATCTATGTTTAAGTGCATCCGAGGATATAAATAGTAAAAGGCAGCTACATGAATCTGAAGATTGTAGGTAGAGTATTGGTATCTAGGGTTTATGGGAATAAGTTGACAAAGAACTTAATACATCTATGAAAAACATCATATAGATTATGAAGGTGTTTTTACCATAAAAATTGTTGAAGATATATTGCAAGTATTATTTAAAGGACCGATGCAAAGACAATGTACTATTACAATTATTGAATTGAAGTGACAAGTTTAGGTACAACAAAAAGGTTGGGATACAAATTTTACAGTAGTTCATACTTTTTCTTTTGGGTGCAAGAGTGGTGCAAGGGAAGTAAGTTGTTGCCTACAGAAGATTTGTGTCTTCATCTACTTTCCAGGTTGGTGCATGCATATTTCAAGTTGGTGCTTGCACAAGGGATTGGTTTGCATATCATATTGATGTGTGATTTATGAGTGGGTGCTCACATCAATTTGGATATTGGTGTCTCCTACAAACTCTTTGTATCGTATATTTATCAATTTACTAAATAAGTTTTCATATGAAGATTATGTGTACAGTATTCTTATGTTGATGGATGATTATGAGTATTTCCAATGCTCACCACCATGGGCATTTTTCTCCACGGTGGTTAGCATTGGAAATATAGATAGATGTAATTGTTTTTATATTGAAACAACAACAAAACTTTTCAATGTCCTCAATGCTTACAAAATTTCTCTCTGGATGTAATCAGACCAGAATGTTCAATAAAAATATTTCAACCAACATAGAGATTAAATTATTCAATTATGCAATCAGAGAAAAATAGAATGCTCTATTCAATTGCTAACCAAAAAGAAGAGAGCACCGCATAGCAAAAAATACTTGAACTAAATCTCATGTGAATTCAACTATGCAACTGTGGTATTTATCATTATTTCTTAGTTGTTTGGCTGCCAGTGGTGAAGAGAGAAGTCACTCCCTAAAGTTCATTTGTTCCAGGCATCGTTGTCATTTCCTAAGGAGATTGTTTCATATATGAGGTGTACACGGCTACCATATATGTGTGGGTTATTAGAGAGGTTTCTCTTGGTTATTGAGGAATAAAAATGTGGTGCCTTCTCTCTCGTCAAATTCTACAAACAAAACAGTAAAATTCCATTCCTCCAATTCGTGGATTCTATTGGGAAAGAATAGCACTTATTATGAGCTATATTTGAGCCTGATATCTATGATTGAGAGAATATTGAACGTTCTTGTGCATTCCTTTATATCTATTGCTCCAACGTACTCCATATAGCCTATACATTTGATAAGGGAAACTCGGTCCAAACTATAAGTTACATGTTAGCTAAATAATCACTTTCAAATTTGCATATTTGCTTAATGATTGTAAATTGCTGATAGAAATTTGGCTTGTAATTCAATCATTTCCATGTTGGATCAACTCCACCATGTTGTTGACATAAATGAAATCATATTCTCAACACTAATGCCAACCAACAAAGGTTCAAGAAGCAATTCAGTAACCCTATTATAACAATCACCCAAGGGATAAGCACTCTCACGAAGAGAAGTACCCTTTAATGGAGATTAGCGGATGTTATAAATTTACCTCATGTACCGAAAGATTTTCCCCTTGCAGTCACTTATGAGGAACCTAGGAAAAGCAACTAAGGCTACCAATTCACAAACAATATTTGGATGGAACAATCGCATGATAGGTGTCTAAGAATGGGAAACAAACGTAGCACACAAGTCCTACACCCGAAACTTAAAAAAAAGTGGTGTCACCTTGAGGACTTGACACTTAATTAGAGCCCCTGTACTCGCATAACCCACTACACAAATAATCAAGGTGGGTATCACAATTGATTTCCTATATTTACCTTGTGCTTGACGTGTGTGTGAGTTGTGCTTTTGAAATAGGGTTTTTTGCTACTACTATATTTCTCCACTCAATTAGTGGATTTCCTAGTTTCATTTTGATGGCCTTGGAGAAATTTACTCTCCAACCTACTGTGAAGGCCCTAGAACCTAGGGTAAAATTGGTTTCTAAGAAAAAACACCTAGTTCCTTTTTATGTGTGATTGCTTTTCAATAATCATAATTTTTTCAAGAACTTAAAAATTTGATAAGGATACATAAGCTTTTATCTACTGTTAACGATATTCAAATGGTTTCATACATCATCTTCCTCCAAAAGAAAATAAGGTATACAATGCTTCAAACACAATCAATCGTAATTTTTTATTTCAAAGACTCTTTCATTAAATTTTGAAATCAAGCTAATATAACATGTACCTTAATATGAAAACACAAATTAATCCTACACCTACAACTGTTGAAAGAAATTCAATTGTTGAATCACTACAATGTGCAAAAGTGATACTAAAAAAACTTCTCATTTAACCAAACTTTCACTAAACAATTTTTAGAAGATACAAAAAAAAATTCTTAAAAATGGAGGCAAAATAGAGGCACAAGTAGGTACCTATACTCTTACTTCTTCACGCTAAAGTGTAAAACAATGAGCATCAGATGAAAAAGAAAACAGCATACAAAAACCCTAAAATATTTCCTAATTCAAATCAATCCAAGGTATCAAAGCATCCAAACACCAATAAAGACAATCCAAGTTGAACATTACAACTCCTATCATGATCCAAAAACCCAAACCAACCAGTATAAAAGAGAAAAACAAACAAAAATAGGGTAAAAACCCTATACTATGCCTCTTATGCTTTTGTCTAGTGCATAAGGAGCATGGCCACACACCAAGTATTGAATCAGGGTACGTGGGAGCCCTACCACATGCTCCTGGAACCATTTCAAGGAGAGTGGGACACCTAGGTAGGCTTGAAACAAGCAAAAAAATAGAAATCTATTTACTTTTTGTTAAGCCAAGAGTTGGTGGACTATGACAAAGACCCAATGGACTTAATATGCCCAAAAATAACTAAGAAAATGAAACTACCAAGGCCCTATAGATACCTTTTCCCTGTAGGAGTCACCAGTTTTGTTGTGGCAAAAATCTTCCTAATGACTAGGGTTGGCCACCAACATAGTAAGAAGTTAGTAAAGTGATATTATGACTTTTTGAACAAACAATTTAGACACAAATATAGATGATTCACCATGCATACATGTCAGCAAACAAGTAAGAAAAAAGAAGAATGAGATGGGATAAAAGAAAGGACAATGTTTCTAGAGTTTGATCGAGTATGCTCATGTTCTTTAACCTCAAATCACTCTACTCCAGCAACTTCAAGCCCACAAAAAGAGTCAAATACCCTCCTCTCAAGCCTTAGGGATGTAACAAATATGTCAAATAACTCAAAAGAGTAAAGACAAATACAAATAACATTAATATTTCTCTCGAAAGGATTAACAATCTTGAATGAACCAACAAATACCATCATGTTGAATCTTACACATGCATTTGGGGGATATAAAGATCATAAAATTCTATTAAAATGCAACAAGATGATTGGTACATCAATTACCTTTCTTCTGCCTATGCACCTTTTGAAGCCTTTGATCTAGTTCCTTTGTTGTTGAATCACTTACAATACCACTTCCAATCACTTTATCTTCCAAGTGTATAGGGTATAATTCATATAGGATGGATGACTTCAGCACTTATGAAAGGAGTGCACAGGGACAAGGGTCGCTAAGGGATAACAAAGACGAATGGATTCAATCTAACATAAATGTTCCTCTAGCATAACAATGAAGTGGGTGTGCTCCCTCTCTTGGTCCATTAAATACCTTTTTATTGTATGATTATGTTAGTTGTGACGGTTACCATATGGTTACAGAAGTTATAAACAAGGCAAACTACTTCAAAAATAACCATAACTTTCCATGTTTTAGATTTTTTATCCATTTTTCTAGGCCCACGTGCCCTGCTCAAGGGAAATGTGCAGGGTCTAAGTCATATAGGATGGATGACTTAAACACTTATGAAAGGAGTGCACATGGAAATGGGATCACTTAGGGATAATGGGGATGAATGGATTCAATATGGCAGAAATATTCCTCCAACATAACAATGAAGTGGGTGTGATACCTCACTTGGTCCATCAAACATTTTTATTGAATGATTAGGATAATTGTTATGGTTACCAAATGGTTATAGAAGTTACAAACAAGACCAACTAATTCAAAAATTGACATAACCTTCCATTTTTCAAGATTTATTATATCTTTTAGTCAATTTCTAGGCCTACATCCTCTGCTCAAGGGAAGATGTGTGGTATGATCCTTGCATTGAACAAAGGTGTATTAGGTCTCTTTTATGGTTGCAACTTGTTGATTTAAGAGGGAAATGAGCTAGGTTCTCTTCAAGGGGGTTCAAACTATGAAATAGGGTCAAATTAAGGTTATTTCCATGATGAGGGATTAATGTTCGTAATTGATCTTAGACACTTAGGTGTCATCTTGGGATATTTTTTTCACAAACAAGGAAGTGCCAATTTGTGTTATTACACTCCTAAATGTGAGTTTGCTTTTGTTATTCCCTTAATTCAACCTGTATTTCCAATTGAATGATGACGTGTGTAGGGTTTTAAAGGTATAATTATTTAGACCAACATTTTAAATCATCTTATTTGCAATTACTCAAGAGGATACCATGGTCAAATTCTTCCTTTTATCTATTGTAGAGATGGATAATGAAAATCCTAGAATATATTTCGACCTCTCTTTGTTAAATTGGCATGTGCTTTAAGTGGAATATGTTGGTACCTTTAGCTTAATGATATTTGGGGTTGATTTCCAATGTTGATACGAGTTTTAATCAACCATTACTTGGCATGATACAGGTGCTTTTAGTGTTTATAAATCATGGTAGAATTTATCCTTTTGGGTTTGCAGTGCAGGACGTGATGGGTTTCAAAACTATTTGATGACCGTTAAAAATTGAAATAAAACATTTTTTCTTATGTAAATGTTTGCTTATGATGTAAATGATGGAAGAGTAGTTGCAACCTTTATTGGGGATTACACATAGCATAGACTTGTGTGTTGGATACTGTGTTTTAAGGAGTATACATGTGTGTGCTAAGGAACTATAATTTTCATCTTACCTTTGTTATATTACTCATATGGATGATTTCAAAGTGCTTAGTTTTTGAAAATTTTCTTGCATATACCCTTTCAATTAGATGCATGCAAATAAGGTATTTCGATTAGATGCATGCCAAGAAGGTTTATAGATAAAGAAAGACTATTTAAAGAGTGATATATTGACCTTGTTAAAGTTATCTAATGTGTTGAGAGAGGCCATTTTCAGTGTATTCATGTCAAATAATTTCAGAATATGAATTCATACATGTGAAAACACATATTTATACATGTAGTTAATTAGTTTAGTGCTTTAAGAATACCTTTGGATACTATCCTCTCCTTTTCCCCTTGAGATCCTTGAAATGGTGTTATTGAGTATTGTACTTGAGTTGTTCATTTTGAGCATCAACATAAATGATGACCATGCTAGGAAATATGAGTTTATGGCCTTATGAAATATTATCCTTTGTGTATGTCCAATTATACCCAAAGACCCCAAATAATTCGAGGTGAAATCCCTGATTTTAAATCTTTTGATGAAAGTAAATAAAGAAGAAGGTATCTTGACCATTTTGAAATGATATCATCTCAATCCATTGCTAATTTTGAATAAAAAATTTATAATCATGTAGTGATCCCAACTATAGTCAATCTGACATCTTAAATATTGCATAACAGTTCAAGTTTTAGGTCAAGTGCCTCAATTTCTAGTTCTGCTAATAGAGGCAAGATGTTTAGTCTATTTAACTTAGTACCTATCCTGAATAATCCCCAAAAGGTGATACAAAATATAGGCAAATTTAGTATGAGGTAGATGCAAATGCCACCATGTGGTACATTCCATATACTTTTAAAATTGCACCAGTTGTTGATCCTTTGTCCAAATTTTAAAGAAATGGGATGACATATGTTAATGAACACCTTGTTTTTTTATAATGCATGTAACAACATTGGTGTACATGAAAATAACACATGCATGATAGTGTTTATAAAGTATTCACAAGGTAGGGGTGCTACTAAGTTCTTTAACCTCCATGATAAAATCCCTTTAACTTGATTAAATTTGATTTATTGATTCAAGTGCACCTTTGGCATTATGGAAAATATCTAATCATATTAGGAATATTAACAACAAACCTTTCAAAGAGTATGAAACCATCAAATATTTCAACCTTATGTTCATCAAAATTTTCAATAGGATTCCTAAAGTCATCTTGTGTACTCCACAAGAAGCTCTAGTCGATTATTATAACAACATTCCCCTATCTTATCATTAGTGATTAGAAGAAAAAACATAATTTATCTTGGCTCATATTTAAAAACCTATTTAGATTTTGAAGAGGATAACCTTGCTCCACGTGTATGCTTGATAATTATGGTCCTAAAACTAATAGGACTTTATTTTTGCAAATGATGTAGGATATGCACAACTAAATGATATGTTTCAAACATAGGTGACTGCAAAATCTGAACCTACTTCAAAATTTTGACAAGACATGCTTCCTCTTAGCAGGATGTCAAAACCCCAAATTTCCCGAAAAATTTAAATTTTTTAATTTACTTGATATTAGCATTAAATGCCGTTAACTAATCATCTAATTAGTTAAAAGATTAACAGCTTATTATTAAAATTCCTCTGTTAATTGCATAGAGTGATAAAACAATCCTTTCAGTTTACTGACTTGTTTCTTTTTGCATACAAGGTGGGGCTATCATGAAACTAGGCTTACTTAGCTTCCGAGCTAATGCAGAAAGTTCCTTCTGTCTTTACAGGTTACAGGTAAGAAGATTGGCTGCTGCAAGTAAAACTTCGAAGGTCTTTATGTACAAGCTCATTTGCAATTCAAGTTTAGTAAGACATTTAGCAGCTAAGCACTTTTCAATGCTTACTGAGGTAAATCCGTTATCAGTTCTTCATTCTAATAGAAGTAGCATTATAGTTCTTAAGATTACTGAACTATCTGTTATCTACCATAGTTATCAGTGTCAAAGGATCTTTAAATAAGATTGTTTACACGTAGGAGAAAGAACTCAAAGTTTATGTTTAATAAAACACTAATATTCTTACCTCGTAAGGTGTATAAATAAGGGGTTTACAATTTACTGTTTCTAAAACAAACTATCCACAGATAGGGATATACTCATGCTAATGCACCAGGTCTCATTTACATTACCTTTGAGCCAACACATACTAAAGTTTACCTTAGATCTGATGGATCACAAACTGTAAACTAGCTATCATTCTAATCATTAAAAGAATGTGCAATTATAAAAGTTTCAAGGTCTAGCCATTACACTAATAAACTTTTTATTCCATGGCTTCACAGTCATCTGTGATAAATTCTAAGTTCAGGAAATTTATGCACTCATTAAAATATTTAGTTGCTATTTCCCATATACGCATTTATCTAACTTAGATGACTATGGTAAGACCATAAGGTTACATTAATATACAATAGTTACTAAGGTTAAACCTACAACCTCCTAAAAATCAACTATTAGAAGACTCTATAATTTTAATGCAAGTGGTCGGTGGAATACTTATAAAAAGATTAATATTCTTTCTTAATCTTATGTATTATAACACTCATGTATAATCTTATTACAAGCTCATTCTATTAAGACTATAAGGAGTTTAATGACCTAACTAGTCATTTCTCCGAATGATCAGGTCATAAACATATCCATGATAACTTAAGGTTATAGACTTATTCCAAATATGACTCTTAAAACCTTTACATTAAACATTCCAAGTTTACATTAAACATTCAAATTTGTAAAAAGGATGATGTGATTGCACTTACCACTATAGTGCTCTTTTAAAACGTATGTTTATTAAACAAAACATCATATTATAAAGTTCTTTACTATAATGTTAGCAATTCCTATCTTGCACATAAAGTTATAACATGATTAAGTTGCAAGGATGATATTATAACCTAACATACTGTATAGAAATGCAATACTTTGCATCAATGATGGCTCTATCATAAAGTTTACGTGTTAACCATCGTTCTTGTCATAATGTTCAATGATAGGTTGACTTCGGGCCAGACTAAGGTATATCCTTCGTGATAGCCGAATGATTGTCAACTATTGAAATCGATTTGCTCATCGAAACTATGGAACGAAAACCCACCGTGAGTGAAATATTTGCAAGACTACGTGGCTGCGTTTTGGCCATGTGTAGCAGGATTTAAAAGAGTTGTCTCTCAACCCTAGTTCCTTATCTTACCTCGCCTTCGGGCTCTTGCCCATCCTCTGTGAAGATAGTCTGATCGCATCGTCACTCTGTCGCCTGTGTAGTATGGAGACTGTCTATAGCTTCTCCTCCCTGATTAGCTTGCTCAACGCACCATAGAGAAGGTTGTTTCGAAGTGTTCTGACCGTCATACGTTGCTCGTTCTCCTTTAAGCTTTTTACTGTTTCCCCAGCTTAAACTTGACCCTCGACTGTAATAGACCTCACATTTCTCTCCCAATTTGTCCAACGGGAGTGGCTCCACCTTTCGGAGTGGTTGTGGTCTGAGCTTTACCGTTTGCTGTGCGTTAATGGGAAGAGTTACAATTCGGCTTAGGGTTTGTCCTACTCCATCAGTTAGATGACTTTAGGGTTCCTTACTGTCAGAAAATCACGAGTGATGTAACGCCATCTCCTTGCAATTGAATGGCAGGCTCCTTGCTCATGCTATTTGCTAGTCACCACTCTGTTGTTCGAGACTTTCAGTTGCAAAGGTAAAAAGAATTATTTAGTTTCTTATAAGATAATGTCGTTTACTTGTATATGCATGTTTTAGTTTTTACAAGAAATAGATTTTAACAGCAGCCGTATTGTTGTTTTGCAGATACAAGCTGCCTCTCTTCTCGATTTGCAAAAAGAGTACGGGGTTACGGCGATAAGGGCCACGGTAAGCCCTGGTTCTCCATGGCTCATCCACCTTGTGTAAACCCTTATGGGGTAATGAGGGCTTGGTCAAAGCGGCCTGTTAAACCCTCATGGCTTTTGGTTGCTTTGGTTGTTTGTTTTTCACAGTTTAGCTAATGCCCTTGCTTCACTGCAAGGCTCTCTCCGGCTACGGCTGTGAGTGTAAAGCTTTCATTTTGGTTTTGTACATATTACTGTAATTTAAAGTGGAAAAATAGGCTGTAAGCCTTCATGGATAATTTTTACAGTACTGCCGTGGATTATTGTTACAGAACTGGGTTTTACAATCCATATTTTGTGTATTATGAAAGAACATGGTTTTTACCCTAAGTTATTATAAATATTTACTACTGCACTCCTTCTCGGCATTCCTTGTTTTCTTACATTAATGTAATTTGAAAGCTTACTTAATTTTTAAATTTTAAAACCACGACTGCGAGTATAAACTGTAATTTTCACCGTTTGTTGATTTATTTGCATAAATTGGGTTCTATTGGGTTTAACCCTATTTGTCAATTAAGGAAAAATAACTCTGTTCCTTTTTCTTTTAAAGTTACTATTCAGTTAATAAGTGCTTTTGCAAAAATTAGGGTTATTATTTATTTATAATTAAGCTCGAATAAATGAGTATCATGTACTTCTGTTATCTTCTTCATGCAAGAAAAGCATGTGATTTATTACAGTTTACAGATAATACTATTGTTAGGGTTTATATACCTGATTTATAATTTAATTCTCTTGTTAATAAGAAAGTGTAATTATAGATGTTTAGTTTATACCCTTGTAATGATACAGGGTTTTTATGTCTTTCGCTTTACAATAGTCTTAGGGACTGTCAGTTTACTTGTATGCTCACACAGTATAAATAGCTATGGAATATACTTATAATAACAAAAATACTACTTTATATTAATGGTAATAATATTTCTATACTGCATAAATAAAGTACCTTATTACTATTGTAATGTCTATATTATTTCTCTAAGAGTTCTATAGTCTCTATATTAATATCCTTAGTTATTTTGTAAGTTTATTGTATATAATACTTGTGATTTGATTCTTGTATAAATTATGCTATACTATTTATGTTCTGTTGTAATTGATTTATTTCCTTAGTTATGATATTTATCTACATATATATCAAGATTCAAATTATCCAGAGTTTATCTTATAAACACAAATAAAATCATTTAATCGGAGTATTTACTTAGTTTATTTTAACAGTAGAATTTATTCTATTTTAAATTCTACTACCAGTTCTGGTACTAAACTAAATAGTGCAGTTACACTAATCTGAACGAAAGAAACTGTATAGTAAAACAGTAAATAACCTAGTCTAAAATCTACTCTTCTATCTATTCTTTACAATAATAGAATTACTGAAAACAAAATATAGTACCAGGGAATAGTTTTTAAGATTGAAAGAAAATAAACTGTGAATCTATGAAGCACTTGAAGTTACTAAAAGTAACTAAACAACAAGAACTGTACAGAAAAAATACTACTCCCAATACCAAGATAATTCCTCTGCAAATAACACAGTGATACTACTCTAAAATTTTACTATCATTCTATGCTATTTTATCATCATATCATCCTTTTATAATTCTACCCCTGTGCTGGAGTATGGTCTGGTGAACCCAGATGTGGAAAAACACAGTGGGTCTTTATTTTTCATCAACAGATTAGTTACTAATAAACTGCAACATTTACATTACTAAACTAGCTAACTCTTCTGTCATATAATATAAACATAACATTCATCCATTCATACTCATTAAAACATAAATAGTTAAGTGACAGAACCTGTTTGAACTGAGACAACAACAGCAATGGGAGGTTGTTCCTCCCTACCAACTCCTGGAGAGCGCTCAAACAGCGACTCCTCAGGACCCCCGAGCTTGCTCTGGTCTCCCTAGTTGGAACTAGGTGCATCAAAGTCAAATACCAGTCTTTAAACTCAGTATTAATCCAGAACTTATCAGTAAGCTCTCCCAACTAACAAGCTGTAATAAACCAAGTTACTACAGCAATCCTCTCAGACAACTTCCTTACTGTTTTTCCCTCTTTCCTCAATGAATTCCCTGAATAACATTCACCTGAATGAATCCTCTCTGGAAAATATATGAGCCCTCAGCTCTCTTCATTGAGTACTTTTAAAAGATTGCCTAGGTCTTTTTGGGTTAGTTGTCATTTAATGAGCCACCTGCTCTGATCCCACTTTCTTGGGGGATCATGACCCCAAATATAGGGAAGTTGCCACCTGCAACTTAGGAAGTGTTTGAGGATGTTGCCACTTGTCTTTTGCCCTCCACCTAGTTCCATCCACCAGTTTGACCAATAACCTCTTTTTAACAGCTCTCCCATGCTGTTGTCTCCACAATTTATTTATTAATAATAAAATATTCTGAATTACATTCCACCTTTGTTGACTCTGTTGAGTCATCAGTTCCTACTTAGCATTAATTTTAACATAATGTCTCAGGAATATAATAAAACAATTAACATTATTTTACAAAATTGGGGTATGTGACACAGAAAGAGACTTCTTCTCATTATTGGTGTATTTTTTTTTTGTGAAGCCTATGATGTAATGACTTGTGAGCCATTTATAGTTTCCAAAGATAAGAAATCTATTGATACGGTAGTTGCCATTGAAGAAGAAGAAGAAGAATATGGTGGGTATGGAGTCATGACTCAAAGTCAAGTAGTTTATAACCAATGTAGACCCAAAGATGTACAAAATTATAATCTAGGATATGCTGGAAATAACAAAAACAAGGAGAATAATTATCCCCAAAATCATGTTGCTATGTCACATAATATGCTTTATTTACCATCTAATCCCTCACCTTACAAAATAGACATCAACATGGAGACCCGTAAAGAAGATATAAGATTTCTAGATGTACTTTGAGCTATATAACAATAACAAAACCTTAATAAATGACTTGTTTCATTTCCCCAGTTGTATGTAATGGGAAAACAAGTATTTTGTTTCCAAATGGTTGAGTTGGAAGAAAAAAAATCAAAAGAGATGAATGTGGAAACCAATACATGCCTTGAGTCTAAATATCCTTCCTTTTGTGTCTCTATCTGAATCCTGAAAAAATTAGCACTCCTACCTAATTGATATGGGATCCTTCCCTAGTATAATGTTTGAAAGAATCGTGGAACAACTTGGTATCACTTCCACAAGTGAATGAAATAATATAATCAGCTTTAATAAGAAGGCCCCACTAACAATTGGGAAACTTAAAGATCTCACTTTGGGCATGTGCTCTAGTCCAAAGATCCAAACCACTTGAAATTTATTAGAAGTTGATATGGAGGTAGGCAATTTCTCCATAATTCTAGGGTGTGAATTACAACACTCAACTGTGGTTCATTTGAACCTTGATGGTTCACACATTATCATTCCTTCTGATCGTAAAAATTCTATTAGTTTAAGGGAACCCAGAACCATCCCCTACATTCAAAATACCCTCAATATTGAGGTTTATTATCTAGTTTGAACACAAATTGTGTCATCACAAAGAAGAACGAGATTCTTCTTTTATCCAAGAAAATCCTTATTATGATCAAATTTTTCATTTACCTTTGATGTCACTTTTTTATGTGAACGTAGTGGTATGAGAATTATGTTGTATTCCCCATTAAGCAGAGCTCAACAATTTTCTCACATACTAAATTTTTCAGTCATTAACAATATTATGAAATTCAAAGATTTAAGATTAGGTTTGGAAAAGGATTTAGAAATGGCCTACAAATATTTGTAGGTTTTAAGAGACTTAAACTATTCTCAAATATGTTTGAAAGGATTTTTTTTCAATGTGGTTCACGGCCCAAGAGCTTGCTACATCTACGGATCCAAGCCATGGGGCCCAGCAGAAGGGGCATCACCCTATCGACATTACATCGATGCCTAATCCCAAAGGAATCAGAGAGTTGAACCCCTAAACTCGACCATATTACGTCATGGTCCTTAAATATCCAACCAATTGAGCTACCCCTCAGGGCTATGGTTAAGAGGCTATATAAAATTACCAAGAAACATTTCAAACAATATTTTAATGTTATGGAAAATTACTAAAATATTTTACTCATTAAAATTGACATATATACATGTATGGAATTGGATTTAGTAGCTAATAAACTATTTTTCCACGTTCCTATTCAGGTGCTTATTTAGGTGACATGATGCAACCACTTTCCCTGGACTCAGATACTTAAGGGATGACATGGAACCTTGTCCAACAGGCTTGATAATCCCTCCTAACAACTGCCATCTTAAAATTGAAATGCTATGGAATGGGTTCATAATCATACCTTCCATTTAAGAGATGAAGATATACTTTTGTCCGGTTTGATCCTTGGTTTACCAATTTGTCCACCTCCACATTGTTTCCCTTGAGCACGTGTGTTATCACTCATAATTGTACCCTAGTTTGTGAAGGGTAAATCCCAAGGTAACAATAGAACCACTTTAGGAAAGGGAGTTGGCTTCTTACTTTCTAGAGAGGGATCTCTCACAGATTTTAACAGGGCCAAATATATAAAAATAAAATAAAATTCAGATTAAGTTTGTGGTTGAAATAAAGAAAGCATACATTGGGTTATGGAGTCACAAAGATTTTATGAATCACATAATTGTTTCCGGATGAAATTCTACAAAGGCAAGGTAGCATTCGGTTACATTCAAATAGAAGTTTGTCTGGTGATAAGGAAAGAACAAGAACAATCCATCAACGTAGAGCACCTAAAAGATGAATTCTAGAAACAATAGTTAGAGCATAACAATATGAATTATGAACTATTACACACTTATTTCAGATATGAAGAACACATAATGGCAAGTTTAACAAGGAGACATGCACATAAGAAAGGAAATTATAGACTATAACTATGACATACACAAGAATCTTTGCAGTAACAGGCCCGCATTCGGCTCTGTCATTTTTATTAAGGGTAGATCTCAAAATACATAACCTAGATTAACCTCACAAATTCCAACCCCTGACTTCCTCTATTGAGGGTATATTTATAGTATCGTAATCTCTTCATACCAACCTCGAAATAGAGCCAAATTCAGTTACAGCGTGGGAATCAAAATCCTAACAAATGTTGATCCTGAAGATTCGCCATGATCATAAACAAAATAGAAAAACCTGTTGGGACACGCATCATGGACAAAAATGGAAAATTAGACACCTAGAAACCACACCTGCTGGATGAAAAAGACAATTCAAAACGTCTCCGGGCATCCTGCAATAATGTCAATATTCCTTGCATCTTTCTCCTGCGAAATAAACCTCAGCCATAGATCTTGATCTACGAGACATCCTAACCGTCCACCAATGCATCCTTTAACCGATTTCATAATCCTTCATCCTGTTAAAATTCTTGCTTGTTTCCATTGCAAAACCAATTTGGACCATTGATATGAAATCCACCTCGATCTCTGTCGTCCAATATTGTCGAGCCTACCTGATTTCGCAGCCACCATCTTGATTTACTTCCTGCAAGTTCCCATCGCGAAATCAACCTGGACCGTAGATCCAATCTCCGCCAAGATCTCCGTCGTTCAAAGGTGTGGGGTCTACCAGATTTCACAGATTTCAATTATTCATTAATATGTGCATGTTGAATCAGCGGAATCACTCTCCACCATATATCCATCCCTGACTTGATCTCGATCATTAAAGCATGCACCCCTTTTAAACGATTCCGCAAATTTGAAAAGTGATTTTCCACGAGCATGTTAGGTCAGCGAAATTCACCTCCATCGTTCATCTTACGCTACCATAAATATTGACCATTGAAACATGCTGCCCTTTAAGAAATTCTACAGATCTGGAAGGCTATTTTCTTCGTGCAAGTTAGACCAGCTGAATCAATCTCCACCATTGATCTAAGATAAGGGATGGCAGAGGCTTTCTGGACCGTCGATCCTGTAGATCGCGGAAGGCGGAAGTTCTATCTTTTATGACCAAATTCTTAAGTTTTTCGCTTTTCGATCTCCGCCCTTTGTTCTCTTATGAACCGTTGATCTTTGGCGAAAGCGATCTGAGCCGTCAGATCTTGGACTACGGAAAGTGGAAGTCAGGTTTTTCAATTTTGCAACTCAAAAATTTACCTTTTTCAGCTTTCGCCTTTCTACTTCTGGCCTTTCTTTCTGCATCGTTGATATGTGCGGAAGCTCTTCGAACCCTCGGATCTCAGGCTGCGGAAAGAAAAAGTCGAGCTTACTACTTTTTATAACCAAGTTTTTTACCTCTTTCGCGCTTCTGCCACCAATTTTGCCTTTGCGAAAATGATTTGTGGCCTTTGATCTTCTAAGCTGCGCATCCCAGCCATCCATTTCCTGTTATTATTCAACTAAGGGAGTATTTCTTCATTTACATGCATTTCAAGGTCAAAAATCAGAATTTATTTAAGTATTTGGCATTCTTAATCTAGAAGTGTCCCTTCAAACACCTATAGACCCTCATCAACAATCTTTAAGCTCATATGATATGAAAATTTACAAACCTTATTCCTCCTTTTAATGGTCAGATCCATTAATAATTACTTAGCTCAAAAATGGTGCTAACAACTGGCTCCAACTCAGGATGTTATCCTCCCTGCAAGGTAGCAAAGAACCCTGTAGACCAAGTGCCAAATCCATTGGGTTTCTCCCAAGATTTCCTGAAATACCCAACATGCTCTGAAAACAAAAACTATACTGATGTTGAACAAACTGAAAAATCACTGAAAGAAATGCTTGCCATGTTGAGATTATCCATACCTTCCTACCCTACTCACTAAACATCAATGTCCAGTCAAGTAACTTCTGGCTTCCAGTGAAGCCAATCAAGCAAATGATCCCATAAACCAACTTTATCTTCATGGTTGATAAAAAATAGAAAGGAAGAACTTAATGGTAAAAGGTTATTATAAAGGGATTGATCTTTACTGTAAATACATAACCATCCATTCCCACTGCAAAGCTTCTCCATATATTCAACCACTGGATCACGACAACCTGCAAAATTTTATGTTGTTTGTTTTCCATGACAAGGCTTTTCCAACTACAACTCCTCCAACAAACTGCCAAAATGCTCTCCAAGAAAACCATGCAAGGAAATCTCCTGACAGTTTGCAAATGAGACATCAACTTCTTCATCTAAAATCTCAAAATTTAAAACCTGATTCCTTATAGGTGTTTCAAAGGAAATATCATTGTGTTCTTCAATATAATCAAGAAAAATAATTTCTGAATTTAAAAAACATAAAGAAACATCCCATTTGGAATCCTCCTCTTCTTCTTGGTGATCCAATCCATTATTGCAATCTGCTAATTCTTTAGGTTCATTATCCAAATAGTCATCCTCACATTCATCATATATAGGGATGCTGGAATATTCTTAAAAATATCACTAACATAGCTTTCAACATGCTCATTGAATTCTTCATAAAGCAAATTAGGATGACTCTCTTCCTGTACATCACCTTCCTGCTCATCATATACAGGTGGGCTAAAATTTTCTTTAAAACAACCACTAACAGAGTTTCTAATAGGATGATTCCATCCTTCATAAAATAAATTGTAACACTCCTCATTTCCATCACTAAGTTGATCATATTTCTGCTCACAAACGGAAGGGTTCGAATGCAACGTTGGATCCTCTTGTTCATACCTTCCTTCTAACTATGATTCAAGGTCTTATTCTTCTTTACTTTAAATTTCAGAATATGTGGGAGGACTATCGGACTGCCATTTTCCAGAGTTAGAGTTCTCTGAACAATCATCCACATAAACATTATAATTTTGAAGAATCTGTTGCTGCGAAAGGGTATTTTCTGATTGGACATGGGCAGTCTCATAATGTGGAAAAATTTCAGGAGTTGAATAATATGAGGAAAGTCTTGATTGACAGTCCCAACTTCTTTCTTGGTCACACAAAGCTAAACAAGACTGTTGCAAATTATCATCAATTTCAGGAAAAGAAATACAGTTGGTGGAATCGGAGTTTTGGCTTATGTCCATTCCAGACAAGGAAGACATCACCAACTGAAGGGAATTTTCTTGAATATCATGGCAGCTGGTTAGTCTTTCTTTTTTATGAAAAGGATTCTGATGTACAATTTCTAAAATCTCTTCATCCATAAACTCATCATCACCATACATGTTTTCCAAATCTTCAATGAAACCTTTAACATGCATGCAACAATCTTGAACTAGCAGCAAGGAAGAGTATTGATATTTAAAATGTTCATGAAATACTGAATGAAATTCTTTAAGGGAATATAAACGTTCTGATGGCAATCCCTCATACCATGACCTTGCATTTCCTTCTAAACTGGCCATGGAAATTTTCATTAAAGAATCATCATGCAATCTAACTCCCAACTTATGTATATGCATATGAAATCTAACCAAATGAAGGGCAGCGTCATCACCCTTTTGATCTTTGAATCTTGGAAGATATGTTTTCCAATCTACCTTAGGTATTCGATTTGGAAAACCAGGAATGTGAGCACAATTCATAGGAGCATACCTTACAACTATGGAACTCATCTTGATGATAAAGAAACTAAATCAACTCCTCAAACTTTGCAACCCCTTTGACAGTGGAGTTGCCATAGAACATTATGGAGATTGGATTCTTCACAGATGGAGTCGCTAGTTGAAAAAGGCACGACCTTCTTGATGTTTGACCATTGTTCACCATCAACATTCAGATCTAAAACTTTGTCATTCACACTCAGGGAAGATTTGAACCCTCCTCCCCGCATCGATCCTTCTGGCTTCTAGTATCCCCATTGGAGTCTCATTCCAGAAGCTTTGAGTGGAGTCATCAGAGGATATGCAACCTATATGTGTCTATGATCGACTGCTCAACCAGTTCATAGAACTAAAACAATGTTGTTTTTCGAGGGTTGATTTGGACTTTCATCCCCGAAAATGGTGCCAATTTGTTAGCACTCAAAATTGTACCCTAGGTTGTGGAGGGTAAATCCCAAGGTAATAGCAGAACCACTTTAAGAAAGGGAATTGGCTTCTTCCTTTCTATAGAGGGATCTCTCACATATTTAAACAAGGCCAAATATATAAAAATAAAACCAAAGTCAAATTAGGTTTTTGGTTGAAACAAAGCAAGCATACATTGGGCTATGGAGTCACAAAGATTTTATGAATCACATAACTATTTGCAAGTGAAATTCTACAAAGGCAAGGTAGCATTCAGTTACAGTCAAATAGCAGTTTGTCTAGTGATAAAGAAAGAACTAGAACAATCCATCAACACATAGCACCTAAAAGATGAATTCTGCATCAATTTTGGAAAGAAAGATTGGTGGATACCTGAAACAATAGACAGAGCATCAAAATCTGAATTATGAACTATTACACACTTATTTCATTTATGAAGAACACACAATGGCAAGTTTAACGGGAAGACATGCACATAAGAAAGGAAATTATAGGTTGTAACTACGACATACACAAGAATATTTGCAGAAATAGGCCCGCATTCAACTCATGTCATTTTTATTAAGCCTCATATCTCAAAATACATAACCCAAAACCTCACAAGTTCCAACCCCTATCTTCCTCTATTGAGGGTATATTTATAGTATCATAGACTGTCGAGACCAACCTCGAAACAGAGCCAAATTCAGTTACAGCGTGGCAATCAAAATCCTAACAAATGTTGATCTGGCAGATTTTCCATGATCATAAACAAAACAAGAAATCATGTTGGGACACGCATGATGGACAAAAATGGAAAATTAGACACCTGCAAACCACGCCTGCTGGATGAAAATGGTAGTTCAGAACGTCTCCGGGAAACCTGCAACAACTTCAATATTCCTTGCACATTCCGCCTATGAAATAAACCTCAGTCATAGATCTTGATCTACGAGACATCCTAACCATCCACCAATGCAGCCTTTAGCCAATTCTGTAATCTTTCATCTTGTTAAACTTCTTGCTTGTTTCCATTGCAAAATCAATTTGGACCATTGATCTGAAATCTACCTCGATCTCTGTCGTCCAATCTTGTCTTGCCTACCCGATTTTGCAGCCACCATATTGATTAACTTCCTACAAGTTCCCATCACGAAATCACCCTAGACCATAGATCCAATCTCTGCCAAGATCTATGTCGTTCAAAGGTGTGGGGTCTAACAAACTTCGCAGATTTCAATTGTTCATTAATTTGTGCATGTTGAATCAACTGAATCACTCTCCACAGTAGATCCATCCCTGACTTGATCTCAAACATTAAAACATGCACCCCTTTTAAGCGATTCCACAAATTTTAAAAGTGATTTTCCACAAGCATGTTAGATCAGCAGAATTCACCTCCACCATTGATCTTACTCCACCATAAATCTTGACCGTTGAAACATGCTGCCATATAAGCAATTCCGCAAATCTGGAAATCAATTTTCTTCGTGCAAGTTAGACCAGTGGAATCAATCTCCACCGTTGATTTGAGATCAGGAATGGCGGAGGCTTTCTGGAGCATCGATCCTATGGATCACGGAAGGCGGAAGTTCTATCTTTTATGACCAAATTCTTAAGTTTTCCACTTTTTTATCTCCTCCCTTTGTTCTCTTCTGGACCGTTGATATTTGGTGGAAGCGATTTGAGCCATTGGATCTCGGACTGCGGAAGTCAGGTTTTCCAATTTTGCAACCCGAAAATTTTCCTTTTTTGCTTCTGCCCTTTTCTTTCCGCACCGTTGATATGTGTGGAAGCTCTCTGAACCATAGGATCTCGGGCTACAGAAAGCAGAATTCAGGCTTACTACTTTTTATAACCAGGTTTTTTACCTCTTCCACACTTCCGCCCTCGATTTTTCCTTTGCGAAAACGATTTGTGGCCTTTGATCTTCTGCGCTATGCATCGCATCCGTCCATTTCCTGTTATCATTCAACTAAGGGCGGGTTTCTTCATTTACATTCATTTTAAGGTAAAAAATCAGAATTTCTTTAAGTATTTGGAATTCTTAATCTAGAAGTGTCCCTTCAAACACCAGCACACCCTCATCAACAGTCTTTAAGGTCATATGATATGAAAATTTACAAACCTTATTCCTCCTTTTAATGGCTAAATCCCTTACTAATTACTTAGCTCAAAAATGGTGCTAACAACGTGAAATAATTTCTTATCCTTCATTGTTTCTAAATTCCTCCATATTTTTCCCATAATACATTCCATTTTAATGTTCTTAAATTATCGATTAAAGAATAAGGCGTCTATAATTAATATTGAATCTCCAATGATGATAACCTTCTTGATATTTCCTTTTATTAACAGTCTTGTCTCTTGGAGAAAGGCCAAAACCTCTACCATGTAATTAGTTTCTTGTCCTAGTCCTCAAGAAAAGTTTGTATTCATAGTTCCTTTGGGATCCAAAACAATCCCCCCCACACCTGTCGCCTCAAGATTACATTTCATTGCTCTGTCGAAGAATAACATATGCCTTTTTGGATAACCTTACACTTTTAACACTCTTATGTGTACATTCTTAGTTCTGAACTCTAAATAATCTTGCAGATTGATCTCTGATTCCCTAAGTCTCTGATATTGAGGGAGTTCAATCATTCTTGTTCTTCAATTCAGAGAGAATATTTTCTTTGAGCAATCCCTTTCCTTTCACTGGAGAATTCCACCATCAAGGTCTTGGCTTGCTTTGCAACTTGTCAAAGGAAGGACTAAGAGTCTTGAAAGATTATATGATTCCTTGCCAACCAGATCTTCTAATTCATAAATTTAGGAAGATTCAACCAAAACCATTTTAGCAATTGTTAATTTATGAAGGGGAGAGAGTAGGCCATCTCTCGAGACTTGTAAAAGGATATGAAGGATAGGCTCAAAGAAAAAAGGGAATAGATAGGGCCCAAATCCTCTTCCCACATTTTATTAGAGAAAGGGAAATTCAGAAAGATATGAGATATGGCTTCTTCGTTTTCCTGGCACGGGACACATCTAGATGGTCCATGGAAGCCTCTGCTTTTCAAGTTTTCACCTGTGAGAATTTTCCCATGAGTTGTCGACTACAAGAAAGAGTTAACTTTAGGGGGTGCATTGTTTTTCCAAACTCCTTTCAAAAGATTGGATTGATTGGGAATAATTTGAAGTTATTGTATATCAATGAATCATTGCTTCACAGTGTAGAATCCTTCTTGATTTTTCCATCTCCTAGATTATTGGGTATATTTACTAATTTAATACTTCCGATTGAGCCAAAGAAACAAGAACTGAAGAGTTGGAAGGAGATGTATCGGCGGGGGAAATGGAACCCAACCAATCCAAAGTTGGTGATCAAACCTTTGCCACTTGTAGGTATCTCCCAAACTCTTGAAATCTTAACTCAAGTTCAAATATTTAAGATCCTACAATTTAGGAAGGAAACCTAGCAGAGGGTCATTGAGGATGTTATTCAATCATAGATTAATGTTCCTTCCATTTCCTTGAATCCAAAATAGATTCTTGTGGAAAAAGTGCTAATATTTCATGCAAAGTTTCCAAATTTGGGTTCCATTCTAAGAACGAGGAGCAGAGTCTTGACATCTGAATTTGGTTCCATTGAGATACTTCTTGAAGAGAAACTCTTTTACTAAGTATTTCTCTGAGGATATAATTTTCTAAAGAATCTTTTCCCTAAGAGAAAAAATGTTTAGTTTCATGTCTCTTATCCTAAGCTCTCCATGATCTATGGGGCTCTTGACGATATTCTAGTTAACTAACGAAATTGTGTGTTCATTCTTCTTTCCCTCGTTCTCGATAAATGTTTTGATCATCTTGTTTATTTATTGTAGAATCTTAGTTGGAGATAGAAGGATAGAGCAGAGGAAAAAGGGCATGGAAGAGAACACTGATTTGATAAGTGTCGCCCTACCATCCAAATTTAACCAAATTTCTCCCCATTATTTCATTTTCTTAGACATTTTGTCCAAAGTTTGTTGCCAATTTACTTTGGAGTATTTCTCCCTCGCAACTGGAACTCCAAGATACTTGAAATGATAAGAATTTCCTTGATCTTGGAATCCAAACTCTTGTTGAACGCTCCATAAAATGGAGGACGAAGTGTTCCAACCGTTTATTTTACTTTTCCCCTTACTAATCATAATCTAAGAGGTGTTACAAAAGGTTTGCAAAATTAATTTGAATCTTCAAGCAATAGCTATATATGCCCCTCCTATTAGTAGAGTGTCATTTGCAAATTGGGAATGAATGACCTCCTTCACATTTCTAACTATCTTGATCCCTTTAATACTTCCTTACACTTTGGATGCCTCCAAATCCTAAGTCAATGAGTCTACCATTGTGATATACAGGATCACAAAGAGGGGGCAACCTTTCCTAAGGCCTCTTGAGGCCCTGAAGAATCTAGAGGCCTTCCAATTCACTAGGGGATCAATCCAAGGTTTCCCAATACAAGATTTTACCCATGAGATATTGTTTGTCAAAGGCAAACTTCTGCAACACTTTGAGGAAAAATTTATGATTGACTCTATCAAAGGTGTTCACCGTGTCCAATTTTATTACCTTTCATTTTTTCTTTCTCAACCTACTGGAGTGAATTGCTTCTTGGACTAAGATAATGTTGTCCAACATCTTACGCTTATGCAAGAAGTCGCCTTGATTTTTTGAGATAATAGATGGGATAATATTTTTTAGACGAAGAGAGCGGACATTTGTGAAGATACTATACGATACATTACATAAGGGGATAGACCTGAATCTATAAAATATGATGGGTTGGATTCCTTGGGGATGAGAGAAAGGAAGTAGGAGATAATGGATCCCCCATGCTTTGGTTTATTTTGGGTGTAATCCAACGCTCGCAGGAGGTATTTATTTATGATACTCCAACAAATTCTATAGAAGTGAATAGAAAACCCATCTAGCCTAATGTATTTCCCGTCTCCATTCCACATATGATTGATTTTATTTCTTCCTCTGATATTTTCTTAGTAAGATCTTTATTGGCTTCTAGAGTAATCCAATGAGTAATGAATTTCATGAATTATCATTGATCCTCCTCATGATATTCCCCTGGTTCTCTATAGATCTCGTTGCAATACTTGAAATCTTCTTCATTTATTGCTTCAAATTTTGGTATTATTTCCACTGGTTATTATCTATTTCCCTTACCATTTTCTAATGCATCTGTCGATGATATTCCATATGGAATAATTTGGTGTTATGGTCACCAGCTTTCAACCACAAACTTTGGGATTTAAGTATTCAATAGTCCTCTTTAGTCCTATGATATTTATGCATCTCTCCTTGCATTGTTTCCTCCTCTTCCAATTCTACAACTGACACTTCTTTGGATTCCATTTCCTCTGGATGGTTTTCTAATGCTTCCTGAACTAGTTTCCTCTCATGAGAGGGGGAGGAAACATAGGATTTAACCCAAGATTTATGGTCTCTCTTAACATTCCTCATTTTTTCCTCACGTACGTAGATATGTGAACCCCTAAAATCCTCGTCCCAAGCATTTCTTGCAACTCCCTTGAAATATGGATTCTCACCCCATGACAAGAGGAATATGAAGTGGATAGTGCCCAACACAAGTTGGGAATCAACTTGCATATATATAGGCTTTTGTTCTGATACACTGGACAAAAGAATGCGAGAGGATTAAATGAGGGAAGAAAATAAAAAGGAACAGTGGATAGGGAACCTATCGATCCTAGATGCTACATGGCCTAGTCCATTCTATGTCAAAGTGAACTTCTTGTTCCTTGGTTGTATGTCTAACAAATTCCAACTTTGGATGAGTTCTTCGACTAGTTCCTGAAAAAGAATCTCTAGCAATTTAATCCCGCTTTTTCTCCCTACTTGAGAATGTGAGATCAAGATTTTCAACAAGGATAAGATTAGGAAACTGGGATTGTTCGGTCTAGTTACATAAAAAGAGTCCCAACATTACTTTATTTCTAAATAATTGATAAGAATATACGTGTTTAGTATGGATACTTTGAAATTAGATTGCAGATGAAGAAGAGAAACAAGTGCCTAATGCTGAGATAGTAAGCTCCCTAATAATTTAAACTTTGAGTTATCCCATAGAATTGTCAAACCTCGAGACACTCCTCTAGAATTGGTCATGATACATGCACTTTGTCTCCAAATTCGACTGGTCCTATCAAGGAGGTCACCTGCCTCCTTCTTCATCTCCTATAACAATAGTATTTCTAAATGCTTAGATCTAATGAGATCCTTAATTGCTTCTTCCTTTTTTTAGATCCCATCCATACACTATTCGAGAAGACAATCTTCATTATTTAATTTTGGTGTGGGGGGGAGACTTTAGGCTCAGGCGATTTCTTGTTCCCTACATATATTCCTCCTCTATTATTGATTATGGTGAGTTTATCCAACATTGGTTGTGCCCCCAATGATTTCTCTCTCTTCACTTCTTCTTCTCGCTTTTCCTTCCCTGACATCCTTCCTTTCCTATCATTTGACTTTGGCTTTGATTCCCCTAAGTATGACTCATGTCCTTTAGAAAAGGGCCTTTTTGGGATTCCTCTTTTGGGACTAAAGAGATGTCTAATTTAGTTTTTCGAATTATACTTATAGTGCAACGGTCAACCTCCACATTTTCCTTAGCTTGAGGGATGTCCATGGGGCTCTTTTCTTCCACCTAGAAGAGATGCTTGAAACGATTCTACGTGGAACACACTTCCGAGGGATTTGAGTTTCTAGGGTTTTTAGAGGCCTTATTTGGATTTGGATTTTTCCCTTCCATCATGTTGGATCTAGGAAATTATTTGGTCTCATTTCCTCTCTATACCACTATCCATTATGAGTGTTGCTCAGGCCTTTCACATTTCGGTATCTTTTTCTTGTGGTCTTCTACAAATTGCTTGCATTCATGACAGAACCTACATTTAAAGGGTAATTGTTCATAATCTAATTGTTGGATATGTTTCCATGAGTTCACCTTTAGTTTAATCGCCTATGGGAGTCCAACTTTCAAATCTACTTCTACAACAATTCAAGAACATGAATATTGATCCTTTGGCTTTGCCCAATCGATAAATTTACTAGGGAATTCTCCATGGCCTTCATCGACTCATTGTTCCAACAATAAATGAGAAGGTGAGTGGTAATCACCCAAATCGACATAGCAAAAGGAATATCTTGAGCAAAATCAAATTTTGGGGTCCATTGGTTCAGATATAGTCCTCTTGGACCCATAATGTATGGTCCATTCCTAAATATTAGGTCCTAATCTACTTGTTATGCAAAATGAAAAATGGAAAAACCTTTTCCCGCAAAGAATATACCTAAATCCCCTTTAATCAAAGGATTCCAATTCTTTTGGACCCAACCATCCATTATCTTAGGGGAAAGCCCAAGATCCAAAAATTGCCTGATCAAACCCTTCTCAACCAAATAAAGAGCAATTTTATGGGGTCTTTCACTTTGCAAAGAAACTTCTGAAATTGTTTCCAATATTTTCACAAATTTCGACTAGGGTGCCCCAAGGGACAATTGATTTCTTCCCTTGTGCCTCCACTAGCTTCTGATGTACTAAACAAAATATACAAATACTAAATAATATATATATACACACACATAACTAATGATTAGAAATTGTTAATTATATAAATTAAGTAAAATACATGTCCTTTAACGTGAAACAACACAAGAAGGCCTATTTATTTGGGTGTTGATTGTATTGTAAAAATCATATTCATATCTTATTCAATATTCATATTTTATACATTTTGTTCTAAATATTACAGATCATTTAATATTCCATATATTTTAGATAAGTTTTATGTGTGAACAAACTTTGTTCAGCTCACGTGGTATCAAAGCCCCTTCTTGGGCTTGATTCCGACCTTTGGCCACAAACCCTTCTCGGAGCTTCTCTGGAACTTGGATTTTGGCCATAATGTAGGACCTTGTCGAAATTCCATCCTTTTTCCACAAAGCCTTCTTGGAGATTCTCTGAAACTTGGCCCTTGGCTATTATTTTTAATGCAGGCCCTTGGCCAAAAAAAGATTCAGTAAAATTTAATCTAAAAAATTAAGAAGGCGAAAATAATAATTATTTCCACTACACCCGGATGCAGATGACATGGAAATGCACGTGGAAAGCACCAACGAGATTGGCCTCCGGAGTGACATGGGCGCCCATTTGGCAAGCACTAGCGGGACGGACATGGTGTCAGCAGGACAACACACCCCCACACTCCCCAATGCCCGCGGCAATTAATTTCGACAGGGTATGTGGTTGTCTCAAGGACTATGGACTAGACCGTGCCATAATCCCAAGGAAGGTTGGAGTTATTTCACCACCCTGGGTCATGGAAGGATGGGCCAACCTGTTTAAGCTTTGGTAGGGTTATTCTCCGGCTCATTTGCTCTGGGTTCACCTACTGATCCATGCTCTGCACATTCTTGTTCATTCGGGTCCTGGCTCTGCACCTCGCAGTCCTAGCTCTCCGCTCCTTTGCGTTGACTCTTGGCTCTCTGTTCAGTTGCTCTTCATCTTGGCTCTTTTGCACTCTGTTCTCAGTGTCCCAAACATGTCACGAAGGCAGAGAGGTGTTCCACGTAGAGGCTGTGCTGGGAGAGGAGCAACGAATGAACGCCATGTTCTACTCACTGCTCTCGCGAGTGGAGAAGGATTTGACGACGAAATCCCTGATCACGTTCTCCAAATTGTGAACGATTGGGAGGATCAATTTACAGGGGTTGTAAATGCTGTGGGGTGCTCGGTGAACCAGCGCAGGCACTATTGGGTAATAAAAAATATGCTTATTAGGCTCATCCTTCGTTTTAATTCTCAACCCCTAGTTCTAGATCCACTGGTCGTACCTGCTCCTCCAATTCCAACTGTCCCTCATGTCCCTCCTCCTCCCTCTCCTCCCCCTCATCCTGCTTTAGCTGACTCCTTTGCCACCCCTGCTTCAACTTCTACCCCGACTTCCTCCACCCCCTCCCCTGCCATTCCCATGGATTGTGAACCCCCCCCCACTCTGGGTCATATAAAATCCCTGTCAGCGGGGAAACGCACCCCCACGCTCGCCATTGCAAAAACGACTGCCCCCTTCCCGTAAAACAACCTTCTCCAGGTTAAGAGGACGAGGACGAGGATGACTCTGACAACAGTGAAGACTCCATCTCACCAAGTGAGGACACGTTGGAAGTTAGAGATGACGGCTCTATTCCACCACCCTTCGGCTTTAGATGCCCCATTGATGAGGAACTATACAACAAAACTTAGTCAGGTTCTCTGCTTTGTTTTATTTCTAGTAAATCTCAGAACATTACGGGTTTACCAATGCCCGAACTCGGTCTGTCTATTTTTTCAATTTACTAGGGTTCTCAGTAAACTATTAATCTTTTTGGGACCTCTTTTCCCTTTAATAAGGAGGGTCCAGAACCATCTTTTTGGACCTATTTTCCCTCTTGGAGGGAGGGTCTGTGGTTGCACTCCTGATTGGTTCTACCTGCCAGTTATGCTGGGCAAGTCTATTTCCATGAACTGTAATATTTTTTGTAACTCTATCTCCTTATTTCAATAGAATAGTCATTTAATTTACAATATATATATATATATATATATATATATATATATATAGAGAGAGAGAGAGAGAGAGAGAGAGAGAGAGAGAGATTTCCGCTACAAATAAGAAGAAGAGAACAAGAAGTAAGAAAAATAAAATATTACAATAAGGAGTGGGAAAAAGAATTATCTGCAAGATACAAGAAAAAAATAGGAAAAAATGAAAGAAGATAATTCATAAACCAGACAAGGTTTTATGAGGTCGTACATGGTTTTACTTACAATATGAATTTATAAAAAAGTTTGATAAGATATGCTTTGAGGACAAAGCATCTTAATGAGGAAGGCAATGTAATAAACAAAATATACAAATAATAAATAATAAAAAAGATAATTAATAATTAGAAATGATTAACTATCTAAGTTAAGTAAAAGACATGTCCTTTCATGTGAAACGACACAAGTAGGCCTATTTATTTGGGTCCCGATTGTATTGCAAAAATCATATTCGTATCTTATTCAATATTCATATTTTATACATTATGATATAAATATTATGGATTATTTAATATTCAAGATATTCTAGATAAGTTTTATGTGTGAGCAAAATTTGTTCAACTCATCTAAATTGTTGTTATCTCCTATGAAAAGGGAGGATGGATTGCCCCCCTCGAACCCACCTTGAAGAACCACTTCTTGAAACCATACTGAATCATAATTGGTCGCATAGCGAAAAACCTCTCCTTGATGTCATGCTTACTTAAATTCCCAAAAGCCTAGTACATTTACAATACATGTTTTAAAGCAATTATTCTCTCGAGGATGTTGGTCAAAAACATTGAGACTTCCAACTAAAATATTTCCTAAATTATACCAAAGAACATAGGTTTTAAGGATGATCTTAGGATCCTACATATAGGATCCCAACGCACTGAAGAGGAAAAGGCCAAAATTTTAACCTTTTCCATGTAATCAAGGATATGTTTGCACAGTCTTACAAGTATTTGAGAGGTTTCAATCTTGTATAAGCTAACACTCCATTCCACTTGATAAATATGTTAAATCGATCAAACAAAGACAATGGCTTGATGATCCTGATTTGTATACTTTAATAAGGGAGGAGCTTGAAAAAATGTCAAAGGAAAATTTCGACTTCCTTGTAACTACTCAAAATGGGTTACCAATATGTATCTAGTTCAAAAATAAATGGTTACATGTGATTTGCATAGACTTCATAGATTTGATTCAGGTAAGTGTTAAAAACAATTTTCCTCTTATTTCATGAATTCCATAATATAGAAAGTTTCCAGTTAAAATGATATACCTTCTAAATGGTTTTTTAGGTATATTCCAATTGATATCAATCCCAAAGACAAGTTTAAGAGAACTTTCACAACAAGGTGGGGTACATTTGCATATTAGGGAGTGCCCTTTGGGATAATCAATGCAAGTGCTACCTTTTGTTGGGAAATGCGCATTACTTTCGGTGATTGATAGGTATAATTATCTCAATCTCCCTTTATGACTTAACAATGCATTCCAGCTAAATAACTATTCATTTTGACCATCATAAGCAAGTTTCTCTTAGATATTGGAAGTTTGGAATTTCATCAAATCCCAATCTGTCTAATTTTAGTGAGACTAAAGGCAAGTTGTTGGGGCACATTGTCTCAAAGGATAGTGTAAGTATTGATCATGAGAAAGTTTAATCTAGTTCCCATTTCTAAGAAATCCATTCAAGATTTTATGGGAAAAATCAACTTTGTTCACATATTTGTACTTAATGTTTCCCTAATTATCAAGCATATGCATCCACTGTTGAGAAATGAAACATCGTTTAGGATCAAAGCACCCAAAAGGCCCTTTAGTTTATGAAATGATAGTGGTCTTTTAGAACTGTCAAGGTATGAGAGGGAAGAAAAATGTAAAAGTAATAAAAGATTTGATAAGAGGTGAAAAACCTACCTCTTTCTTATCCACGAGACCAAAATGGACGTAGAAGTTTTCATTAATGCACTTCCTATAATATGAAGTTCAGGCAATGGTACCGCAATCAGTGCAAGAGGTGCACCAAGGGTACTAGCAATGCTTTGGAATGGTGAGAGATATAACCTCTTCAATAAAATAAATCCTCGTTAATGGTTAATGTTAGAACTAGAAGACTTATAATTAAAATAAAGGATACAAATTAATAATGTTTATTGGCCAATTCAATATAAAGTTAGGTAGAATTTTTTAAATTCACTGAAAATAATTTAAGAGTAGATGTTGGTGCTTCTTCCTCCAACCCAAGTTCAGACCCTTGTTTGTCCGTCAACAAAGCCTAAGGTATTAGCCTGGCAGAGAAAGGCTTAGTCGACAACACTTGTGATGCAGATGCAGTCTCACTCGAGATATCTCTTATGGGTAACTGCCAAAACCAGGTTTTTGTAGTTGTGTGGGGATTTCCTCTTCCCTGGAACTTGACTAGCTTGTTGGATCGAATCCGATGGTTATATTATTATCTCTTAGTGCGTGCACTCAACATTTTACCCTACTTATCCATCGATAGAGATTACAACAATAATATAATTCCTTATTAGCGATTCCAACTAAAACAGTGCGACATATGCATATAAGGACTCATTCATAAGCATATACACATGCACTTATCCACAACATACATTCATTTGACATAAACATATTCATCAAATATACACATATACAACATTTAACATGGAAACCCATCCGAGAAAAACCACAAAGGTGCTCTTCATCTGGCATGAGAAATATATGGCACCTTTCATCTACACACTCAGCTTGCAAACTCTATTCTAGATCTTCTCTACAATCTATGAAGACTTCTCTCTCTTGTCATTCTCTCTAGTCTCAGGTCTCTGAATTTTCCTCTCCTTCACCCTACTATCGATCTGCACACAACCTGGATCGACTCTCTCTTCTACTCAACTCTACAACTCTTTGACTCTACTAACAGAAAACAAACCACAGAGAGTGTGACTATCTCTAAGTGTGTAACTGAGTGAGTAAGTAAGAAACCTGCACATAGCTTGGGTTCCCCCTTTTATATACTCTTACATGTCATAATAAAATGACTCTATTATGTTAGCCGACAGGCTTGCATTCATATTCTTGTACATTTAGTTACAACTATCAGTAGTAACTATCGGCCCAAAATACAAAGATGCTTTATTCCCCAAAGCATGTGTGATTCTAACCGACTTCTTACCCATGATCTATTGGGATGTCCTTTTCAACCGTTGCATGCCTTCTTCTAGCGTGGTTCCTTCTATCGCGGTAGATCTCATCGCAGCTTCCCTTCTATTATGAACTCTTCCCTCGTGGTTGCTTCTGCCATAGCCTCCTTTACAGCTACATCTTATGTCATTGCTCTTTCTCCCACAACTGTTTTATCGCGGCTTCTCCTCCATCACAACTTCCTCTTTCATGCGATAGAAACTCTTCATATTGTCTAGTATAATTCTGGTTGAACTCTACCTATCCTTCCCTTGGGACAGCAAACCCCCAACACTCACCTGTGGATCATCCCGAGCCATGCTAATCCAAAGCTTATATCGTGAAAACTTTACTTTGAAAATCTTGGAATATTTTCACTATCTGCTTGGTCTCCTCTTGTACTTCTGCTTCCTTCTTCTTCAAATTCTCCATAAGGTCAAACCTGATATGTTTTGACGTTGCAATTACTGCTGACTCTACTAATTGTCACACTTTCTGATGTATAGAATAAATAATGCATGTAACTCTTTATTCCTCTTCCTATAATTCTGTGACTTTGTCAGTCCTATGCTGCTATTGTATTCGTAGTGCTGCGACTCGCTGTTGTAGTTTCTTCATCTCCGCAGCTTTATCATTTTCTCTGCTAAGGGGAGTTTCTTTGTCTCATTCTTCATTTGGTTCACTTTTGTCTCAGCGATGCGTAGTTGTTCTCTGATTTTCTCTAACTCCTCATAATCGATCAAATCTTCCCACGTCTGAGAATCTTATTCAACTACCTTGGCACATAGTGCCTCTGCCTCTTCTATTTTCTTCGCAGTTTTTGTTGTTGCTCTCCTTCTTTCTTCCAGTATTGAAAGGTTATTTATTTTGTACGTTAGGACCAACGGGAGAAAATTTGGTCAACATCACCAAATATATCTTGAGCTTCTTGTAACTCTCATCGACATCACCAAATATATCATGTGCTTCTTGTAAATCTAAATTGTTATTTACTGTTACCCAAACTCTTTTTCGGAATGACAAAGTTTACCAATGGAGACTTTGCATTTTGGAAATTCTGCTCTATGGTGCATCAGGTGGTTTTAGCAAGATATCATTTGTTAGCCTAATTTCATTCATTGCTTCTTCATCTCCCAACAGTGGTGTTGTTGGTGCTTTCTTCTTACGGTTACTAGATCACTTCCCCATTGAAGGACCAGGTGGGTCTGGTCTCAACCTCACTGGAGAAATTCCAGGGGACTGTGGCACTTCCCTTGCAACCATGACTTCTAGTGGGAAAAATCCTTCAATGTCTTCAATAATAACCATGGGAAATGGTGTCTCAACGGCATATTCTGCAATTCTACTGGTACTGGAAATCAAAATGACCATGCTCTATGTAAAACTCACTTTGTCTCTTGCAGTTGGAAAGAGAAACGAAATATTGTATCTCGAATGCAGTATAATGAACTGAAACTTGAGGGCGAAGGTGATAGCGTCTAGTCATTCAATTAGTCAGTCCTTCACACGTGTGAAAAATGAATGGAAATGTGGTAGTGATATCCATCACATGGGTCGGTCGTTCAAGTCATCATATGAAAATAGCCACACAAACTTCCACTCGCCTATCATGTCAGTGGTATTTATTATGCAATAATGATGGAAGTGACCAAAAAGTACGCCACCAAAATCTCTCAAGCCTTTGAATTAATTATGACCAACTGTCATTTATGTGACTCCAATTTAACTTGCGACAACATCACTCTTCCTACGACCTGTATTCAAGCTTCGACATATTTCTTTTGGTGCGACAAACGAATTGTCTTTGCCGTCATTTCTCCTCTTGCGGCAGGCAAAGAGTCTAGGACAATTTTCCTTTCTCTGCAACATACTGGCAGTATGTGATTATTTTTGCTTATTCTTGCGATAGCTCGTATCCTACAATCAAATAAAAAAAAAAAATTCTCATATTTTTTTTCAATTGATGAAGTCATGAATATCCTGATAAGGCTTTATCCGACTTCCATTCACCAATACTTTGATAGGTGTTTCATCTAATTTTTGCAATTGCACTAATCCTCTGTCAGTTATATGTGTTACAATATACACTATGTTTTTAGCTTACTCAGATGCTTGAAGAATTTGATGTCATGCGGAATAACAAGTCCTCCGACCTGAAATTGCTTGTTCTTGATGTGTCGATCATGCGATACTTTCTGTCATTCCTTCTCAACATTTTGATGATAACTTGCAAGAAAACGATCTTCTTCCAATTGTATCAGCTGTGACAATATTTCCTCGACAACACCAACGCCTATCATCTTCGTGAATGCAAAAATCCTTAAGCTAGGTATAATATATTCCATCGACATCACAACTTCTTGTCCACAAAATGATCTGTGTACATTTTGAAATGACCACCCAGCAGAAAGAGTCTAAATTTCTACAGATTGTATACCATAGCTATTCCTTCTCTTTCTGTCATGGTATATTTCTTCTCCACTGTTGATAATATTCTGTTAGCGAAGGAAATAGGATGATCAATCGACCCTAGAAATTGGTCACAAGAAATACCAATCCTTCCACTATGCACGTACCTTCATTATCCGGTATGTTTATGTTGAGTGGGTCATCATCATCAGCTTCTCTCATCACATTATAACACTTCATGCAATGTTGGATTGGTGCGTTGCACTGATTGATGTTTGTCATTGCGACCAAGATATCTTCAAATATATTTGTCCTGATTATTGCAATGCAGCATCAATTGACGGATGATCGTCGACAAATTCAAACGTGTGTATGAATCTAGTAGCTAACTCATTCCATTCAACAGTCCCTCATCTCAGTTCAACTGATGTATACTAGTTCCTTGGTATCATGTCTAATGTGTGTATGAACTGATGAACCCATTCCTGACGCGTACATGCCTCCTATGCCAGACGATAATATTCTATATGCTCAACAGAATTAGTCAATCCTATATACCTTAAACCAATATAGATGATCTCTTCTCTGAATATTATCTCCATTAATCTTAGACATTATCACCATTCTGAGATAGATTTTTTATGTTTGATCCACCATCTAGCGGGTGTAACTTTTAGTGCAAAGTCCATGGTGGACAAGTGCTGATGTTCTGTGATTTTTTCTTCAAATTATGTCAAAAAAGATGCAAGATTAGGTAAACCTTCATATCTGGGTAAATCACTTACCTCGATTCCTACCCATCGCATAGATTGTGTAATTCTTGTGCATCTTCTCATGGATACTTCATGCATCATATTTTGTTAGTTTTCCTATGCTTTGCCAAAATATGATGTACAAGAACTAATACTCCGCCAACTAAGCTTTTCGTCGGCCTTTGGATTTACATAATCATCTCTTGGAGATGTGATGTTATAAATATGGTCCAGATAATCACCTTTTCCTAGGTCGATGTATCTCTGTCCTTCTAGTGGATCAATTGGTGTGACCACCCTTAGTTCTGAATATTTAAATGTTAATATTCTTTTCTTAATATTGATGATGGTTTGATTATCAATCGCCCAGTCAATCCCCAAAAGTGCAGGATAAATATTTGTGTCATTGCCAATGTCGATTACTTCAAAAACAACGTACGTTCTAAGGCCTTCTACCTCAACAGACACTTGAGTTAGTCGACCGATAGGTAGGACTTTCGAATGGTTTGCTAACTTGAGTTGAATAAGAGACCACTCCAGTTGTAGTTTCCCCATGTTTGTCTCATCATAATGTTGACATCAGATCCCAATTCTAGGGTAATGTAATCCATATCATAATATCCTATCTGTGCAGTCATCCTCAACTCGTGATCGGTCTTTAATATTTTCCCCACATGGTTAACTCTTCTATTTGGTCACAACTCTTCTTGAGGTTCTTCTATTAGAGTTGTCAATTCTGCAACAACATCTTTGTCTTGTATTAGAGATAAGCAACTATTAAAAAAAGCTTTAAGCTTACTAATATTTCTCGTCGGTTTCTTTCGGAATAACTGATCAAACCTTTCATCCATCTCCATTATTAGTCTTCCTGGTAGTGTACTAGCAAACGTCGACGCTTGATTCTTTTCGACGAATTTTGGTTGCACGTCCAATAATATTTTATTTTATTTTACGTCGAATGGCACTTTCTTTTGTGTTGTTGGTCGCACCTACGATTGTTCATTCTTTGATCCTTGGTTTGATCCAGTCGCTACACCTCCCCTTCTTACGACAACAATATTTGGTTCCCTTGCCTTAGCAGAGATATTTTGAATATTCTTGTTGGGGTTCAGGTTGGGATTCTGCAGAGGGTTTGGATTTACCACATTTCTAGCCTGCCACTTCGCAATAAACTGCGAACATTGTTCAATGGTATGATCAAAACCTTTGCAATACGAACATGTCTTTGTAGGGTTCGCATAGTCCGTGGAAACTTTTCCTAGTTTCCCACAATTATAACATATAATTTGGCCTCTTCCATGACCAAATACTCCTCCTTGTCCTTGACCTATAAAATTTGCAACCCCCTTGGTTGAGGGTATTATTGCTACGGGTATTGATTTTGTGGATACTGGGGCCGAGGATACTGAGCTTGCAGATATTGAGCTTGAGCCCACTTAGCTTGTATATGCTCTTCATTTTTCATTAAGTAGGCTTACTGATTTACAAAATTTACAATATAAACTAGCTCGTGCACTTACAATCTTATGTAAGTACAAACACTCTTCCAACAAATGGCCTCTAGTCTGGGATATTCTACACCAAGGCATCCCTTGTGTATTTATTGGGTTTGACGCTCCCGATGCGACATAATTCATGAACGCAAGACAATTGTCCTTGTGGTGTCCTTCAGTTCTACATCTGGTACACTAGAGTTATTATTAGACTTCCTTCCCTTTATTAATATCTTGGATTTGGAGCGTAAGATTGGATAGTTGCAAATGAATTTGCATCATTTCTTCACCAGTCTCTCCTACAGCTAAGGATTCCAACTTCATCACTAAATCCAAAGCTTCAGTATACGACACAATATTCTGTTGCATCAAGGGAATCTGGATGTGTGGTAACAACACTGTAATGAACCACTATTTGTGTTGTACATATGACATATGGAAGCTTACTTTAGCCATCAGTGTCTTAAATCTATGGTAGAAGTCCCACATAGACTCCGTAGACAATATTTTAATATCTATAATACACTTGGGATTTATGAATTCATCTATTAGTCCCGCTCGAATTTGGTCAAGTGTTTTCTGTGTGACTACTTTCAGAACCACAGAGAACTTCATATACCAGTCCAGCTCATGACCCCTCAGGGTTGCGATCATCTGCTCCCTCTTTATTAATTCATTTTGGACCTGCAGCATGGTCCATATGGATTCACATAGAAACCAATGTTGCTCTGGGTCTTCTAACCCGTTTCCATTGAATATCGACAACTTAATAATATTCTCAGCCATTATGTTCATCCTTGATACTGCTGGATAAAAAGTGTGGCTAGAAGGACTCCCTTGTCCATTATTCCCACAGTTAGTATTACTTGTATTGACAAACCTACTAGGATATGAGTTTTTGGACATTACCTCCGAATACATATGCGGGGTCACAAGTGTGTCGTGTTCGTACTTTGGATCTAGGGATTCTTCTTATTTTTCTTCTTCTTCCCTTTCAGGGATAGGATGGTATTCCTCTTCCTCGTCGCAAGAACCTTCGTCAAAGTGCGATGTCAACTCGTAGTCTTCTCCTCTAGTTGTACTGCAACTTCCTCTTCTTGTCACAGTTCTTCTTTTCTTTCCCAACCGAAATCTTCTTCCATTCCTTCGATGTCCATCTTCTAGTGCAGTTTCGCTATCACCAGAGAACATATCAACTTACTTTGCTCCATTTTTCAGCACTTCTTCTGCAACATAACCCAAGTCTTTATACACAATTATTTACTCATCTATTTTGATTCTTAGGATCCCTTTCTCGCATACAAGCATCTTTATCCAAGTTCTTAATGATGTAAAATATCTTCCTCGTGGTCCTTGGAAAAAAATCTTTTCGCCTCACTATATGATGTTATTGTGTCGACAACAAACTCTGTAATGTATCCCTCCAAAATATTGTTTACCCAGAAATCAACAGCCCTAGATACATGGTTGCTAATTTTCTTCAGCCGCTGAATCAGCTGAGGACTCCACTTTGTCTGTTTTCCTCCTTGGAATTTTTTTCGCTAGGTTGCTAGCTTCAACAACCACTCATACAAAAAATAGGAAAGTCATAAATAAAAAATTCATGAATATTTGTATAGAGATATCGCTCCAATCACTTTGTTGGATTCAATCGTAATCCTTCACTTTCTCCTTGTGCAAATATAATTACAACAACAATATAATTCCTTATTAGTGATTCCAACTAACAACAATGCGACATGTGCATATAAGGACTCATTCATAAGAAAATACACATGCATTTATTCATTTGACATAAACATATTGATCAAATATACACATACATAACATTTAATGTGGAAACCCATCTGGGAAAAACCACAAGCCGCACTTCATCTGGCATGCGAAATATATGGCACCTTTCATCTATGCACTCAACTTGTTGACTTTGTTCTAGATATTCTCTACAATTTATACATGTTTCTCTCTCTTCTCATTCTCTCTAGTCTCAAGTCTCTGAAGTTTCTTGTCCTTCACCCTATTGTTGATCCACACACTGTCTGGATCGATCTGTCTTCTCTACAACTCTTCGACTCTACTAATAGATACCAGACCACAGAGAGTGTAAGTATCTCTAAGTGCGTAATTGAGTGAGTAAGTAAGCAACCCACACATAGCTCAGGTTATCCCTTTTATAGATTCTTACATGTCATAATAAACCGACTCTATTATGTTAGCCGGCAAGCTATCATTCCTATTCTTGTAAACTTAGTTACAACTTTCAGTAGGCACCATCGAGCCAAAATATAAAGATGTTTAATTCCCCAAAGCATGCGTGATTATAACCGACTTCTTACCCACAATCTCTCGAGTTGTCCTTTTAAACCGTTGCACGCCCTCTTCTATCGTGGTTCCTTCCGGTGTGGTTGATCTCCTTGTAGCTTCCATTTTGTTGTGAACTCTTCCCTCGCTACTGCTTCTGTCGCAACTTCTTCTACATCTACCTTTTTTGTCACTTCTCTTTCTCCCATAGCTGCTTCTATCACAAGTTCTCCTCCATCACAACTTACTCTTCCATCGCAACTTCCTCTTTCATGCAACCAGAATCTTCATATTCTCCAGCATAATTCTGGTTGAATTCTGCCTATCCTTCCATAGGGACAACAATAGAGTTTTGTTCATAATATGTTACTTGTAGAAGATTTTAATGAAACTATGTCACATAAGGAAAGGAGATGGAGAAGTATGGTAAGATACTCATATGGGGAAATTTTGGAAGATATAATAGAATATTGGAATCTTATAGGTATCCCTCAAAAGAAAGGAGGCTACACTTATACAAACTGTTGAATTGGTCTGAGACATATCGCTACCAAGCTGGATAGTGTTTTGCTTCATAGTTATTTCCTAGTAAAGGCTTCACTGAAGATAGGAATACCTCCTATTTCCATAAGCAATACAAAGGGGTAATTGTTGGAATTTGGTGTCATTGATGTCAAAGACATAAGATGGAGGTCAAATGGAAAACAAGAAACAAGCTTGATGTCAAACACGAAAAATGTTGATGAAGCAGAAAGTATAGAAGTTTGTTGTTGCGGTTGATGAGGCTGAGAAAAAATATTGTTTCAAGAAATATATATAAATAAATGAAATCCTCAACAATATTAGATAGTGCCTCTCTATAAGCGCAAAACCAAGTTGATGAAAGTATATAAAGAAGAAATGTGGAAGTTTATGAAGTGCACAAATCCCACCAAGACATGGGACTCGTGTGCATGAATCACCATGTCATTGAATTGGAGTGTGAAAAAACCCACAAGGATGTATGATCAAGGATGCACACCAACACAAGATGAAATAAGGTAGTTAGATTAGCCAAGAAGTAAAAAAGTTTGGGCGCCATCGCATCAAAGGAATCCCAATGTGTGGACACACCTCTTGAGCAATAAGACTGTAAATAAATGAGAGGTGGAAGTATTGATTTAAGTTTGAAGATGAAGGAGATATGATATTCTGACTTGGAAAGCTTATAATTCTGGGGTATCAATGGCTAGTTTATCTAAAATAATTTTATACAACAGAAGAGTCGGATTGCGCGAAATCATAAAAGATGAACAACATATTGTGTGTAAAGTAGAAGAATTCCATATATCATGATGTGCAAAGAAAATACACAGTGAATGATGCAGATCATATAAGTGTAGTATTAATTTCTAAAGACGAAGATCATATATTATAGGAGTGACAAAGTGAAGAGTGTGGGATATCGCAAATCGTTGTGTCACAGATATCTAAGGACAAGACACATATCAAAATAGACGCAAATCGTAGATAATACAGACGTAGATCTCAGTTGTTGAAACACACATATTCATTTCACGGAGGCAAGAAGGGGCAAGGAAAGGGAGTTGTAGCTTCGTTCCAGTTGGTGTTGGAGAATACAACAGGGAGTATGTGCTTCCTTCCAATAGGTGTCGGAGAATACAATCAAGAGTTGGTCCTTCCATTCAATTGGATATTGTTGGAGTCTAAGGGTTCGTAAGGTTACCGGCAATACTAATTATAATAGAAATCGCATGATCATGGCATAGAAGATAACAAGAGCAATTGGGAGAACATCAACTCAAATTTATATTATAGATGCAAGAACAATATACAGAAGAACATTGCTCAATGAATTATTACTTATGGATATGGCTCACCAACATATTTATACTTGTTACGTATGGTTAATTAGTTACAATTAATGAGGCAGTTCGCTAAGCGACTGAATGAACAGACTCAGCGATAGTCGGTCAGTCGACTGGGTTCCTCCAACATCTCCCCCACCTACAAGATCTTTCTTCGTCCCAAAGAGAATAGGGGAGTACAGAACTTTTCAAAATTTGGAAAATATTTTGTTAAGGTTGCTGCATAATAGATAAAGTATTGGACTGGTTGGTTGAGTTGCAAGCTTCAACAATGAAACTGGCAGAGGAGGCAAGACGAGACAAAATATCTTTCCATTCATGTACACTTGTATGTATGTTTCAGATGATTGAGATTGGTTGGCTTAGTTATTTTCTCAATGAGGGGCATGTGTTTTGTATTCTGCAAGTATTATACAAGAAGCAGTTGTTGATTGTTGGCGTCGGGGAGTAGTTTGTCGATCTGGGTAACCAAGTTGTCAACTTTGACATGTGCTGGCTTAGCATAACTGGACCACTGCTCAACTTTGATTTGTAGCTACTTGAATTATTTTTCCTCCATGATGATCTACGACTCAAGGTTTAATATTATGGTGAGAGAAACAAAGGCTTTTGTTGAAATATGATTCCTAAATTGTTTTGGACTCTTCTCATATATGCAAAAAAATTGGCCATAATGCAAGTAGCAGTTATGTAAAACAATGGTCAACTGTTTGGCGAGCGATGCATATTCATGAAGTTTAGCGTCTTGGCTCAAAAATAAATTGTGTTGTTCTTCTAGTAAAGTTGATGTATGTTGTTCATCTTGCTGGTTTTTCTGAGCAGTGGCCTCTTATAGTAGTGTTGTCAGAGAGCCAAAAATACTTACAATGTGGTCTAGATGATTTTTTGTCAGAGGCTCACATAGTGTTGGTTTGATCTGTCTAAGCATGCGATCACAATTTTTAATTACTTTGATCTATTGATCTTCGACGACATCAAGCTTCTTTTTATATTTATACCATAATTCTCCCCCCCCCCACCTTGATTACATTTTGAAATGAGGGTTTCTAACACATGGTCTTTGGCATCTGTAACCGATTGGAATATAATTTGTAGTTGTTTTTACTATTTGCTATTCTCTCCTTCCTTGTTGTCTTTTGTCTGGCTTGGTTGTTGAACATCGAGTGAGGCAGGAGGAATCGTCGATGTCTCTGGATAAATGGTTGTAGAAGGCATGGCTACTAGTGCGGATTTGGTCAGGGTAATAATGGTCAATATAGGCGTAGGTGTGGTAATAGAATTCATTGGTGTAGGCACAATCGAAGATGGGTCTGCTTGGGCAGTTGGAATGATTATTGTGGTCAACTGAAGAGGCGTGGCAGATGGAAGTTTTGGAACAGTCGACACATACATTATTTAGGTAACAGTGGTAGTAGTAGACTGGGGAGGATGTGGGTTGGCAGTCAAGCCAAACATTATTTGGGTAGAAGCGGTAGTAGTAGACTAGGGAGGAGGTGGGTTGGAAGTCGGTGGTATGCTTGTTGAACTTATAAGGTTATTGATTCATGTGGGATTATTTCCATTGCGGTTGTGTGAAACCCTAAGTTACTAGGCAACGTAGGCAACTTAAAAGGCTTCTTGGGTATACTGATTCCTGTTGGGGATAAATCTTGACTTTTTTGCAGGGGTACAACATGGGTTTCTAGTGGCACAGTGCCTACTAGAATAGATCGCTTGATTATGTATTTCTAGAGTTTGGGGAACTAGTTGGGTAAGCTTTCAAGTACTTTTTGGAATGTTGGGTCTTGGATGGTAGAAATAACATATTCTTCTTCATCAATTTCTTCAGGAGTTTTTTAGTATGGATTTTGACGATGTAGGTCAAGGATGGCGTAGGGGAATTATCAAGAACATTCACTAGGTTTTCTGGTTGTGGCATGGATTTAACTTTGAGCTTTGTGAGGGAAGGGGACTTTATCTTCGCATGCTCCTCTGCCTCAGTCATAATTTTCTCTATTTGTTGCTCAATGGTCACTTTATCAATGATGGTGTCTAACATGACTTGATATGGTTCTTTGTGTAACTCTTAGAGTTCATCTTCAATCGACACAATAAGTGTCATCTTTCTATTTTTTGAATCCATGGTCTTAAATTTCTACTACATTATGTGAATTTGTTATGTGACAATCTCGAGATACTCTATGAACAGGTTAAGAGGCGACTGCACATCTTTTTTTGGTTTGTCGTTTTTCTTGATGGTTCTTATTCTTCTGTTGGCTTGGAATGATTCTTCGACGGAAGTATCGCTAAGGGATTTTATTCTTATTCTTGAGGGACAAACATTTATAAGTAAAGCCCTGCTTCGAAAGCTTCTTCCTTCTCACCGTTAGTGAGCGGTTCTTCTAAAGGTAAACATTTTTTCCATGCAATTTTTGGTATTAGGTGGGTCGTGTTTGACTATATTGCGAGCTCCTATAAAATTTCTTTTACTAGTAGGTAATAGTCAAGTTATTTTGCATTCCTAGTTGCACCCTGCATGAACCAAAATTTGGTGAAGTCGAATTCAAGCTAGTTATGTGCAGTCAGAGGTAGACTTCGTCAAACCGGCTGAGGGACCCTCCATGTTATCAATGTGGTTTTTAAGACCTGGAACCAGTTTTCAAGCCACATCTTAGCGACCTTGGTGCCTTGGGTGCAACCCTAGGGTTGAAAAGCTTTGAAGTTGTTCATCAAGTGTGTTTATTTTGTTGTGAATGTGGGATCTTCGACTAGGGTTATCCTAGACATCGCCAACCAGATTAATAAAGAAAGAAATATGATAGGGGACCATGTCTCCTAGTTTTTTTCACAAGTCAAACGGACGCCCCCTACCAAATATTCTTCCTTGTTGAATATTTTGACAACTTCTAGCATGTCCAGTCTAAGTTATGATGGCTAACCAGTGCTTGTTAAATAGATAGATACTATGAGGAAGGATACTTATAGGTTTGGAAAAAAACATTGTTGATAACTAACCCTCAATAGTTATTACCCTTGGGGGAACCTATGACTTCTTTGACAATGTTCAGCTTAATACCAACTAGTACTAGTGGACCTTGGTTAGATAGGTCGGTGATAGGAGCTATGAATGTGGCATTAGTTTCGAATAATTCATCGAACTAGATCTTTCCTCTATGGTATTTTCTAACCATGTACTGTGTAATGAGGTCTTTTAACCCATCAAAGTTATCCAATAGTGGTGCACCTAGATAATGTAAGATTTTGGATACAACTAATTTGTTGGCTTCTTTTGTCCATTTGTCATTTTAGATACCTCGTTCCCTTAGTTCTTTTTGGTACCGTTTCCATTGATGTTCTTATGTTTTGTCTTTCATATTTATCGTCAAATGGGATTTTAATGGATTCATGGCAGCTTCTTCTTCTTCCCTATGAGTTTTCTCGGTTGCTTTCATGGATGTTGTTACATCAGCTTTCTTTGGGGCCATTTATTTCACTATCAGTGGTAAAGAAGTATGGTTTGGTAGCTATGGTATTTCTTGTTCGATGTGAGATTGCTCCAAATATTTGCAAAACAACTCTCAACTTTGCTAAAGGGCTTCATTTATAAGCTGCTTATGGAGGACACCATCTTTTTGCGTAGGTGATTGCATTTAATGTGGATTTTGTGCTAACCAGTTGGTTCATACATGCTAGAATTCTTATGTCCCATGCCTCGACCATCTATCCTCATAACTTCGTTGACAGGGTCTGCCGTAGTAGGGTATCTATCGAGAAGGTCAACTAGTTTTCTCTATGCTTTAGTTCTCCTTAAGTCATCTCTGGTCGGTTTTGTGGACATTTTTTGTGCCATCCTTTCCAATTTCCATCCTCTCGTCGTTGCATTTCCTACCATTATCCACAGTTTAGGATCTTCTTATATACTATTGGTGTTTAAATTGTTTTTTATAACTACTTTTTTCTTTTTAACTTAGTATTGTTAAGCTAGCTAATATACAATTAATTAAATTTTCCAAAACCTGGGACACCATGTTCGACCAAATGGTGATATGGCAATTTAGTCAGTGTCGTGTTGCTTCTATGCTCAATATATTTTAATTCTTGCGCCATTTACCACTTTGTTAAAAAAAACGATTGTAATGTTTATAGTCTGATGGATCCATTGTTATTTAATTCTTCAACTATGTAGGGTCCAAGCCAAGCTGTATGTAATTTCTTCGGTTTTACTTTTATTCGACTGCCATATAGTAGTACCAGGTCACTGATTGATGCATCTTCCTTTTTATGTTATGGTTGTGCCAAATTTTTTGTTGTCGCTTCTCTATTTCTTGGTGATGAACTGCAATTTGTCGTTGTTCCTCTAATTAAGTTAGATCAAAATTCCTATCTTTAATTGATTTTACACTGTGAAGATGAAGTATGTCTGCGATAATTGGTTCCTACCTTCTAAAATGTAGAGGCATGACTGCCTCCTATTCATAGACTAGTTTAAATGGTGTCTACCCAGTCGACCATTTAGAATTACAAAGATGCTTTCATACGTGCAGCTTCCGCCTACTCTAGCCATCCTCGTACCCACGATCTTTCCGAGCTGTCACTTTCTAGCCGTTGCGTCGCTGCACGTCTTATGACATGGTTAACTCCGTCGCATCCTTCCTTGTCGCATCCTTTCCTTTTGTCGTTGTTCCTCTTCCGTCGCGACCTCTCTTCTATCGCATACTCTCTTCTATCGTGGCTTCCTCTTCAACTGTGTCTTTCCTTAGCTCTTTCTTCTTTAACTACTTCCATCCTTATTTTGTCACATCTTCCTTTCTTGCTACTTCTTCTACCTTGTCCTCCTTCCTTCTACAGTTGCTTATGTCACAACTCCTTTTCCTTCTCTCCTTCTTCTGTTCTTCCTTCTTTACTTCTGTCGCATATCCTTTTACTTTCTGCGACCTGACTCTTTTCCATCCTTAGGCAAAATTCTAACTGAATTTTGCCTATCTTTCCCTAGGCCCAACATTCCTAAACCACCCTACCACCACAATAAAACTGCCTGCAGAGTGAAGGCGAGTCATCATGCTCTCGATAATCACAAACATTGGCAACTAAATGCATTGGAGATGGGAGCAAAGTAAATGCCACAACTCATTATAAGTTTTGAACATGAATGACTAGACACTTGTGCATGACTTCCATTGTGAACTTAATGAGGTTAAATGTTATGGAAGGGGTATGAATGAACCCCCCATTTTGTTTTTATATATATCCTTGGCCATGCTCACCCCCATATTAACAAGCTGAGCTACATTCATGTTACGGGTTTACAACACTTGAAAATGTGATAATATGACAAAATGCTTAGTTAATCCTAATATTATTTGAACCAAGCATGAAATACATGGAATTTGAGGAATTAATTGTTGCATAAAGGACTTATTATGATTGAGGAACCTTCAACAACTGTTACGTGATTCACCCTTGGCTCGTTGAGTAGTTACAAACTTTGGAATGCTGTTATTACCTTTGCCTCATTATTGGCAACACAACCCAATCACTAAGTAAAATATACTTCTACATTTCCCTTGGAATAATATATAATCCCTTGAACCTACCACCCTTGACTTGTCATCGTTCCTCAACCTTTTGAGAGCTGGTCACTAAAGTTTGAACTTAAACCTTCAACATAATAAAACACATCAAATTGTTAAAACCAATCCAACTAAAAAGACTTATCACATAGAGGGTTAATAACATGCCCAACTCATTAATTAATAAAATAATAAAAACACTTATCATACCATTTAGAGAAAAAAAACATCCCCACAACTAACCCAAAAAAACTTCCGACACCAGCATCCCCAAAAAACCCGGACCACCACCCTTTAATAACATGGATGCGAGATGATCTTATTTGTCAAGCCCGCCAAAATTTCAGGAGTCTGCATTTAGTCATTCCCCCATTTTATTATTTTCCCGTCTCAATTTCGCGGCCTCAATCATGGTATGTTCCTGCTTCTTTCATTTCACAGAATTGTAAGTTTCTCTTCTCGCGAACAAGCGTTGGTGTTCTTCGTTCAAAGTTTAAATACGTGCTGGTTTATTTGCAGCCCCTCTAACCAGAGTCTGAACGCTTGAAAATATTCATACCGCTAAATTTGTAGGAGCTGTACTTTAAATTCGAGGGATTTCAATGCTTTTGAATTATATGATTTTCTTTTCCAGCCAGTACAGATATCCAGACAATTTTAGCGTAGACCACCACAAAAGCATTTTCTGTATCTGTCTTAGTCTTTGAGTCTGAATCTAAATTCGTGGAGCTTGAAATGAAATTTGGCTCATAGTGGACAATATGAGTTTGGTATACTTGCAATAGTTTTTCTCCACAGGACCGTACTCCTGTAGAAAGACGGTAGAGAGATCCAGGGCTTAGTATTTTGATCCCAACTTTCAACGGATAATAATATGTACACAAGGACAATATAGCGCAAGGACAATTTTTTTTATTCTTCAACGGGCAAATTGAACTCAGAAGCAGCCTATAATTGGCCAAGAAATGAATTTCAGCAATGAAATTGAGAGGGATTTAAACTTTTTTACTTTACTATCAATCACTGGTAAATGGGACTCAGAAGTACAACCAGCGTAAGTACATTGTTGGAGTGCAAAGACAACTTACACACACAAAGGAAATGTGCTTCGGAGCAGATAATAGCAATAAAAAATAAAATGATTACAAAACTCATATGGAACATAAAACACTGGACGAAGTGCATCAGGCGTAGAAGTAGAAGCAGAACGAGGGGAGGAAGAAGAAGAGGATACTCCTATAAGGTGATCAATCGCCGAGAAGGAACCGGCACACTGTCTGATGAGAGAAAATTGGGCTGAGAGAATTGTTGTGTGATCCTAGGTGGAGTCCAACTGTTGTAGCGGTTCTTCTAAGTTAGAGGAAAGGAGACCATATTCCTGAGCAAGAGAACGCCACTTCTAGGAGCAAGACTCAGAGTACCACATATCTCCCCATAGGAAAATGCTCTTCCTGCTTAGTCTGATCACAAGGCAGCTCTGCAACACAAGAATCTTGAACCCTCCAGTTCCAAACAGGAAGACATTTTAAGAGGAACTCAAATTTGCAATTTGTTCCTTTAAAAATTGCAGGAATAGATGTGAGTGTTCTGACACTTTTTCTTGAAAAAACGGCAAAATAAAAATAAAAATTCTTCCACTTGTTGTGTACCTTAGATCTGAAAATTCAATCACACACAAGATATTCAGGAATAAGTTAGAAAGCCCCTTTTATTTGTTTATATCAAGATATCCTTAATGTAGGACAACATCCTATAATGATCCTTTTATTGAAGGAACCCACTCCTGTTCAGTTGCCTCATAAGGTAGGACGATCTCTCCACGAGCTAAATTCCAAATTCAATACACTTAAACAAATATCCATAAGGAGTACTCCATCCTTATCTATAGCTAACTAGATAACCCTAATCATATTAACCGTCTCCTAACTACCTAGTGGACCTTCTTTAATGAGGCCACACTACATTTATTCCATGCTAACTAGTGGGCCTCATTTAAAAATAATAGCCATAGTGGATCCAGAGTGGTCGTGACATTTCATAATTGTTGTCATAATAGATATTTCAATCAATATTGAGGGAGTTATGGCTATTTCAAGTTTGTTGCCTCTAAACCTTTTAACCCCCAGATTTGCCCTCTGCAACTGGAGGGTTAAGATCCAATTAGATTTCATAATGCTGCTTCCATTTAAAGGTACATCAGGGGTTTCAAAATTCATAGTGATCAGAGCTTGTTACACTGTCAATTTCATCGGATTTTAAGAACTTGCTATTTCTAGCAACGATATTTTTTAGGAGCCAGAGTTTTGAGGCCTGTGTATCAGAGATATCTACATATTCTTGGTCCTTGCAAGCTCACTATGTCGATGAATCTACTTTAGACAACATGCAAGCAATTTCATGACACTGCTATTTTTAGCAACTAGGGTTTCAGGGCTTGCATGTCGATTCTGAGCACATATCTGGGTTCCTTGCAACAAAATGGCTCTAATGAGAATGTTATAATTGACATGTGAGATGTTGCTATTTTTAGCAATGTCTATTTTTAAATGTGCTATATTTGGTAGTGGTCCCATAGTAGTTCTCTTCATATTCTGTGTTTCCTATGTTTTAGGAGTTAGACTACTAATTTTGGTATGTCACAATTTTATTTATATCAGGTACAAGGCGCAATCTTGAGGTTTCGGTGTGCAGTTGTGGAGTGGTTTTTGAGTTCTGCTTCGGATAGAGGATGGGTGGTTTAATCATTAGCAAGTGGCAGTAGAGCATGTTGACATTTGGTATTTTTTGGATGGCTTGGTGTACTTGTCTTTGGTTTGGTGCAGTTCAGTTTGTTGGAATCTTGAAAACTACTAAGTCTGTTGAATTGTGGATGGAAGGTGAAATTCTGGTGAAAATCTATTTTCTTCATTTGAGGTTTGATGTGGTTGGATCCCCTCTTGAACATTTTGAAACAATAATTGATAATATAAAATAAACTTAAAACTTTCCATTTTCTTTATATATTTCCCTTTCTACCCTTTTACTTTAAGAATATCTTCACAATTAACATTTTCTATTTTCAACCATGACTCGCATTCTTATTCACAGTTGGGGTGTGGCTAATTTTACCTAGTTCGCCTTCCTTTCAAAACAAACTTAGGTATGTGGGATGTTCCAAAACCCTAGCTCGACCTCCTTCTTTATAATTGGCATGCTTGCTAATTTTATCATTCTTAATGCCTTGATTATTCTCAAACTCTAACTCGCTTTGCCACTCATAGTCGGGATCTTGCTAATTTACTAAGCATCAAACTGTAGAACGATGTCTATCTTCGATATTACCATGTTTGGTATTTTATAAAAATCTTAGTATTCCATCTAAATTTGTGGAGGTTATTTGGAGATTTCTTTTAAGACAAATTGTCTTCCTTCTCAACTTTCAAGTTGCATGCAACTTCATTCATTAAAAGGAGAAATTTGTGGTTACAATTCAAGGACAGTGCATTGATGAGGGTACTTTGGCAGTTTTCTGTGGTTACAATTTAAGGATAGCACACTAATTAAGAGAGGATCAGCGATTGGTTTAGTAAATAGTCACATGTGTGGGGAAAAACAGTGCTGTAATGATTTTTTACTAGCAAGTGGTGGTGTAACGGTGAGATAACAGCAGACAGAGGATGAGATCTAACCATATCAGTGCTGGAGTGGTTTATTTCTGGCAGGTTTATAAGTGCATATTAATGACCAACAGTTTTCTTATCACTTGCATGCTACAACACAGCAGTTTGAAGTGATAACAGTCAGAAACACTAGTCCTTCCATTGATTTGCATGCTATAACCAGTTGAGGTTACATTTTACAATTTATTTCCAGCAGTTGTGTGTGATTGTTATTAGGAGCCTGTTACGCTGCATCTGTACCCAGCGCACCTTCAGATGTGCCACAGGGAGAGAGAGCCACTTTTTTTGACCAGGAGAGATGTTTTTGAGCAATGGTGGTCATGGCTGTGTGCTTTGGTCCTTCCTTTAGGAGTACCATGGCTTAATTCCACTGCTGACTGCCCTTTCTTGGGGTTTTCAACCTCAGGGTTGGTGTCTGGGGCTCCTAGGGGTTGATCACTGGGTCACATGGCCCCATATCTTGTTTGCTTGCTCTGGTGGCCTTTGCTTCAGCTGCGAGACATTCGTCTCCCTTCACAGCCACTTAGGACATCCTCTTGGGCCTTCAACTAGCTGATGCCTTCTCTCCCTGGCCTTATTTCCTCAGAGGAAGCTATCCTCCACGCCAAGACTTCTTGCTGCTTAAGGAGGGCGTTGAGGGATTTTACAACATTCTTGGTGTTAGATGGGGTATAGCACCCTCCCTCTAGCTCATTTCAGCCTTTCGTTTGGAGTGATTTGTTTATTTTAGCAAATTTTGGCACCTAGGGAAAAAATACCCCAGGTAGCCTACATTATGGCTATTTTATTATTATTATTTTGTTTTAATTTTAAGTGGACATTTTATAATTTCAAATTGACATTTTAAAGGCATGTCGGCTTGGATATTATTTTTGTAAATGTGAGTGTGAGATCATATAAATAGATCTTCTCATTTCATTTTTAAAAGAAGACTCATGGGATAAAACACTATGCATTTGTTCAACCCTACTAGGGCTCTTTGAAGTGAGGCGCCTCCTCTTGAGGAAGGTCTTTTTTGGGTTTGATGATGAGTTTTTGAAGTATCTTGGTTTTGGCTCTTTCTCTAAAGGCGATGCTTGTGATTTGTTGGTGAAACATGTGCACAAGGAGGTATCCATGCTTTTTCTTGATGTCTCTTTGTTAATGATTGATGAATGATTATGCTTATGGACTGAATGGTAGCCATTAGGGTTGTATTTGTCTTGGCAAACTCTTTGTCACTCCTTAGTCTCCTTAGTGTACATGTCATTTTCTAGGAGTTCTTCTAGGGTTAGAACCTTAGGACTTTATTAGTCACAAAACCTAGGTTAGTTAGTCTTCTCTAGAGGTAGGTATGTCACAACTTAGAAGCCCTAGGTTTGGGTAGGGTGTTGCTAGGGTTTTGCCCTCTTAGTCCCAAACCTCTCTCCTCTCCAAAACCTAGTTTTAAGGTGGTTTAGGGCTGCATTTTGCATCTAAAAAACCCTAAAATTTACAAAATTTCAAAAAAATCAAATTTCTGGCCAATTTAGGGCCTTCCGAAATTTTCGACCCCTAAAATTTTGGGGTCACCCCAAAAAATTGACCCTAAAATTTCAGGATTCAAGATTTTCGGGCCCTAAAATCTCGGGCCTGAAATTCCGACCCTCTCCTACAATTTTGCATTGCCCTATTTTGGCCCTAAAAACCCTAGGGCAAAATTCTAGGAAGCCCTAAAATTAAAAAATTCCTAAAAACCTAAAAAAGTGACCCTAAACCCTAAAAAGTAAAAACAGTCCTAAAGGTTGCCCATTTTTGGGCTTCACGCTTTCTTTAAAACCTTCTGCTTCTCCTCCTCACGGCCTGCTCCTCATCTTCTAGTCTACCTTATGGCCCTATCTCTAGGTCTGTAGCAGACTTTCGTTTGCCCTTCCCAGGCCTTGTTCAAGCCCTAACCACCTTTAAGGGCTGCCCTTACAGTGTCAACCCTCCTCTTTTAAGGTCTGCTGCTCTTTCCTTTATTTTTCTTGTAAGCCTATACACACGGAAACAAAAGGTTAGTGTTTGCAGCTAATGATTGAACACTGAAACACATGATATTGCTTTGTTCTTAGAGGATTGTTTGCTAACATATACTGCTGGTATAAATTGCATTCAAAGGTGGACTGTTAAAAGACTTTATTTGATCATTGTTTACAACTCTGAAACTTTTGTGATACTGCTGTTAATGCATACATAAAACCTTGTTTCAGACCTTGGTTTGCTAATATCTACTGTTATGTACATTGCTGCTCACACAAAGTTGGATTTAATACATGGACACGTATTAGATGGTTGTTGCTACTTTCATGACTGATATAACATGTAATATCGCTACTGCTGCTAATGTTTTGTTTCAAGTCTGATTCATGGCATACTAATTGTTTATACACTGCTGCAAATACAAAGTCTGAAATTGATGCGTAAATACTGGCTCAATGTTGTGATTACGGTTGTCTTCATATATCTTTGAATTCATACTGCTATAGTTTGGGTGACATACTGATGTATCTTTGCTATACTGCTATGCATTGATAATACATGTCGTTACAAGTGTGATTTATAGTGCATTTAGAATGGATGCTTGAAATTTGGCCAAATATTTGCATATCGCTCTTGTAGAATGATATTAGATGCTCATTGCATACTTGTTATGAGACTGACATTGGTCAGTTGATTGTCCCTGGATGAATGTGCTACTGTTATTGTACTCACATGATTCACATTCACATATATAGCATATTTTCTTCACCTTTTGAATATGACTCCAATAAGGCACTGGTCACTAACATTCCTTGAAGAAGTTATCTTGTAGTGTTCTAGTGTCCTTGCAGAGTTATAATAGGGCTCTCCCCTAGGAGGTTTCGACTTCCAAAGCAGTTTGGGGAAGTGGCTGAGGTGACAGTGGTCGCTTTTCCCTTCATATGTTGGCCGGCAACTAGACTTGCTAGCTCATCCAGTAACAGGAGCCAACATTATTTTAGAGAAAAGGACATGCAGATCAACTTGGTAAAACGTGTGACTAGTCATGCATGCTAGTATGATGGATTAGTGGTCTTCATATGCTTTGGAGGAGGTCTGTGCATGATCAAAAGTAGAAAACAACGATACTTCTACCACAACACAGAATTCAAACGACAAAATTAATTATAGTAAGCATGCCATGCAGATACGCAATTATGGCGTACTGATCCTGAGTCCTTTCTCTAGATTTTATATCTATTGAGCTGGGATTACAGTGAAAGGGGTTAAACACGTTTTTCTCTTACAGATTACAGCAGAAGTTATCATTGTCCTCCCATCTTCTGGAATCTGAAAAATTGCTTCCACCATTGCACGCAATGGAATGTATGCAGCCTGTAAAATGTTGTTCATTATGGTTTGATTTGTTTTGTTGATTAATATATTGCATGGGTTTGACTATGCTATGTTACCAACTCTTGGAATCTCTTGGTTGAATATTTGTTTAGTTATATTGCAGTGGTTTGGTTTGCTTTTTGTGCACTTACTTTGGTTTCTTATTTCATGTAAGGCACACATTATCTCAACTTCACTCGTTCAATAACTGTTGTAACTGGCTTAAGGAGTCTGATCTCAACCATCATAAATTTAACTGAGAATTTGCTTTTGTTTTCGAGTGCTTCTAGGCATCTCAAGGGCAAGTTTTAGTGTGCTAATCTGATTGGATTGCTACATAGATTTGTCTATTAGATATCGGCATACAATATATTTAGGGACTTCCCCTTGAGATTGGAAAGGCACTGGTCGAAACGAAGAGACATCTAATGGTGATGGGTTGTCTGTCTAGAGTTGTTGCATAGGTCTGTCGGTGCCTAAGTCACTTGACACGAGGACACAGGACAGGAATATGAGTATCCAACATGGACACGATGACCCTTGGAATCAGGACACTGAGAACACGTTCTATATATATATATATATATTAAAAATATAGACATATAGATCCAAATTCTTTTAGAAACGAGGGCATTTACAAATATTCAATAGAAATTAGAATCAATACACATTATACATTCACAAATCACAATGCATATGTCAATGATAGACTCATAGACTCATAAAATCATAAAATTTCTCATTAAGTCATCAAAATCAAAATGTTCTATTACATAGATGTTGGAACCATGTTTCTCATTAAGTCATCAAAATCAAAATATATTACATAGATGTCAGAATGCCACTGGCAATTACAAAAAGGGGTAGATCAAGATAGAATAATCTCATCTATCAATAGTCTTCCTCCATGCTTGAATCAACAAAATCATCACTGCTCTCTTCTTCATCGTCCTCCTCCTCCACCTCTTTGCCCATCCCAAGATCTGCACTTGCTGGTGTGGAGAATGATCCCTCCAGAGGATCACCATCATCAAAAGTGACCAGCACTAGCATTGGATCATTAAGATCCATGTTGGCTATTGCCAATTCAACACTATTTGTCCAAACCCATATCATCAAGAAAATTTTGATGAAACTTCCTAATCCAAGTGTTAAAATAAGGTAGAAAAAGTCTCCCATGCTTAATAAGTGATTTTGTTTGAGTGAAGGGTACATTTTTGTTAAGGTCATGAAGAAGAGTTGAACAATAAGCATCACCAACATCAAAGTACATCAAGAGGTTGATGTGCTTGATTAAATGCCAATCCCATACCCTCATATTGTCATACATGATATAATCCCGTGGAAACGTCGTAATCTTGAAAATTGTTGAGTTTGTTGAATTTTGAATGGGATCTAAAATTATACTTTTTGCATATGAAGTCCAATGAGGTTGGAACCACTCTCAAACATCTTGAAATAATTAATGGTAATGTTAAAAATTTAAGTAAAAGGATAGAAAATGAAAGATAAGGGGGGGACACCTCTCTTGGTCTCCTAGACTCCTAGAGGTGGCGCATTATCATGAAGGAACAACCTAGCACATGGCAAGAGTCTCCTAGAGGTGGCGCTCCTCCCCATGCATGACAATTAACACATGGAGGGGTGCCCCTTTCACTCCAAAAGCTATATAAGGAGTGCCATTCCCTCATTTTCACTTGTTGGTTATTAGTTGTTGGTTTGAGCATTGGTCTTTGTAATCATTCTCTTGTTTGAAAGATTCATTGGAATATCGAGTATAAGGCTTTGGAGGCATCTCGGGATCCATCTTTTCATCTGTGGCTTGTCTCTTGTTGCGTGTTCTTAATGTGGAGGTAACTTATACTATTGCATTGGCATTTCTTTCTCTTATGCTTGGCCATTGAAAGGGTATTACTACCCAGTTGGAAGAGAAGTATAGTAGGTTAATGCTTATTATTATTTTATTTGGTATTCAATTAGGAAGATAATTATTTTTTGCATACTTTCCTTCATTTGGATTATGCAATATTAATGTTTTCCTTGTAGAATGCATCCATAAGGGAAAGGAAGGAGAGATCTAGTCTCTCTCCCTCTGCTATTGTGTGCAGGTATCTTCCATCACATCAAGAAGATCAAGGTCAACCTAGAGCAACCTTCCTCTCCTGATGATCATTACAAGCAAAGCCCCCAAGGTTGGTCCATATATTTGTTGAATTTTAAGAGGCAGTGATGTTTTAATACACATAATAAACATAAGTGCATGAACATTTAAATTCAAATTCAGAATAGTGCTGCTAATAAAATTTAAACTATAATAAGGCAAGAAAATAATTTTCATCTCTTTCAACTCAACGCTCCGCTGGTCACTGCGTTGAAGTTGAGATGTTTTACTTCGAATATCATGTACATAAAAAATAGATACAGTATTAGAAAATCATACCATTGTTGGATCCACTTTACACTAAGATATTTCTGAGTTTGATCTTATCATCGAAGGGACAAGTCAAACTGGGTAAACCATATACGTACCTTGAGAGAGAGGGTTAAAGCAAACATAACCAGACCTCAGACTCTTAGTCATCAGAGAGAGATGTCAATCAAAAGTACAGGCTAGAGTAATTCAGTCATGCCCAAAACATTCATGCTAAGGACACACAGTCACTTAGCACAAGAGACACTCAGTCATACTTAGCACAGTCAAAACTTTCTGACAGTCATGATGATAAATACACAGTCCACACTCAGGGAAAGGAACCTAGCACATAGAGGTAAAACCCATAAGGACTCACGCTGAGATAGACCGCGGGGACAGATCATGAGGTAAGTCCGCAATAAATCACACAGAGGTAAAACCCATAAGGACTCACGCTGAGATAGATCGTAGGGACAGATCATGAAGGTAAACCCATAAGCTGTCACACAGAGATAAAGCCGTGAGGATAAGCCCGTGAAGATAACAAGCCGAGAGCAGAGATCACGGTGGATAGACATCGCTGAAAAACAACCCGTGAATAAAACAAGCACAGAGTATAGAAATCACTGAGGATAAACAATACGCAGACCAAGGTAATGCTGTCCGGAAAACCTTCACGCAGGGTGCAGCGCGACGATACATGAAGACCAAGTCACCACGGATTAGAGGGGAATGTACACAGAGCAAGAGGGAGGTTGTGTGCTTAGCTCACACATGGTGTAGGATCAGACCATCGCGAGAAGCAAGCTGAGATCACGGTGATGAAAGTCCACAAGAACAAAACTAGAGGTAATCCCGTAAATAATTACAAAGAGGTAAAAACGGTAAGGGTAAGCCCGTTGCAGAGAATCGCTGTGAAGGAACCAATGAGAGTTGAGATCACCGCAGAGGATGTGCACTTGAAGGAACCGGCAAAAATAATCACCGTGAGAGAAATTGCAAAGATTAAGTAATCTCGTGAATAAAACAAACACAGAGATCACGCTGGGCATAAGAACCAAAATCGCAGCGGTCAAACTCTGTCCAACAAATCGCAGAGTAGACTTAGCCAAAAAATGCAGAGGTGTAAGATAAACACTATGCAAGAAACGTGAGGAAAGGCACGGAGAGTAAGCACGTGAAAGAACCCAGCTGCTATATTTTCCAAGGTAAGATCTATATCATATATATATGGAAAAATACTTTAGGTTACCACACGTGAAAAAATAAAGTGGTAAAGAAAATAAGAAATAAAAAACAGAAGGTAAATTAAGTGGACCAAGTGTCTTTATTAATAAAACCATAAAGGTTTTATTAATAAGACCATAAAGTAAAACTAAGACTTAGGATAGGATAAAGTGGTCAACAATAAGACAACAAATAAAATGGTCAAGAAATAAAGATAAAAAGATAAAGAGGTCCAATAATTTAATTAATAAAAAAATCATAAACAATAAGTAGTCCAATGGTCCTTTAGTACAACCATTAGGTAAATGTACTTGAGGATAAATTCCATAAGTCATCATAATCAAAGGTACACCCAAATACGAGCGTCAGAACCAAGTAAGGTAAAGAACCAAGAGTCAACAAGGGGACCACAAACCACACAACCATAATATTTAGGGTGAACCAAACAGGTGGACAAGCATTCATCAAAAGGACCAAAGACTTTGAACTTTTCTCTCTCAAGGTACAATGTTTTATATATACTTTTGTCATCACTGTATAAAGGGGAAGATCCAAACGGATGGTACAATCCTTTTGTCCTTAACACTGCTCCTAAGGGTTAGGCACTAGGGACATCGTCAAGGGGTGGCCAGTCCCTTGAGAAGCAACCTAGCAATAACCGATTAGGAGAGGGGACATCATTATCTTCCATTCTTAATGAATGAATTTCAGCCTTACGCTGAGTTTCAGTGTCACACTGAATCAAGTTGATCAATCCCTGGACCTTGACTGGGTCCTCCATTCTCTCGCAGAATGGTTCTCAGTACTAAGCTGAGTTTCAGTCTCACATTGAAAGTTGATCAGCTACCTGCAGGACCTACTTGGACATCGTGTCCCTGGTTCAAGACCAGAATATATCTCTGCCTCTACCTGTAGGCTCTATTTGGACATCGTGTCCCTGGTTCCAAACCAGAATACCCTAAAGGCATATAGGGGCCCTAGCCACATGCTAGGGGCTTTGCCATGGCATCAACCTGCTTGGTCCTAGACCAAGAACCCCAGGAGACTACTGGGGGCCCTAGGGGGTACCTTCTAGGGTCTTACTCTATCATAGTCAACTGACTAGGTTACTATCCTCTATGAGAATGGGTCTCACAGCTGCACAAACTTTAACAATATTGACTTCATTGCCCATCTCCTTGGCACTAGTCTCTCTCTCTCTCTCTCTCTCTCACACACACACACACACACACACACACACAACCATCCAAACATATAGAAAAATCAAATTTCTCTATTCTTTTTTTAAGTGAAATCTATAATCACAACTAAAAGCATAAATATATTTCATCTCCTAGATCTATGCATCTATTGATATTAAAAAGTATTTAAAGTAGATCTAGCCAAATATAGTCTGAGGCTCCTGGCATAGTCCACATCTTTAGAATTCAGATCTTCTCGGTTTCAATTTCAAATCTGCTTTACAATTCAACTAATAAATATTTACAAGTTGCAGATTTAGGCATAACCAGTCTTGCAGGTCAAAGATAATCTGTTTTGCAGGCTGTCCAACAGTCTTTAGGATGCTAAAAGCAGGTATATAGGCTGCTGTATTTACCTAACAATTGTGTAACTATTTGGTGTTAGGGTTATTCTGCTTGCAGGTTGTACTGCAACCTTTTATTTGTGAAAATTCTAATAGCCAAGGCTCTGATACCATGTGAAAATTCTAAAGAATTTCATAAACAAATAACCTCAAAGAATTGCAGAGACCTAGCATAAAGAGTGAAGAAGAATGATGAACACACATGAAGAATGAAACTCAATTATGTAAAATTCACTTGTTTAATTAATGAATTGAATGTGTACATAATAAATACATCTCTAAAAAAAGAATTCGAATTAGCTCACATTGACAAGCTTAGAAGTTACTAAAACACCATCTAGGACAAAAGCTAACCTTCCAAAGCAATCCTAGCACCCTTGGTTGCTTTCTTATCCATGAGAAAAGCTGTAAAGTTGTCTTATCTCATAAAAGTGGGAATAAAGTAGTAAAGGCACCTTAACTTAGAAAAACAGAGTAAAAGCAGGTTATGAGGGCACACTTGTGGATAAACTATGTCAAGTGGATGGAAAATGGTCAAAATAGTCACTAGGATGACAACCTAAGTTGCACGAAACATGGAAATGTGTACAAGTTTCAGAAACGAGAACGCTTGGAAACGTGACCCCCCCAAAATGGGTATGTCGGGGAAACGCAATAGATATATTTATATCTGTAGTTTTTTTAATAACACATTATCTCACAATAAAATAAGAATGAGAGGTTAATTTGTAGGTAGGTTTAGAAATGATTCTAGGTAAATTTGTTTTCATTTTACATAAACTAGGGTTTTTCTAGATTTCCCATGGGTTCCATGCCGCTCATGGACCCTTAGAGGTTTACCAAAAGTTTCTAAGAAGTTTACGAGTTTCTGTGAGTTTTCGGTACCGGTACGTTGGCATTTTAGGAGTTTCGTGCAACATAGATGACAACTAATACTTGGAACATTATACTCTAGGAACTTAATTAAAAGTTTTTATCCTATGGTCTAGATGGGATTAATATTCCAACACCCCCTCTTAAGCTGGACTTGTGTGAGAGTAAAATGAAGAAAAAACTAGGGCCCAGGCAACATAGGCCTTATGGTCACCCTTTACATTATTCATCCATGTGAACTGAGGAAACAAGGAAAACCTCATGGGAACAAAACTCTCCCTCAAAAAATGGGCATGAAAGGTAAACCAAAAATTAATGTTCTCCAAACTGAATGCTTATGTCTGGAGGAATCTTCTTCTTGGGAAGAAGAGGAGTTTGCTCAACTGGATCAGGAACATAAACAACTGAAACTGGAATCATGTAGAGCAACTAAGGTACACTGACAATAATGTGCAAGTAGGACTGAAAGCTCTTGAAGCATTAATTGAGAGAAGTATTCAACTCCAAGATGGTATGATGACTTGGACTTTGTACCGACAAAGGTGAAATCAACCCCAAATGCAAGAAGTAAGTGTCCAAGCGCAAGCATGATGTCTCCAACTTCATTAGCACCTTGAGGAACTGTGAAAATGACCATGTAGGAAAAAGGAGGAGGCTTAAGATCAGGGAGTGCGAATACAGAGACTCCATAGGTTGATCTAGCTTCTAGAATATTCAAGGGAACTGTTGCTGCCTTTCATGCACCTGGGGGGTTAGCGTAGCATAAATCTTCAAGCTGCTAAGTGTGTCCTTGGGGCAAGTCTCGAGTTAGGTGTTGTCACTTGATCCTGACTCCTCAGTTTAGGCAAACTCCTAACAAAGCCAAGGAAGGTAGTCCCTAGAAAAGAGTTTTTAAGGCTCTTATTAGTTATTAGTTGTGGATGGGATTGTTTTTTAGGAGTTTTTAAGTGATTGACTGAATCAAGATGTTTGCAGATATGAAAATTACTTCAACAATGTATAAACATAACATCAACATATAATGTTTAAGCAACAACAATACACTGATAATAAGCAAATGAAGAGTGTTGCCGCCTAATTCGCACTTCAGGTAACGTGGTAGGAATATTCAAGCCACTGGGTGCGACCTTGGGGGCAAGCTCGAGCCAAGTGCTGTCACCTGATACTTCGCTCCTTCGTCTAGGCCAACTTCTAGCGAAGCCAAGCGGGGTGGTCCCTATGATAAGTAAAATCTAAGGTTTTTACTCTACGAAAGAAATGATTGATTCTAGGAGTTAATATGAAATGAATTAAAACCTTAGCAATGAGTTACTGCAAATGAATTATAATAACAACAACATTGATAATTCAAACACCATTCATGACGATATGCGGAAATTGATTTAATCATAAAATGCGAAAGACCAGTGCCAATTGAATACAAAGTGCTTCTGTATAAGGGTTGCTGTTGTGGTCTCAGTGAAAGTATTGCAGTGTCTTGTTGGTAAGTTTTAAAATTTATTATATGAGTTGATTAAGGAGTGGGTAAATTCTTAGTTAGTTTTATTAACGTGCTAATGAACTGGATTAACTTAGGGGAAGGTAACTCCCAATATACCCGGAGGTAGGAGGAGTATGTCCAAAACCTTTATCCGATGCGGCTCTCCGCAAGGAATATGTGGGCTGATTTGAGTCTTTGAGACGTGTTCAGCACTACACCAACAAGGGTGTAGCCTAACGGTGTCTCAAGGTCACTGCCCAGTTGTTCCCGCTTCCTTTGTGGATTTTGCCATCGCAACGGATCAATTCGAGGCGTTGGATTTTCACTTGGGGAGATTAATTTTAGTGGAAACTAATTAAGCTAGTTACCTAAATCCCTTTCTGATACTACCAACTGATCAGACAAAGCTGCAGTGGAAGTAGAGCATACGGGGATGAAGGCCTTGTAGGTTTAAAATGTTTTTTGAGCAAAGTTTTTTGGTTAAAGAAATAGTAAATCCCAGGAGTTTCTTTCTAGATTCAGTACTTGGGCAAGCTCTTATCCATGAACCTGTACTCAAGAAAGCGAGGGGGTTTATTTTAAACTCAACAGTGCATAAAAATAATTTTTTTTTAATTACTACACTGCTCAAATCCCCTTTGCATTTTGTTGAAGATATTTTAGAAGAAACCCGAGCTGGAGCATTTGATGAGCGAGTGGGCTCTCCCTCTTGTCCAGTAATTTTGAAAGAAATTATATAAAACTTGGTAATCTAATATATTACACAATAAGAAGTAACCTAACAAGAATCACTTCCTATTCTTACCGAAATGTAAATTTCCTTACGAAGACAAGTAATCCCAACAATTTCAAAATATGAAAGGAGTTGATACATGTTACATCAATGATCTAGCATAAAGACAACATCAACCAAACATCTATGGACCCCACACGGAAATTGCCTCCAAATCCTTTTTATTAACAGTACTCAGAAAAAAAATATTACAATGTATGCAAGCAGAGGTTCAACCTTCCGATCCTCAAACAATGGAGAAGTGACCTGCTTAAATAGGAGATGCCAGCCGAAGGGGGATGCATCTCAAGAGGGAGTTGAAGTTGAGTTCTAGAGTGATTTGAGGGATTGAGAAGAGGTTAAGTGAAGTGATAACTTGGAGGAGGTGCCGCCTCCCATGAAGTAGGCGACCTCCTCCACCTACCTAGACACATCACCCAAGCGAATCTCTCCCATCCAAATCGCACGTGTAGATTTCCCTCACGCTATTATGAGTCATACGGGTCATGATGTAATGTTAAACCGTAGCTCGAGGTGGTAAATAATATGTGATGCAACAACCTTACGAATCACCCTCATAATAGCCATTCGTAAGTCACAAGAGTGGGCCACACATTAACTCATGAAGAGATCGCAACTTGAGATGACGTGAGCAATTTGGGCGAGTGCTAAATTTATGAAGTCTTCACATGGTATCCAAACTTCACTTAAAAGTGACACTGACTCACTATATGAGGTCACCATTATGGGGACCACCATGCCCCATCACCATTTAACCATTAAAATAATCACCCCTTTTGACTTTTTACCCTTTGACTATAGTGCCAATATGTCATAATTTAGCATTAAAATGTCATCTTGATGCACTTTTAGCTAAATAATGCCTTTCGAGATGTTTAAGCTACCCGAAACTCATGAAAAGTGGCCTTGTGGTAAAGAGTATGCTTCGAGTGTCAAAACGAGCATCCCCACGCCAAATTCTGCCTCTGCATCAAGTCTTTATGCCATTTACAAGTTTTTTAATTAAACCATTGAAAAATGGCTTAAAAAAGGGAAAAAATTATATTTCTCGGAATCAGACGAAACTCTAGTGGGATTTAGCACATGTCCATACGACTCAATTCGAATGCCTAGCACGTTTATAAATACTGACACAGAGGCTCTAATAACCTCCTAAGGCTTAACCACCAAGACGACTACCCCAACTTTGGAGGTGTGAGTGAAAAGCTCAGAAATTATTATTCGTATGTTCAACAACCAATAATTACCAAGGGAAAAAACACTCTGGGCTAGTCGGCTTGATGCCTAGGTCTAGGAAGCCGAGCTTTTTATAAAATTTTATCATGCTAGCACATTTTTTACAATTTCCCCAAGGGGGTATGAACATGTGTTACAAAAAAATTCGAATAGATTCTCAGAAAAAGCCTGGCAGACTTCTGAACTTTGAAGAATGAACAAGTATACTTGTTCCACTTCGTCGGCTCGCTTGAAAAATCCACCAAGTACAACTTAGGTGGTAACAAAGAGTATTGTTGTAAATGTAGATTAGTCAAATAAAACAGTGCTGCTGAAAGATTAAAGTATTTTGCAAATGTGTCTTGGTTCGTTTTAAAATTAATATGGATTAAATAGGGGGAATGGGACTCCAGATACACTTGACGGTACGAGGAGTATGTCCAAAACCCTTATCCGATGTGGTTCCATGTGAAGAATATGTGGGCTCGATCGGAGTCTTTGGGACGTGTCCAACACTATACCAACAAGGGTGTAGCCAAACGGTATCTCGAGGTCATTATCTAGTGGTTCCTGCTTCCTCTGTGAACTTTCCCCACAATGGATTAAATCGAGGCGTTGGATCTTCGCCTTGGGAGATTTATTGAGACGTGAACCTAGTTACGCTATATACTTGTTCCACTTCGTCGGCTCGCTTGAAAAATCCACCAAGTACAACTTAGGTGGTAACAAAGAGTATTGTTGTAAATGTAGATTAGTCAAATAAAACAATGCTGCTGAAAGATTAAAGTATTTTGCAAATGTGTCTTGGTTCGTTTTAAAATTAATATGGATTAAATAGGGGTAATGGGACTCCAGATACACTTGACGGTACGAGGAGTATGTCCAAAACCCTTATCCGATGTGGTTCCACGTGAAGAATATGTGGGCTCGATCGGAGTCTTTGGGACGTGTCCAACACTATACCAACGAGGGTGTAGCCAAACGGTATCTCGAGGTCATTATCCAGTGGTTCCCGCTTCCTCTGTGAACTTTCCCCACAATGGATTAAATCGAGGCGTTGGATCTTCGCCTTGGGAGATTTATTGAGACGTGAACCTAGTTACGCTAGTCACTCGCATTGCTTTTGGTGCATCCAATTGGTCGGTAGAACCGCAACGGTGTAGAGCATACACAATGGAGCTGTGCAGAGCATACACAATGGATCCTTGGTTGGTTTTTTAAAGATTTTAGTGTAGCATTTTCTTGATTGTTAAGCCCAAGAATCTCTTTCCAGCCTTAAGGCCATACTCGAGAGATCGAGGGGTAAATTCTTAGTAACAGAGTAAAGCAAACAAGAAAATGACAACGTTTTTTAATTACTACAGCTAAGAATCTCTTTCAGGCTTGGAGGCTGTACTCGGGAAAGCAAGGCTGGGTTAGTATTCAGTTTTGCAAAAATAAAAAAAAGGAAATTAAATCAAAGACATTGATTGATCTATATTTACTCTGCACAAAAGAAAATCTACTCTAAAACGAATAAAGCAAATGAGGCAGATACAGGCTTCCCCCAAATGGGGGAAGGAGGGTTGTGAGAGACGTAATCCCACTTGCTCTTTATTCAAATTAGTTACAATACTGTTGAAAAGGAAAAGCCCTTTTTAAACCCTTGAAAAATGGGTCAGAAGGGACTTTACAAGTGCTGGGAAGAAAAGAAATGGAGGAGAGGGAAGGTAGATGGATTGTGGGTGCTCCGGATGACCAAAAGATTGATTTTTCGGCAGCACTTCTCTCTCTTTTTCCTTCAACCTGCTAAAACCCAGCAAGTTAAATGATCACGGATTAGTGGACTAGTACAAAAATACAAAAAAAATTACATTACTTAATACTTGCAAAAAAATGGAAAATTATTCTACTTCAAGTATTAAGTAAATAATGCTAGATCTAGGCTTATAATTGCGATTTAGAGGCACTTTAGATCTAGCAAGTGAACAAGCTAAGGAATGTATAATGTATAATAATATTTTTTAAATAGATCTAAGCTTGATTCAAATGTAACCAAGAGAGAAAGATTTAAATTTTAAACTTTTAAGAAGGAGAAGAAAAACTGCTCAAGTCTTGAATCTTCCTAGCAAGATTGGAAGGATCTTTGATGCGGGCAAGGAATGCTTATGTGTTCGTTTCAACCTTTTTCTCGGGATAGTAATCTGCACACTTATCAGGCTTGCCCAAAATGAATTAGATCTGGTACACCCCACAGTTGGAAAACCAAAAGATCATGAAATATAACCAACTAAAGCATGAACTCTTAGATCATTAATAGCAAAAAATTAAATAAGCATATTGACAGCTATGCTTACCCTAAGTGCTACAAAGATCCCTCTAAGCCAGACTATTAGTTATGCAAAGCAAAATAATTGATCAATATTACCTCACAAAGAAATCACCATATGCACAACTTGCCACAGATCATGAGCCTCCAAAGCCTTTCAAATTTTATTCATAAACATCAATAATAATGATACAAGAGCAGAGGATCCTTCCTTCCATCTAGAATGAGGAAGAAGGCCTCGCTTAAATAGAAATTACAAACCCCCGGGGGCAACCACCAACTGAAGATGACACAACATGAGCTTGAGTTCTTGGAGATAAAAATGGGATTTACTTGGAGTTTGAATGGTGTTTGTTTCAAAGAGGATGCGCCACCCCTCACAAGAGAGATGCGCCCTTATCCTTAAGTTCAACCAACTCACCACATTTGCCACCCATACAAAACGTGAGCCAATAGAGATGCACACTCCTCAATCTTTAACCCATTTGCTACCTTTCCCAATCAACACAAATTCACAAGCTTGATTCTTGGGATGGGGTCGCTTGATTAATGAAGAGATTGGGTTGATACTCCAAGTCACTCCACGCCAAAGAGATGACGTCAAATCATCCAATGAGGGCCCACATTTGATCACGTGCGAGCTTGAAAAGAGGGCGTATATTCAAGGTTTGTATGATGTGAAGGATGGCGCACTTCAACCATTAGCATGATTTGCTACTGTCCAATCAAATCCACATAGTCTTTCACTTACCATACAACATGTGCCACATGCATATGTCACATGTGAGCTTGAATATGGAGCGCATCCCTTTATTTAGTGTGATTCGCTAACCTTCAATTTAATGTCTCCAACATGACACTTTATCCTAAGTTTAATGTGCCTTTAAACAAAAACAAGAAACGACACTTCCTCCATGTCATTCCATTAAGATTTGACTTGACTTTAGTGCATTTTGTCGCATTTTAGCATTTTTTTGCCACTTCGTCGCACGACTAGAGAAATAATGCCATACAAGCTAATTTAGTCACCCAGAGCATGGGAAAAGTGGGTCCTAGGGTAAAGAGGATGCTTTGAATGTGAAAACGAGCATCTTAATGCCAAAATCAGACTTTAGATCACACTTCTAGTACATTTTGAATTTTTCCATTTAAACCATTAAAAAATGGCTTGATTTTGCGGGATTTTATTTTATTTTTTATTTTTTCAGAATTTAAGAAAAACCTAAGGGGGACATAGTACATGTTCATAATGACTCAAAACCATGTATAGCATGCTTATATACATCAACACGTGGACTTTAATAGCCTCCCAGGGTTTAACCACTAAGACGAAAATTCCAGCTTTGGAGGAGCGGTGAAAAACTCGAAAATTATACATCGCTTATTCAACATTGCATAATTGACAAGGGAAAAAACACCTTGGAATGATCGGATTGACGTCTATGTCCTAGGAAGCCAAGTACTTTATAAAAAGTTTGCCATGCTAGCACATTTATTACAAAAAACCCTGCAGGGTATGAACATGCATTTATTAAAAAGGAGGCCCAAAAATGGCCTTGATGAACCGTGGAACCTTCTGAGCACAGACAATGAACAACTGGCTTGTTCATGACTTTGGCGGCTCACTGGAAATCCATTAAGTGCAAAATTAGTGGATAACAGGAACACAAACTAGCACATCAGTAGACTCATGGCAAGAAAGGGGATCATTTGCTAGAGCATAAACTGATAAAGAATCCTCTGTTGTAGAAGTATGATAGGAGTACAATGAGTGATGTTTAGGATCTTCAAGGAGGTTTTGAGAATGGGTGCCAAGAACTAAGGAGGAGATGCAGATGTGCATGAGATCAAGTATGATGAGTGAATCTTCAATAATGGCAACTCCATCAGTCACTTCTTCATTGACAACATCGAAGGAAGGAATTGGGATCTTCAACTTGAATAGACACAGAAAAAGATGGCTCTTCAATATCCGCTTCTTGATATGTAGAGGAAGCATTCGAATCAAACATAATGATAGCAACAAGAACTGTATGAGTAACTTCTTCATCTTCAGATTGAACAATTTTATCATAAGAGGTGGATGAGGCCGTGACATCAGGAGGGATAGCAGTAAAGGAGGTGCTAGGTTCGCTCCAGGATTCATTTTCTTCTTTCTACACACCAAAGGCTCTGTCCAGATTGCTCTACAACTCGAATGGATACTCAACATGATCTATGAGATAATGCATCTTTGGAGACATTGCTAGACAATTCCATATGCTCTATCATAGTCAATCACTCTTCTTTTCATAAGATTCTTCACCAACTCCTCTAGATATCTCATAGAGACCTTGTCTCTTTAGAGATGCAATCTGTTAGTTTTCTTAATTGCTTAGATGGTATTTTAAAACAATTCACAATAGTAGGATCACTGAAATAACAACAAGCACATCAACACAATGAACACAAAGATTTTCCTCGGGGAAACCACAAGGGAGAAAGCCCCGTAAAACTTCCTCAATATAGAACTCAACCAAGGCAATGTAAAACCCCAAGACAACTACTCCTCTCTCTCTAGCGCACTTCTCTCTCTAGCAAACTTGCTTGAGTGAAGTGTATGCCAAATGAAGGAGGCGCCTCTCTATTTATATTTGACTCTTGACTTGACCTAAAACCTAACTGGGCCGACTTGTCTAACTGACATGGCCAACTTGTTTAGTAAAATACCAAAATAATATTTACTACAATGACTCATGGGTACTATTGACTCGACTTACATCCGGAGGTTTACATTGATTCTTTCAATGACTCTTACATGACCAATTACATCAGTGACATCTCTTGAAGGAGGAATACACATAGAGTATCTTTTGAAGTTAGATTATTTTAACACTCCCTCTTAACTAGGAAGGTATTCTACAGACATCAACATCATCATCAACAATTGTACAACTGACTGGTGAGTCTCTATATGTCATAGGTAGTTTTGGAACAACATATATCTTCATCATCAATCTGGAACTACATCATCATCATCATCCTCATCATCAATGAACTGTTGGATAATCATCAACATCAACATCGTCAGTATGTGGATACTGGGACATCATCATTGTCTGGAACATCATCAGTATGTGGATACTGGAACATCATCATCGCCATCAATATGTGAGTACTGGGACATCATCATCATCTGGAACATCATCAATATGTGGATACTGGAACATCATCATTTACAACATTAGTATGTGAATACTGGAACATCATCATCTGAGACATCAGTATGTGGATACTAGAACAACAACAACATCATTAGCATGTTAGTGCTAAAGCAACATCATCTACAAATAAATGCTAGATCATCATCTGCATCATCAACATACAGATGCTGGAACATCATCATCATCAACATAGAAATGCTAGAACAACATCATCATCATCAACATAGAAATGTTGGCATCAACACAGAGTGCTGGAACCACATGATCATGCCCTTAGGATATTTTAAACAACATCACGGTGGGTTCTCTAATAGATCCACTGGGCGTTTGTCTGGCTTACTAACCCTTTCGGGCCAAACCTGTTGATGTATTTGTAACTTCGGAATGTATTCATTGTATATTTCTTATTGTATTTCATTGTACCCCGACGAAGATGTTTGTTCCTCCGATTGGGAGAGTCATTAATATAATTAAGTCATGTAAAGTCATTGAGGTTAACCCTCCATTGTATGTCGAGGCATTAGACCCCAAAGTTAAGTTGTAATAGGGTTATTAGACTCTCCTAGAGAAGTCGACCCTGTAGGGAAGAAAGTCAAGTGGAAATTAAGTATAAATAGAGAGTGAGCCTTGACAATAACGCATGAGTGAGAGAGGAGTAGCTTGCACAAGTGAGAGAGAGAACAGCTGTCGGAAAGCATCTTTGTACTTTTGGGTTTTACATTTGCTATTGGTGCTCATTCTATCTCTGAGGAAGTTGCGAAGTTTTCTCCTTTATGGTTTCCCCAAGGAAAAATCTGTGTCTCTTGTCTCTTGTGATTATTGCTGTGCATGTTATTCTCTCAGATAAGATCCTAGATCATATTGATTAACTGATAAAAATCTAACATGGTATCAGAGCTAACTTGAGAAGAAGACACTGTGCAGCTGCAGAAGCTAGGGCTTCTTAATTTTGGGTTTCTCTCCATAGAACATCAACAAAAGGAGGCTAGGCTAACTTTCCATTGAAGGGCGCATCGTCCTATTGAAGCAGAATTTGATTTCGGGCATTTTCAGTTTTTGACCTGTCATTGCTACGGTAAATTAGGGCTTTTTACAGAAGAGGAATTTTTGAGTGAGCCCAGCATAGTATTGCTCTCCTCAAAATCGAAATTTAGAGATCAAGATTGAATTTTTTGGTTGGGTGAAACTTCGGGAAAGTCAAACGCTAATTTGACCTTGGACCAGAAAATCAGCACTGCAAAAGATCAGCTCCAGATCCAGTTTCGACATATCAAATTGGTAAGATCTAAATTTTTTGTATTTCCATTTGAGGTTCTCATTAAAGATGTCTCATCACACCAAGCTTGATGAAAAGCTTGAAGGAGCTAATAACTTTCGAGCATGGAAGTATAGTATTTCACTTGTTCTTGAAGAAAATGAATTGGACACCTACATAAGTGGAGAGGTTCCAGTTCTAGAGGGAGATGAGGCTAAATCCTTGCACAAGAAGAACTTGGTCAAGGCCAAGAGGATTATTGCTGATTCTATCAAAGATCATCTTATATCACATGTGTCTTCCTTAAAGACACCTAAAGAGATGTTTGATTCCTTGACCAAGCTATTTCAAGGGAATAATATAAATCGAAAGATGACTTTACGAAATCAATTGAAGAATATGTAAAGATCCTGAATGCAGAGACCATACAGTCATACTTTACAAGGGTCTCTCAAATCAAAGAACAACTTGAATATGTGGAAGAAGAAGTAGAGAATGGAGAAATTGTGATGACCACCTTGAATGGTCTCCCTAGGTCATGGGACTCCTTCATTCAAGGGATTTGTGCTAGAAGAAAGTTAATCACCTTCAGTAGGCTATGGGAGGAATGCTCACAAGAAGAAGCTCGAATAGTAGTTCGAAAAGAAAAGATGGGAAATGAAGATCAAGCTCTCACAACACACACCAAGAAAATCAGAAGGGAGCATTATCATCCCAAGAAAGGTAAGCATCCACACCAGAATCGGAAGGATAACCCTAGAAGATCTAGCAGAGATTTATCTAATGTTAGATGCTATACATGTGATGAGAAAGGACACTTTGCCAAAGATTGTCCCAGAAATAGAGGTGGCTCCCACAAGAAGAAGAACAACAAAAGAAGACATCATGCTCACACTGCAGAGGATGATGAACCTCCCAGGAAGAGAGTCAAAGAAGGAAGTGAAGATTCTTCAAGCGATGAAGAGTATGTTTTGATTTCTGCCCTCACAGGAATTGTTACACATGGAAGCAATGATTGGCTCATAGATAGTGGGGCTTCCAAGCATATGACGAGATTTAAAGAATCCTTTGTGAACCTATCCGAACATGAGTCACCCCACAAAGTGAAACTTGGGGATGACTATCAGTATCCTATAAAAGGAAGTGGTGAAGCTTCCTATAAGCTAGACTTTGGAAAATCTATGAAGATGAAGGATGTTTTGTTTGTACTAGGACTAACGAAGAATCTTCTCTCCATACCTTCATTGGATGCAAAAGGTATGAGGGTTGCATTTGTAGATGGCCAAGTCCTTATGTGGCCAAAGGGAAAGACCATAGATGATGCAACGGTGATTGGAGAGTAAGAGGGGGAGGTTTATACAAATTAAAGGGCCAGCCAGAACAAGCTTTGGTCCATGACTCAGTAGAGCCAAGTGAGCTTTGGCATAAAAGGCTTGCACATGTGCACCATAGGGCACTACCACTTGCAAGCAAAGTTGTTGAAGGTCTTCCAGAAATACAGGCAACGCATGAAGGCGTTTGCAAAGGATGTGCGAAGGGAAAGAACACAAAGAAGACATTTCCAAGCAGCGAGAGCAAGGCAAAAGGAATCTTGGAAATTATCCACTCCGTTGTATGCGGTCCGATGTCATCCAGTTAATTAAGTGGGTATGTATATTATGTTTCTTTCATTGATGATTTTTCTAGGAAGACATGGATATATTTCTTGAAAAGCAAGGATGAAGTATTTAGTAAGTTCAAGGAATTCAAATCCTTGATCGAGAACAACACAGAGAAGAAAATCAAGACCTTTCGATTAGACATTGGCGGAGAATTCACATCAGAGGAATTATGCAGAGAGTCAAGGATTAAGAGGGAGTTGACAACTCCATATAATCCACAACAGAATGGAGTTGTAGAAAGAAAGAATAGAATGATTATGGAAGCAACAAATGCAATGGTTCATGATCAGGATTTTCCTATGCATCTATGGGCAGAAGTTGCTAGGACAGCTGTGTATGTACATAATCGTACTCCGCATAGAGTACTTGAGAACAAGACACCAGAATAAGTCTTCTCTGGCAAGAAACCAGAAGTTAACCATCTCAGAATATTTGGCTGCCCAGTGTACATACACATTCCGAAAGTCAAGAGGATGAAGTTAGATCCTTCAGGAAAGAAGGGTATATGTGTGGGATACAGTGAAAGCTAGAAGGCTTATAGAATATATTTCCCAGGATTCAAGAAGATCGACATCAACAGGGACGTGACATTTGACGAAGACTCAGCTTACAACAAATCCAGAAAGAGACTTGTTGAAGACCTTGAAGAAACAGAAGTACCCAGGATCCAAGATACAACAATGAATGAAGCAACTCCAGAAGAAGATCGAGAAATGGAAGAACCTCAGGAATATGTAGATCCACCCCGTGAGAAGAATTCTTACAAGAGGAAACCAACATGGGTACGAGAGGCTACCCTAGGTGTAGAAAGATATGGCGCTCCAGAAGGAATACATAGAGAAAGGAAGAGACCTAGGCCATACTCCAGTTATGTAGCCCTGTTGTGTGACATCATCGATAAAGAACCTTCCAACTATGAAGAAGTGACAGAAAAGAAAGAATGGAAGGATGCTATGATCGAGGAGTACTAGTCGATTATGAAGAATGATGACTGGGATCATGAAGAATGATGTCTGGGATGTCGTCCTGAAACCAGAAGGGAAGTCTGTTGTGACTTCCAAGTGGATCTACAAGATCAAGCATGTTGCAGATGGTAGCATAGAGAAATATAAAGCGAGATTTGTGGCACGTGGCTTCTCCAGAAGGAAGGGATAGATTATGAAGAAACTTTTGCACTTGTAGCCAGATACACTTCCATCAGATCAGTACTTGCTTTGGCTGCAGTGATGAAATGGAAGATACACTAGATGGATGTCAAGATCGCGTTCTTGAATGGTGTAGTGGAAGAGGAAGTGTATGTGGAGCATCCACTCGGATTTGAGACACATGATAGGGAGACTCATGTGTGCAAATTGAAGAAGGCCTTGTACGGTTTTAAACAAGCACCCAGGATGTGGTACAACAAGATTGACAGCTTCCTGACTAGTTTGGGCTTTACCAAGAGTAAAGCGGATTCCAACCTTTACTACAAAGTTGAGGAAGGGAACCCAGTGAGACTCCTATTGTATGTAGATGACCTGTTTGTGACAGGTGAGGGGTTGACTGATGACACGAAGAAGAAGCTTGCTAGCGAGTTCGAGATGAAGGACTTGGGGATGATGCACTACTTTCTAGGCATGGAGCTATGGTAGAGTGCGGATGGAATCTCCCTTGGACAAGGGAAGTATGTAGTGGAGATCTTGAAGAGGTTTGGGATGATGGATTGCAAAGCCATGGCCACACCTATGGCATCGAACCTGAAGCTATTGAGTGATGCTTCATCAGAGGCGGTTGGTGCCACGATGTATCGTTAAATGGTTGGATCCTTGATGTATCTGACGAATACGCGACCATATATTTGCTTTGCTGTAAACACATTGAGCCAGTTCCTGACGGATCCGAGACATGTTCACCTGATTACTGCAAAGCATATTCCGAGGTACTTGAAGGGTATAGTTGATTATGGGCTCAAATATGAGGCGAATTAGAAGATTAACCTGGAGGGTTATGTGGATTCGGATTGGGCAAGCAGTGCCATTGATAGGAAGAGCACTTCGGGGTGTTGCTTCAGTATGGGATCAGGTGTGATCTCTTGGTTTAGCAGGAAGCAATCTTGCGTGGCACTAAGTACAGGCGAAGCAGAGTATGTCGCAGCTTGTTTGGCTAGTTGTGAGGCAGTGTGGTTGAGGAAGCTACTGTCTGATTTGTTTGATCTCTAGTTGGATGCTACTTGTATATATTGCGACAACTAGAGTTGTGTGAAGTTGTCGGAGAACCCAGTGTTCCATGACAAGTTGAAGCATATCGAGATCAAATATCACTATGTCAGGGATATGGTGCAGAGAGGAGCAGTGAAGCTCCAGTATGTTGCGGCGGACGAGCAGATAGATGATGTATTAACCAAGCCGCTAGCCAGAGTGAAGTTTGAGTACTTTAGAGAGAAGCTTGGTGTTTTTTAGATCGAGTTTCCCTCCAAGGGTAGTGATGAATCTGGAAGATGTAGATACACATGAGCCTTTTCGACATGGTGGCAAGCTGGGCCTCCCATGGTCGTTGATGTAAGTGCTGAGCCTTTTCGACATGGTGGTAGGTTGGGCCTCCCATGTGCGTTGATGTAAGTGTTGAGAGCCTTTCCGACATGGTGGTAGGCTGGGCCTCCCATGGTCGTTGATGTAAGTGCTGTGTTATGTGTATCTGGGTTGTGTTCCGTGTGACGATAAGATGATCTGAAGGTGATATGAGGTCTACATCCAGCATGAAAAAGGGTTGGCACTGTAGATAAAGACCTGGTAGAGGGCTAGGCCTACATCCAACATGAAAAAGGGCTGCCAGTGTAGATGAAGACCTGACAGAGGATTAGGCCTACATTTAACATGAAAAAGGGTTGGCACTGTAGATGAAGACCTGACAAAGGGCTAGGCCTACATCCAGCATGAAAAAGGGCTGGCATTGTAGATGAAGATCTGACAGAGGGCTAGGCCTACATCCAGCATGAAAAAGGACTGACACTATAGATGAAGACCTACATGGAGGCTAGGCCTACATCCAACATGAAAAAGGGCTAGCTCTGTAGAACTTCCTATGACGAGTAGATTTGAGAGATAACACCATTTGCTCGAGATAGCAGCAGCAGTGATGATGATGATCCAACTTTGATGATGATCTAGTGACGAAGACTTGTGTTGATGAACTGTGTCAAGAGAATACCTTCCTAGTTAAGAGGGAGTGTTGATGTATTTGTAACTTCAAAATGTATTCACTTGTATATTTCTTATTGTATTTCATTGTACCTCGACGGAGATGTTTGTTCCTCTGATTGGGAGTCATTAATATAATTAAGTCATGTAAAGTCATTGAGGTTAACCCTCCATTGTATGTCGGGGCATTAAACCCCAGATTTAAGTTGTAATAGGGTTATTAGACTCTCCTAGAGAAGTCAACCCCGTAGGGAAGAAAGTCAAGTGGAAATTAAGTATAAATATAGAGTGAGCCTCTCTATTTGATACACACACTCAATCAACAATAACGCATGAGTGAGAAAGGAGTAGCTCGCACAAGTGAGAGAGAGAACAGTTGTCGGAGATCATCTTTGTACTTTTGGGTTTTACTTTTGCTATTGGTGCTCATTCTATCTCTGAGGAAGTTGCAGGGTTTTCTCCTTTATGGTTTCCTCGAGGAAAAATCTTTGTCTCTTGTCTCTTGTGATTATTGTTGTGCATGTTATTCTCTTAGATAAGATCCTAGATCATATTGATTAAACGATAAAAATCTAACAAAACAAGCCTAGCCAGACAAATGGATCTACCTGGGGACCAAACAAGCCTTTTCTGGCTTACTAACCCTTTCGGGCCAAACAAGCCTAGCCAGACATACTAATCCCCCTAGGATCAAACAGGCCTCGTCTGGATTACTAACCCTCTCGGGCCAAACAAGCCTAGCCAGACATACCTTACCTAGACTGAGCTACCACACCACTGCAACAGGAAGCCTACCACATCATCATCACTCCCTCTTTCGAGGGAGGTCCTTTCGGACTACACCAAGCTTGTCTCGAAAGTGTTCAAACTTGATATGAGACAAAGGCTTAGTTAATACATTAGAAACTTGTTCCTCTGTAGGAACATACTCGAGCTTTACAACTCCCTTCCGCACCATATCCCGAATGTAGTGATATCTAATTTCCATATGTTTCGACTTATCATGAAACACTGGGTTTTCTGTCATCTTAATACAACTCTGATTATCGCAATGGATATTAGTCACATCTATCTCTGCATCAAATATTCCTGCCAACATGTTGCGAAGCCATACTGCTTCACTACCGGCTGAACATGCTACAATATATTCAACCTCTGTTGTAGTGAGGGAACACTGAACTGCTTTCTACTGAACCATGAGATCATGCCTGATCCCAAACTAAAACATCCTGAAGTGCTCTTTCTCTCTTCGGCACTTCGTGTCCAATTTGAGTTTGCAAATTTTTGTAATCTGATCTCACCATTTGATGCATATCTGAGACCATAATCCAATGTACCCTTCAGGTACCTCATCACATGCTTTGTTGCCACTAGGTGAACATGTCTAGGCTCCACCATATATTGACTCAAGGTGTTTACAGCAAAGCATATATCTGGTCTTGTATTGGTCAAATACATTATTGAGCCAATAATCTGTCTATATAAGGTAACATCTACTATCTTCGAAGAATTGTCATTCAAAAGTGTCAAATTTGTTGTCATCAAAGTAGACATGGCCTTACAATCCATCATCCCAAATCTCTTTAGGATCTCAACTGCATATTTTCCTTGGTTTAGGAAAATCCCGTCTAGATTCTGCTATACTTCAAGACCTAGAAAATAATGCATCATACCAAGGTCTTTCATCTCAAATTCAACAGCGAACTTTTTCTTGCATTCGTTGATGGGCTTATCTTTACCTGTCAAGAATAGATCATCCACATATAGTAGTAATATCATAAGTCCATCATCCTCAACCTTATAGTAAAGGTTGGAATCTGCTTTACTCTTGGTAAATCCCAAACTCATCAGGAAGCCATCAATTCTTCCATACCATGCTCTGGGTGTGTTGCCGCCTAATTCACACTTTAAGACGCAGGAAAGTCACAACCTGCTATGTGTGTCCTTGGGGGCAAGCGAGAGCTGGGGACCACTGTCACCACAGTCTACAGCTCCTCCGTTTAGGCAAGATCCCAACAGAGCCAAGGGGGGTAGTCCCTATGGAAAGACTATGTTCCAGGTTTATCAATTAATTAAAGATTAATTAAAGGGATCTTTTTATTAAGATTACAAAATTATAAGACCAGTGCCTATATTAAATGGAGTCAAAAGATACAATGTGTAAACAATATGAT
>LPNX010166003.1:737860-753481 GCA_001517045.1 Pseudotsuga menziesii
AATGGGTGAACTACTTTAGAGGTGCTTACTCACCTTGACAAATGTTCACAATCCAACCCAATACAAATAAGGCCAACAATCTTTAGATAGAACTTTTCAGAACCATTGCTTTTTTGGGCCTTTGATTTTCCACATCCTTTGTCTTACGCATTTTTTATGCGGACTTTTATTATTTTAGGCTTTGCATTCATGTATGTTGAAAAACACTACTTTTCATGAATGTTCAAGATATTTCATTATAATATTTTTTAGAGCCAATTTCATTAGGCTAGCCTTTCATTCATGTATGTTGAAAAACACTACTTTTCATGAATGGGCTTTTTGCAAGATATACATTTCATTTCTAGATACATTGTATTGAGGGTAGCGCTACTTGTTTCAGGTAAGCAAAACACATCCTAGGCAACTCAGAGCTGAGACACAAATAAACAGGGAGGCTTGTCGAACAAAGGCTCTATCGGGGGAAGGTCCTCCATGCCACAAGTCAAGTAGTAAGTCGGGCTGAAACACAACTAGAAGGTAATGGATGGGTGGAGACAATGAATAATGAAACCGACACTAGCAAGCCAAAGTATGGTGGGACTGACTACCTCTATTCTCCCTAAGGAGGGTAAAACCAATGAGTATAGATCAAGAACTTCCAATTTTGAGTAGGGACATCAATACATAATATAGATACATCCAAGTCCACATATTTATATGACCGCCAGATCATGATACTAAATGCTAACACATGTCACAAAAATGAGTATAAGAGCAATGATAACCATAGAACAATATAATATAAGCTGAGTCATAATCATGCAAATAATCCATCTGAATCAATCTCTGCTCAATGAGAAAACATTGATGCAAAACTAGGCATTGCTAACTGCTCTGCACATGGCTAAATGGCTACATCAGTCTTCAAATTTGAGTGTCCTGAGACTCAGTCCTGGCATGGGAGAGTGCTATAGTCCATCAAATAAATAATGATCCATCATAAATGCTCATCTCAACATCTCATATGTAGGGGAGCTAGCTGAAAAATGTACTAAATCTGAAAAATAGAATATGGTAGCCCAACTACTATATATGTGATAACATTTGGCTCTAGCTGGGACAAGTGCTCTGCTGAATAGAGCACTTGAGAACCTCAGAATCTCTGGTCCTCGAACTCTGCTACTAGCATCCTCGATGAATCCTTCCAGCTCTGCAACTGTTGCCAAAATGTCTCCAACTACCTGCAAAATGTCCAGAGCTATACCAAACTCACAGACCGGTCCTCAGAACAATATGTGGATAAAATAAAAGTACTGAAAAAATAAAAATGCGTGAAATAGAAAAGCAAAAAATAAATCTAATCTATAACCATAACTTTTTTAAGAAAAGTTTGATTTTTTTATTGTGCAGAGAAAGAAAAATGAACTTAAGACTAAACTAAGAGCTTTGAAAAAACAAGCTTCAGGCAAAGACAAGGTGCAAGATTGACATGCTACACTACTGCCCAGAAAAGGCTTATTCAGGTTCTACCTACTCTAACCTAACCAATTAGGCAAGTGCTAAGTAAAATGATAGATCCAATGTAACCACTTGCTAAAATGATCGATTGTTCTTTCTTTACAGTTAATGACCCAACAAGCCAGAGATGGTTTAGAAGCAATGTATATGAGAATTGAAACCATTCTAACTTGTTGTTTGAAATTCAAAGAAAGATCTGGAATGACATCATGCTAAGGTTGAAATTGACTTTTTAGAAGCTCATACATCAAGATACTGATAGGATCATAAAAGGTATGTGAGTTCGTACTTGATAGAAGAAGGCAATATGATTCATGATTCAACCACTCCAAACAGTTCTTTGTTTTCTCCTCTACCTTACTAGGACATTCAATTCTGTTTACTCCAAAAGAAATGGGAGAATCAAAAGGGGACAAGTTGTAATGTAATGAAACTGTGAATGAGATCAAGCCCATTTGTTGTTTAAAAATGGAGAAAAGATGAAATTGATGTTTATACACCTTCTCTAGCCATCCATAATATAGATTTACAAATTGAAAAAAATTATTCATTACGGATGACTGAGAAGAGACATGAAGTGCCTTTTCCCCAATTACGTGATAATGCTTAAACTCCTGATTAAAGATTTTGAAAGTAACAACTTGATTAAAAGACAAACCCATACAAGAAGACTTGAAATGTTGGGATGGGAGGGTGGATTGAGAGTTTTCTCCCAGACTTGGAATAATTGATCTCAGAATTTGATAAAAAGAAAAAGCTTTCAATCTAGTTCTAAGGATGATTTCAAGATTCGAAACAAGATCAATACCCAACATATCCTAATCAGGGATTGGATGAAGAATTCTATTGATATCATTAGGGAAAGTATCCCCATTGTAATGTTCTTGATCAACCTCACTTACAACCATATCATAATTATAACGTGATTGATCTTCTTTTGAGATATGATTAAAGTTTGAATCAGGATAATCATCAACCAGGCAATGAGGATCTTTGATGGATTCATAGATGAGAGATTCAACTTTGGATGGTTCCTAATAGTGATCATTTTGTTCTCTTTCTTTATTTGTGCCTTCCTGAGCTAATGATAACAAGATTTTAATAAGTTCCCCTTCTATATCAATATGAAGGTGATAATCCTGAAGGGTTGAGATTTGATCATCGCCACTCTATTGCATCGAAGAGTCATTCAAAGGCATGTCCACTGTTGATTCGGGAGAGGAGGAAACAATTTGATGAGGAAAATCTTCAGTTATCTTATTATGGTTATCCTGATCATCTTCATCAGATTAATCTTCGACAACACAATCATTATTTGGATGTGTGGATTTATCAATTCTTTTACCCCATTCTTTTCTTAATAAATCGGTAACATGTCGTATCCGGTGATGGATCCTGGTGCTAACATGTATAACCAATAATTGACGTTACCTCCTAAGGATTCACAAAGGGCTCACATATAGACATCTTCATGTTCTGTGCCCATGGATTCCATATAACACCAACAAGCATCCAAGTGGCTTTCAATTTATTCGGTTGAATTTGCAAAGAAACGAGGCAACCCTTCAATGTATCTTTTTGGCATAGGATGAGGTGCCTCATAGATTTCAGAGAAGTCCAGACAAGATAGCAGTTGCCTTTTAAGCTTGGTTGGATTTTCCTTGATTTCATTGAAAAATTGGACGAATAAATTCGAGTTCATTGTGATTTATGGGATGTTCTAAGACCTTAAGATTAGTACGTTGGGTACGGTCCTCAGTGGAGTCGCCAGGTGAACCACTCAAGTAATTCACCGAAAAGACATATGTCATAGGGAAAGGTGAGGTTTGTCGAACCAAGGTAGGCCTCTACCTCCCCGGTAACGACGCCAAAATGTTATCACCAGCCTTGTAGTTGCCTATGTGAGATGGATCCAGGATGGATGGTAGAGGGACAAGCAACTAAGGAGGTGGAACCAAGATTGCCTCGACTCCCAAATGGATGGTTGTCACGCCAATCGAGGCAGTCTTCACTTTATGTTATCTTAGCCCAAGTCAACAAAGGGGGAGACCCAGATCTACTCCCGATAGGAGAAATCAGACCGAGACACCAGATCAGATCAAGTAGACTTGAGGTACATAAGGTGTAAGGTAATGGAAACCCTAAATCTATGGATGATGTCACTAAGTGAACCAAGGCTTTGGATTAGGGTTTAGGAAGTGTGAGGCTTGATCCAAAGTGGGATGCAGGTGACCTATGAAGTGAATACTAGATCTGGGGTTGAGGTATTAACAATAAGTGAAGATATCCGCTGCCTTGGGAAGCGTAACCAATGCAGGGAGGGCAAGGACAGGATTGGGGCTATCTAATACCTATGGATAGACTCGATGAGAGATATGACAATACCAAAGTGCCCGAGTCCTCAAGGAAAAGTCAGATTACAAGGAAAAGAGGCCAAAGAGGGGGTAGCGCTAGGGTTGGAGACCAGTGCCTGTCAGATCTAGGGCAATGGAGTCACTATCTGCTCAGCATTGGAGGAGACCCACCTGGGAGATACCCCGATCTACAGACCTAGAAAGGTATTTGGCCGGAAAGTTAGTCTACGGGGGAAACCAGCAGCAAGATGGCTAGCGCTAGGGTTTGAAAAGTCAATTTCTCAGATATAGGGCAATCTGGAGACTTCCAGCTCAATGTTGAAGGAGAAATGGATAGAGGGTGACCCGATCTACAAGCCCAAGTTGAAATTTTGCCGAAAAAATCAGATCTCGGAAAAAGTCAGAAAAATTGTGAGGAGCGTTAGGGTTTGGGAGGCCCGTTTCTCAGATCTAGAGCAAACCAGGCATCTCTAGATCAGCGTTGATGATGAATTGGTGAGGGGAAGACCCGATCTACAAAACCCAGCAGTGGTTTGTCCAAAGATCGAGCAGTTTATTTTTTAGTATTTTTGGTTTTTTATTATTATGGAATTTTTCAGTAAAATGAAGAAAAGCATGTGTCAATGGATTGAGATCCGGAAGAAAGGAACTGACCTGCAGATCTTCTCTGGAAATCTTTGTAGATGCCTTAATGGTGATGATCTCTGCTATCCCGATCAATTTGAGAAGACCTGAGTGAGTTCTAAGCCCAATGTTTTGTTCCAGGTGACCACTGCGCCCTCTCTCCTGCACAAGCAAATGTTAACAATATCAGATTTGCCGTATCATGAGAAAAAAACAAGATCTACAGAAAACTAACAAGATGTAATCATAGATCATAATGAAACTAATGAAACCCCCTTGATACAAGACAAAGCCAATCCAAGCGAGTTGAGGAGCCCCTGCAAAAACGCCCAAGTTGAAGTCGCCCTCCTGTTGGCAAGACATTGATCCCGAAAAAAGATATAGATCTCACACAAATTTCTCGAATGCTCGGAAGCAAAAGACTTTCCAATCACCATCTAAGAACACCAGATGCAAAGGAGATCCAAGAAATATCCACAAGAATTTCTATTAATCAGATCCAAGAGCCAAAGACCCCTTACAAATGAAAAGCTCTCTCCTTTAAATAGGAACGAGAGAACCAAAATCCTAATCACTTTTCAAATGAGTGGCTAAGATTAAAAGATATAAATGTCTAATCAATGGTTGAGATGAGCTTAACATACAATACATGGATCAATATAACAATAAAATATAAAAGTGGACTAAATCACCCTAGGAGAGGGGATCCCACTCAACAAGAAATAAATGAAGCACATGGTGGGTCCATGGAGTGTTAACTAACTTCCTCTGGGTGTCCCCATGGCACAATAAAATAATATAATCTTTTAAATTTATGAATTTGTGCCTCCTAGAGGAAATCGTGAGCCTCCCAAAAGCTTCAGAAAATAATATAAAAATGCCCAAAAAATAGGTGTGGGCCCAATTAGATGCTGCAACTGCTGGAGAAGGTCTGGAGGACATCACTCTCATCATCATGACTCATCCCATGCCATTTCCTTGCCTCAGCAGCCCAAATTGATTTCTTCAGTAGCCATTTAATCATTTTTTAATTTGCCTTGGGAAACGTATACTCGCCAAAACAACCTCCTAGGGTGCCTGCGTTGTCCAACTGAGCCCACCAGGCTCACTAGGAAGGGGGTACTATGGTACAATCAAGTGGCTACAGCCCCTATGCCCCATACAACGCCCTAGGAGATCCAATAAAAACATCTCCCTGCTCAAACACATCATCCAGTGAAGCAAAACTGCATCAGAAGGGTAAAATGAGCCTGATCATCTTTGCAAGTGCCCGGAACTGAAAACAAGCTGTTTCATTAGACTTAGAGAGTCCAAATCCATCTAGGGTATATACTCATACCCTTTCCAGGTTTCTGCCTGATCATCAACAATATCCAATAGACAAAATAATAACCCGTAAATGATCAGATAACCAATATAACTAAGTTATTGGAAACTTCTAGGAAGGGGAGGGGAAACTTCGTTCCTCGTTTCGGAAACTTAAACGGAGGGGATACGGCTTGGAAACGCCACTGAAACGTTTCCAAGCCGTATCCAAAAATTAGAAACGTTTCCATTCCGTTTCCAGCCGTTTTTTGAAACGTTTCCAGAGTTTCCAGCTGTTTCCTTAAACGTTTCCAGCAGTTTCCTAGTTTTTTGAAACGTTTCAGCTGCTATAGGGTAAGTTTTGGACTAGAAATATTGATTTTTTGACATGAAAATAAACAAATAAATAACCCTAAATTGAACCTCAGAACATAGATACGAAGCCTCAAAGCTTATAAATCAAGAGCAAAACCTTAATCCTAAATTGGTGAATGGTAAATTGACATCTTATGTCTCACTAGTTATGTTTCATTGTAATTTTACAAAATTGATAGAGGCCTACCGTTGTTTCAAAAAATTATTGATTTGTGGACATTTTATTGTATCAAATGCTTGTCTACTATAGTGATAGTTTCACAGCCTAGTGTAGAAGTACAATGACTTTTTTTTCTTTTTTTTTTCTTTTCAATTTTCTTGCCAATTCCTCACAACTTCGTTTAAATAAACCCCAATGACTTGCATATGTGATAAATCAACTTGCATATCAAAATTGATACAATGGCAGCTTTAGCCATATAAAATAGCGTACTACATTTATGAAGGGTTACATAAACCAACACATATTTCCAATATCTTCCAACAAACTTCAGTTTTCTTCTTTTCCTTTTTGAATTAGTATGAACCCTTGACCTATGGCCTTATTTACTCCATTGCTAGTACACTCATATCCCTATCCTTATGTTGTGGATGATAGTGCGTCGTATAGCCAATTCTCCATAAGATGTGCATGTGATATTTTAATCTTATTTCAAGCATTTTTATTAGTATAAACCATAAAACATAAACACCATATCCAAGGAAACTCATTGGTGTCTAGAGATAGTATTATTGCATATAGTGTAATATTGCATGTCATCACACTCACACCTAAGTTGCACTAAAATATGAGCTCACTTATTTATACTTGTGTGCTTACTTAATCCCCTTAAAACATGGTTGATTATGTCAAATTTGAATATCCAAGTTGGTTGCAAATCATAGACAATCCTATGAATTTAGGCCCTTTAAGAGCCAGTCAGTTAGTCACTTTTGGAACCAGTCGGTTGGTCAATTGACTCTCACTTGCCTAGTTGATTGTCTCTTCAGTGAGTGGACCAACCTAAATACAACATAGTTGAGTCTGTCTTACATAAGAAATTGTGTTTAATCACAAATTTTAACACTTTTCTAGATGTGTAAACAACGTAATATTTGTTAGATGGTAACATTTGGATACATCCATCAAGTAATTTTAGGGTTTGAAATCGATGTTTAGAAGTAGTTGACATGTTCCTGTTTAAATGCTTGCCAGCGGGTGACTTATCTATGGCACTTGATATAGAAGAATATTGTTTAAGACAATCTTTGAGTTTGCTGATTTTAATTGTTATAAATGAAACAACTACCTTTAAATCTAATTGATGAATGGTAGTCTAAAGTATGTATGTCTCATGGCCTTTTTGATATATATATATATATATATATAAGTTTGCTGTTGTTTCCTTGCTGTATCGTATCCCACATTTTTCAAAATTTGTGGTATCAGATTCCCTCCCCCGTATCCGTATCCGTTCCTGTATCCGTTTCAGTGCAACTTAGCAATATAACTCAGGCTGGCATCCATATGCTGCAAGTGTTCAAAGGCAAAGACATGCTCTACAAATCATTTAAGTAACAATCATAACAAGTAGCAGTCACCTCACTGGCGGTACATCAGCTAAATACATATATATAGGGTTTTATTAATTATAACTCAGATTAGACTTTCAAGACTATACTCACTTCATAGTTGTAGTCAGTTTGGTAGTGGAGGGTGAAGGCTAAAATTGACAAGGCTAGGACAAAGGATGACTACCAACTTAACATCATGACACTTTGGATATGGAAAGGGAATCTCACTCTAGCCATATGTCAGACAAACAACAACAAAGGGGATGGCAGTGCCTCACAAATGGGTGAACTACTTCAGAGGTGCTTACTCACCTTGACAAATGCTCACAATCCAACCCAATACAAATAAGGCTAACAATCTTTAGATAGAACTTTTCAGAACCATTGCTTTTTTGGGCCTTTGATTTTCCATAGCCTTTGTCTTACGCATTTTTTATGCGGACTTTTATTATTTTAGGCTTTGCATTCATGTATGTTGAAAAACACTACTTTTCATGAATGTTCAAGATATTTCATTACAATATTTTTCAGAGCCAATTTCATTAGGCTAGCCTTTTATTCATGTATGTTGAAAAACACTACTTTTCATGAATGGGCTTTTTGCAAGATATACATTTCATTTCTAGATACATTGTATTGAGGGCAACGCTACTTGTTTCAGGTAAGCAAAACACATCCTAGGCAACTCAGAGTCGAGACACAAATAAACAGGGAGGCTTGTCGAACAAAGGCTCTAGTGGGGGAAGGTCCTCCATGCCACAAGTTAAGTAGTAAGTCGGGCTGAAATACAACTAGAAGGTAATGGATGGGTGGAGACAATGAATAATGAAATCGACACTAGCAAGCCAAAGTATGGTGGGACTGACTACCTCTATTCTCCCTAAGGAGGGTAAAACCAATGAGTATAGATCGAGAACTTCCAATTTTGAGTAGGGACATCAATACATAATATAGATACATCCAAGTCCACATATTTATATGACCGCTAGATCATGATAATAAATGCTAACACATGTCACAAAAATGAGTATAAGAGCAATGATCACCATAAAACAATATAATATAAGTCAAGTCATAATCATGCAAATAATCCATCTGAATCAATCTCTGCCCAATGAGAAAACATCGATGCAAATCTGGGCACTGGTAACTGCTTTGCACATGGCTAAATGGATACATCAGTCCTCAAATCTGAGTGTCCTGAGACTCAGTCTTGGCATGGGAGAGTGCTATAGTCCATCAAATAAATAATGATCCATCATAAATGCTCATCTCAACATCTCATATGTAGGGGAGCTGCCTGAAAAATGTACTGAATCTGAAAAATAGAATATGGTAGCTCGGCTACTATATATGTGATAACAGAGTCCTCAACTATTATTTGTTGATGCTTAGTTTGCATGATTTAGTGCAGAAAATCATGCTTGAGAGGTGGAAAAACTTCAACACTCCACTTCACACTTTAGCCCATGCCTTGAACCCGAGATTCTACAACGAAGACCTCATTGCTCAAAGCAATGGGAAGTGGAAGGCACCACATAAGGATAGAGAGGTGGCCAATGGAGTGAAAAAAGCTCTTATGAGAATGTTTCCAGTTGATTTACATAGGGAGGTGAAGGAAGAATTTGCTAGTTTTGCTGCTCGATTGGATGATTATTTAGACATATTAGCTTTGGATGAAAGAAGCACCATGGATCCAGTTAGGCGGTGGATTTGTCATGGAGCAAATGGTGTACATTTGCAGACCCTTGCCATTCGTATTCTTTCACAAGTGGCAAGCTCTTCATCGACAGCAAGAAATTGGAGCACCTATGGATTTATTCATTCTGTGAAGCGCAATAGGTTGGGTTCACAAAAGGCTGAGGATCTTGTTTATGTGCACTCCAACCTTCGCCTTGCATCTTGTAGAGGTCTAGAATACAGCTCTGGGCCTTGTAAAGATTGGGATGTGGAACCAGAAACCGCTGACTTGAACATCTCTCTTGCTGCATTGAATATTGTTGATGAACCTAGAAGTGGAGTTGGAATTTCTTCCTCCAATCCACAGTCCTCTGTTCAGCGTGCATCTTGATCCATTTTTGAGGAAGACTATGATGAGTAGGATGATGACTATTAGTATTAGTCTTTGACTCTTTGAGTCTTTAAGTTTTACTAGCTTTTGCCATGTTATAGTTATGTGTTGAATGTTCACATTTTGATATATGTAGCACTGTAGCCTCGTATATAAAGGCTGATTTTGGATTTTATCATATTACTATTTGCCATTTGGAACCTTGCATTTGATAATAGAAATGGTTTAATGGAGTGATGGACTTGTGACTGAAATGTGATGACTCATGAGTAATAATGCGATGTTATAGTTAACTGTTAAATGTATATGTATATATTTATGTTTTACTTTTTCTAATTTGCTAATATATATATATCGCATTTCCTCATTTCTTAAATTTGGGGGGGGGGTCACGTTTCCATTGCGTTTCCATTCCCCCGTATCATGCAGCTTAGATCATAACAAGAGACACATCACTAGATAAGTATAAAAAAAACTTTATTTATAATTTGATATGAAGTTCAATGGAAGACTTCAATCTTCGCGATTACATCAGCACCAATTGACTGAAGAGCACCAACTCCTATTCCAAGACCCAACTTGGTTCTCTTAGCTCCAACTAAGAAGAGGTGCAAGACCCAACTCGCCTTCACATGACCCAACTCGCCTTCACATACTTTTGCCACTCAATCAAATGTTGCTCATTCAACAACTGTCATGCCACATGTCATCACTGTCATCAATCATTGCTACCATTGTCTCAGTCACATCAAGGGAGTCTACCAAGGCCTCAAGTGATGCACCGCTTATGCCAACTCATCAAAGATCTGCTCAAGTCAACTTCAAAGTCTTCTCCATGTTAGACACTGAGAGGGGGGGGTGAATCAGTGTAAAGCCAATTTTAAGACTTTTCTTAACTTGTCACAATTAACTACTAATTCATCATTCCACTATTCTACCAATTTCATAATCATTTCATAAACATCTTTCACTTCATCATTCACATATCCTAAGCATTTGAATCATCCAGAACCATAACACAAAAGAACACAACACCATATAATTTTGTAATATTTTTGTATTAGTTTTGGACCGGCTACAACCGTGAGGTAAAATCAGCACCTACTGATACAAAGAGCACCTACTCTTCATCCAGGACCCTGCCTGGTTTTCTTAGACCCTGCTAAGAAGGGTTTGAGGTATCCTAACCTCAAAAGCAAGACAAGCTTGCTTTTACAATTACAGCTCACTGTGGCTCATGCTTTCAACACTGCTGGTTATCTGCTCATCCTCTTCACTGCTGACCATCCTTCACTGCTGCAACTCTAAATGGTCTGCTCAGGAACACTGCTTATGAAGTCATCAATCATCAAGGTCTGATCATCATCAAGGTCTTCATGGATGTAAGGATAACATTCTGCTGGTCAAGGTTTTGCAATACAACTTGTCATATCCATGATCAGTGGGTAAACTTAGGGCTATGTGTACCTTCTTTAAACTATGCATTAAACTGCATCCCAGGTCTTATCAGACTTCTTCACCTCAATCCTTTGCACATTCAACTGTACAAAACACTGAGCCCTAATAAACGAGGTCTGAGATTCAAATGCCTACCTTCATTAATTAAACCCTCAGTCAGAGCTGTAGCTTATGCACCAGGACATAAGCAACTTGTCTCTATGTCTACTTCAGATTCTTCAGCATACTATCAAGGTTACTTAGGAAAAACCATGCATCCAGTGATGTAACCTGCAAATCATGTGTCCAGTGATGTAACCTTACTTACTGCTGTAACCTTCGGATTTCAACGAATACTGGATCTTTCCAATACTTCGAACTCTGCTTCAAGCCTTTCTCTTCCAAGCTTGAATTAGCTGGAGTATGATGTAACAGGATCAAAACTCACAAGGAGAACTTGGACTGTTTAGTCATAGTTGAAAGAGGCAACAATACAACTGTCAAGCATCAAAACTTGAACTAAACAGTCATCATAATCATTGTCATGTCTTCTTGTCACTAGGATGTTTCTTCAAGTCACTCTTCATTATATTTAGACCTAGACTGTGTATTGGCTGAGAGGAAGAGCCCAACACAAGTCCAAACTTGGTCTGTCAATACTAGAGCTGTCATCCACTCACCAAGTAAGGGCTGTCATCTTCTTAAGCTGTTCATCAACCCTTCTCTGTGTGTCACGCTAACTGTGTATCATCCTTGTACTTCATCAATAGCTTCTAGGGCTGTCATCATGGACTGTCATCTTCATGCTTAAGCCTCATCATCAACATGTCAACTTCTAGGGCTATTTGGGACTGTGTAAATGCTTAGGGCAGTCAACATCTCCCTTCAAACTTGGATAAGCTTGTAGACTGCTTAGACACCACCTCAATCACTTTCAAACTCGGATAAGCTTGGACTGTGTATTAACTACCAAACTCAGACTTGTGTATATGCTATCAATATTTTGGTGGTTTGTCTGAGGAAGAAAACACCCACAGTATCAAATTCGGGACTGTGTGGAAGAATCCAATCACCATCCATCTCTGTTAGTGTGTTATGAGAAGCAACCCCAAACACCATCAAACCTGGGACTACTAGCAGCACACAAAGACTTGGACCCAAGCTATCATTCCTCCATGCATACACAGTGTCAAAAACTAGATTTATATCAACTTGTGGAATGCTTCGGATCTGTGGAAGAGTATCATACTTTGTGAAGCTCGGAACAGTTCACTGGGTCTGCAAATTTTGGGGCTGTGGCATAGTGTGGACTGAGGAAACCCTTGCTCACATCTGCTCCCCCATCTTGTTGGTTGTACTGTAGTGCTGCTACAGTCAAGCCCTAAAACAAAGATGGGCTGCTTCAAACAGTAACTAAAGAGAGTAAAAACAAGATGAAAATTTCTCTGCTGCAAACTTCTGGTTTTCTTCTTTACTGCTGCTAAAAACGTGACTGTCAAGGTGCTGGTTAATTCGGACTGTGTGATTGAAGCTTGCACTGTGTCTAATGCTGAGATGAACTTCAGTGACTATGGAAACTCCAAGCGTGTGAAATTAGGGCTGCAAAATATTCAAACTTCAGACTGTTGCAAGTGTGGAAAGCCTTCAACACTAGCCCAACAAAATTCGGGTCTGCTCCTTCACCTCAGTCTGCTGCTACAAAAATTCGAACTGCTGCTGTACATTGGTAAAACTCCCCCAAAACAAAATTCTGCAAAATTCAGACTGATTTTTTTTTCCTCTCTGTCTGCACCTGCGAATTTCCTCAGTATGGCTGCCTCAGTCCACGAAAAAACAACCTCAGAGCACACCCGAATTTCTCCTTTTTTTTGTTTGCAAAATGATTTTCGGATGGGGTATTTACACTGGTTTTCCAAAATATTTTTGGAGCCGACATGTATACATTTTTTTTTTTTTTTTTTTTGGAGTTTAATTGGAGTCAACTTTAACAATCTAAGGATGGTAAGTATTTAATTTAAATTTAATTTTTCTTATTTTGACTTTGAATTTTTAAATGTCACTTAAATATCTAGGGTCAACAAAATGTCAACCACATCCATAACTTTAGGGCTTGATCAAGGTTTATCATGTCTTTGTTTTATTACCCTTTTGCCACACATCCTTACAATTTCAATGGTCTTAGGGTTTGTTGTAATAAGTTTCCAAAAGCAAGGGTGTCCTCACTATCAAGCATGTCACCAAATGGTACCATGGACCCTTGTCAACTTCATCATCAATCCAATTAGTGTCTTGACCTCATTAATGAGCATCAAGGTCTTCACAAAGGTTCTATGACTTCATTAAGTCATCAATGACCATATCTTCATGTCAACTAACCATGTAAGTGAAAGTAGTGGGCTCTGTGAACTTTGCAAGGGCATTAGGGTCTTCATCAGGGGTTCCAAGTCTTCATGGGCTTCTTCATCATACCTAGGACATGTTCATGGGTTCCATAGGCTGTCAAGGACCATACAAGGTCATCATCATCATACAAGAGCTCCATGACCCCAACAAGGGTTGCAGGGTCATCAAACCACTAAGTGTGGGTCCAAGGACTTCATCAACCACACTAGGAAGCATCCAAGGGCCAAGATCCATCGTGATATCACTTGTGGGGTAGCTGGGTCTTCTCCTAGGGTACCATGACACCATCAGAGCATGAATGACCACAAAATGGGTCATTAATGCTTCTCCAACCCATCTAAGGCTTCTCCATAGTCTGCAAGGGCTTCAGGACCATCTCCAGGGTCTTCAACACCATCAGCAGGGTCTTCAACATCTTCAACAAGGTGGTGGCATCAAGATCCAGTCTTGTGGGTACAGGGACCTTGTCAACTAGGTACAAGGTGCTTCAAGGCACAAACCCACTCTATAAGGGGTCCAAGGTACTGCAGATGGGACTTGGTGGCATCAATGACATCCTGTGGGGCCACTGCAAGTCCATGTTGGCATCAATGACAATTTCATCAACACTCCATGACTTAAACACGTTTCAAACTTTCACCCAATCACACATACAGTTATGTTGTCAAACTACTGCAGTCACTATCTCAGGATAGTTAGACAATTTGAACTAATACTGTGTGGATGAGTATATGCCAACAACTGTTTCAATACATTCCTGGGATCAATGTTTTTTCACCAATGTTTCATGACTCGGACTCGGCAAAGACTCGACTGGCATATGACTCGTCAACTTGAGAAAGACTCGGGAAAAACTTGGCAAGACTCGGCAAATAAAAAAAACTTAAAATATGGTAAATTTTGGACACATTAAAAAGTTTTATGTAAAAAAAGAGAATTTGGATTTTGGAATATATACTCACGGGTTTATTAAAATACTTGTAAAATTATTTTCAATAGTGTCTAGTGTAAAGAGATATGTGTTAATAACATCTTAAAGATTATTTTTTATTCAATTTGAAAAAAAAAATACTTTAAATGTTTTAAATGTGGTTTAACGACAACCCATATTAATTTTGATTTGATCTATATTAACATGAAGACCATTTTGAATCCTATGTAAAGATATCTATAAATATGTTTTATAAAAATACAAAAAACAATTACAATTACAACCATCCATATTAAAGTAAATATTACAAATATAAACATTTTCATTGTAATTCGTAATAACCTTCTAATTAATGAATTCTGGTCACTTCGGGGAAACAAGTTACCAAGAAATGTATTAATGTTAAAAGTTAAAAGTGAAGGAGATGGAGAGATCCATGAAGCCGAGAAAATCGCATTGTCCAGTTTCGTGTTCTTTAGCAGGTTGTCTAATATTTCTTTGGGCGTTAGTAGATTATCGTTGCTGCCTTTGCCCTTTCCCGGGAACCGGAGCATCTTATTCTCATTTCAGGGGCCTAGTAATTGGCTCCTTTTCATTCTGGTGTTCCACTTGCTATCGTGAGATCCTAATAATTTACCCTCCCGGTTTCGATCAATGAATCCTGTTTCCATATCTTGTTCCATCTCGTTGTAATGTGTGTTATTTAAAAATTCCACGAAATAATATATTATGCTTGGGTTGACTGGGTCTGCGGGGGGTTTGTTTTCCCTTTCACGGCTGAGTACTAGCAAGTTCAATCCCAAGTTTGGGTCGAGTCCAACCGAGCCCACGATTTTCGACGAGTCCACCAGTTATGGCGAGTGCTTCCCGAGTCTCTAGTGATTACTCGGCCCGATAGTCAACTCGTGAAGACTCGCTAGTAATCGCGAGTCTCTCACGAGTGGTGCTTCATTGTTTTTCACAGACGGTATATACTTAACAAGGTGCACAAAGTTTCATCTCAGCAAAGCTATATCACTAGAAAACAGTCAAGGTCGTCTGTGAAAAACAATGAAGCACCACTCGTG
>LPNX010166016.1:15793-45062 GCA_001517045.1 Pseudotsuga menziesii
GAAATTATATTTTTGTTTCTAGTTTTCTTTCCTTCCAAAATCGAATTCAGACAATTACCCAGTAATTCTAAAAAATCATCAAATCAACCAATAATATCTTTTCTTGTAATAATAATTAGATAACCTAGTTTAAGTAGGGGGAAACCATACTTTAAACCTTTTTCTTCTCTACACCATTAATCATTGGATTCATGATTCTCGATCACCTCTTAGCTATCATTAGAGTAGAGGGCAACTTTTTTCAATGCTTCTAAAGTTAAAAGGAACCAATCAGTTAGGAAAATGTAATGAACATGTTTGATTTATCCGCTATATTATTGCACTTATCTTCTTTAATAAATATAGATTATTTCAAATTTCATACAAACAAGGGACATAAAATCCCTCCCAACTCCTAGTATGTTCTTTACCTAATGCACATAACAAATCTTGGTGAATTAAAAAGAAATTATTGAGCTAGTGAAGTACCTTAATTTGCACATTTCATTAGGACTTATCATTTTCAAATGACAATCAAACTTTAAATGTTAAATATGATGTAAGAACCTATATAATTTCACATATCTTATAACTTTCTATTTCTTCTAGTTCTTTTTGAAATTTATTTTTTAACGTATTTCAATCACAAACTTTTTTTTACCACATGAAGGAGACAACCAAGGGACCTAAATATTCTTCCACAATTTAATACGCCCTTCTTTTTTCACCCATAAAGTATTATTAGTGAATAAAAAGGAATGAGAAGTCTAAAATACCTCATTTGTCACACCTTTTAATTCAAATTAAACCGTTCAATCAACAACTTAATTTTAATTAGTTTACTTCCTCCACACGAGGTCATAAAACAAAGTGTATAGATAATTCTTCTTGACAGATTTCATACTAAATATTATTTGTTATCTTTTACGGCTCTTTAAAATCCTATTCTTTCCAAGTGTGCCAAAACCTAGATAAGAAGGCATGTTTCCATAGTATGAAAAATCCAATGTCAAGTTATGGATTTTTCTACACTGAACTAATCGAACCTTTATAGAGGTAACAATTAACCACTTGAGACCAAATCCCTTATCCACACTTGAGGTAGGTATTTCAATGGCCAAGACTTAGGATTTTGGTTGGGAGGAATTTGTGGGACGTATTTGCACATGAGTTATATTTTTTTGGCCTTTGGGAATATAAACAATTGTTTCAAGGCATAACCCCAGTGTCCCTTATTATAATTGATTATTCCATACCTTCATTATCCATATTTATAGGCTTCAAAACCATCCAATAACAGAGCATTTGGAAGGATTACTTACAAACACTAAGTATAAGGAGTTAGTTCAATAGTGACTTTTATTTTTTGTTGAACAATGTTTGACTAAACCTACATATCATAAAAAACATTGGTATCTATTTTGGAAGTCATACACATCAGGGATTCACTTAGTTAACATGCACCATAGAACATTCATTTATGAGATATTAATGAAAACCCCTAATTTCACAAAATGTTGAAAAATACCTCCCAAGATCCTTTTGTTGAGCCCCCCTCCCAATACATTATTTTAATTTTGAAAACCCCTATTTTTACCAAATATCCTAGGTATCCATTTTTTTCAAGGATTTTTTAATAGACTTTTTATTTCAACACCTATTTTGAAGGCACAAAATGAATGTTAAAATCCCGCAAATCAAAAAAATAACCATCACTACATACACATGGTGTCTCAAATCATCACCATCAATAGAAATGCAAACACATTTTTTAAATATTATAAATATAGCATAGTTATCGAGGTCAGTTAAATAAATATGACTTAATATTTTCTAGTTCCACTCTTCTTTTCTCTTTCGAATAGTATTCCTTGATCTTAGATTCTTGTGGTTGTGAAATTATTTATGCAAAAGGAACGAAAATATAATTTCATTAGACAATTGTTGACTTAGTGATTCCATGAAGGTGGGTAACACTTTGGCCAAATTTGGAGATGAAAACCTGATTTTTTACTCATGTGCTAGAGAGAAGCCCTTGAAATGCATATATGCCATGCGAATTTTGACTTGTACTCAAAAAAAAAAAATAGAATATTATGTTGGCTTTCCAATGATATTTTTCTTAAAAATATTTCGATGCCATTTAATGTGTGAATAATGAACTATGTGACCTTAAAAATTTGAAGAAGTTAATAAGTGGCTCGTGTCCCACCCCAATAATTCAATATTACATTAATAATTTAAGAAAATATTTATATATGAGCATGATATACACAAAAATCACTGTGCTCTGCATATTTTTTTGTTAATTTTATTTCGTAATATACAATTATTTATTATTTTTCGAAAGTGACCACATCTTATTTCAACATCATTTTATACACGTGTGTCCATCCCATATTTTTTTCCCTGTTTTCAAAAATTGAAAAACCAAAGATACCATTCTGAAGAGGACACGTCAATGTGTGGGTTGTGCATTTTTATGAAATTTTTGGAGACCCTACGGATTTTTCATTGAGTTGCTTCAAAGTAATTGTTAGGTTTTCTAAGTGTAAGTTTTAGAAGTAATAAAAAAAACCCATATGAATGCCAAAACACATGCATGATACCTCAATGCATAGAGGATTTAGTGTTGAATCTATTGGTATGAACTCTGCTCAGTTATGTGCCATGAATTGCAGGGTTTACACCCCTAGAAGACACAGAGATACGTTGATTTTCTTGTAAGAGAGCTAATTATCTATCTTTCAGGCCTTCGATCGAGGTATTCAAATGCCTCGATCTAGGTTTTAACAGATGTTTGATTGAGGGTTTATGAAACCCTCAATCGAGGTTCTAATAAACACTTGATCAAGGTAATTTGGAAACCTTCAATCGAGGTCCTGCTTTTGTTAAAAATCATACAAAAATCCCCAGGAATGAACATAGGCATTAATGGCATTAATGTCATTCCAAATACCTTCCTGACGTCATTTCCCACCCAAATTCCTAAAGAAATTCTATATAAACATAAAACATAAAACATGTTATTAATTTTATGCTTCATTATTGACTAACCTATTTGAAACAATCCATGTGTTCTAATGTAAATTTAGCATTTTATGTTGTGTTTACATATTATTTGGATTGTTGATCTTAATCACAATGGGAAGCAATAAGCGTCGAAGTAAAATATCTACTAGCAATCAAAGCAACACTGAAGAAATAAGAGAGAAAGATAAAGAAAGAAAGAGAAAAAAAGAGCAATTTCAAGAGGAGAAGAAGTTCCAAATCAACCTATGATGGGAGAATCAAATGCCATTTCTAACAATATTGGTATAATTTTAAAGCTATGCAATTTCATATTCATATATAATTACATTTACCTAGTGATCAAGTTCATAAAATTTCATATTCATATATTCATATAATTTCATATAGCACAATATATTCAATTTCATAGTGTTCTAGTTCATAATTTATATATATATATATATATACATGGTAAATTGTTTAGAATGTAAATATAATTTGTGATTGTAATTTTGTAATTAATTCATAAACTTATATACATTGTATGTGCATGTGTGAATTCATATATGTGTATTCATAATTGTATGTAAATTGTATAATTTCATATTGCATATTCATATATTCTATTTCATAGTGTTTTAGTTCAAATTTTTTTTATATACATGTTAGATTGTTTATAATTTAATTATAATTTTGTAATTGTAATTTTGTAATTAATTCATAAACTTATATACATTGTATGGGCATGTATGAATCCATATATATCTATTCATAATTGTATGTAAATTGTATAATTTCATATTCACATATTCATATAATTTAATTGTTAAATTGTTTAGAATTTAATTGTAATTTTGTAATTAATTCATAAACTTATATACATTGTATGTGCATGTATGAATTCATATATATGTATTTATAATTGTATGTAAATTGTATAATTTTATATTCACATAATTTCTTATTGCATATTCATATATTTAGTTTCATAGTGTTCCACTTCATAATTTCTATATATATACATGTTAAATTGTTTAGAATTTAATTATAATTTTGTAATTGTAATTTTGTAATTAATTCATAAACTTATATAAATTGTATGTGCATGTTTGAATTCATATAGATGTATTCATAATTGTATGTCAATTATATAATTTCATATAATTTCATAAATTTCATATTCGTATATTCAATTTCATAGTGTTCTAGTTCATAACATATATGTATATATATATAATTGTTTAGAATTTAATTCTAATTTTGTAATTAATTCATAAAATTATATACATTGTATGTGCATGAATATATATACAACCTTCTAAAACCAATTATGTACATGTAAAAAAATGGTATGTGTTGTGAAAGAATTGAATTTTTTTTTTAACCACTACACTAAATTACATATATACAAAGTAAGTGCATTATAGTATGAGTAGTTATTGTTGACCAATGAAATTAGAGAATGGTTGATAAATATATATAATTATATAGTGCATAATATTCTAGCATAATATCTAGTTCTAAATGAATATGCATATATCCATTAGCCTCACATAACCTCACATACAAATGAATTTTATAATTTCATGATATAGCCTCACATGTAAATCAATTATAATTTGATAATATATCCTCACACATATATAATTTTTATGTTAAAAATTACAAAGATTGTTCTCAATGGGATTTGATTGCACCATCATAGGTTGACTTGCATCTTCTCCTCTTAAAATTGCACTTATTTTCTTCATCTTTTCTATAGGATTGTCTCTCCTTTCATCGATTTTAATATGATTTTAATTTCATATTCATATATGGACATTTTCATAGTGTTCAAATTACAATTACAAATTACATTATGATAATGATGATAATTACATTAGAATTACAATTACAATTACATTACAATTACAATTACAATTACATTACATTACAATCATGTACAAATGACTAGGAATCATATGGCTTTAAGCATTGATGACAATGATGATCCCAAAGAAAATCAACAATTACAATCACATTAACATGTAGAAGCATCAGGCTTATGTCAATGGGACAATAAGGTAGAGTAACCTAATTTACTCACTAGTAGAAAATGAGGAATTAGCTACTACGTGACTAAAAATTCTAGTCACCACAGGTTTTTCAAGTGATTTACTACTAAATATGAGCAATTTTGAGTGACCAAACTATAAACGACTAAAATTAACGACTAATTTAGTCACCAGTTAACAAATATGACTAGATAATAAGTGACATAGTTAAAAATGACTAACATAAACGACTAATTTAGTCACGACATAAAAATGACTAGCTAGAAGAATATGAATTAGTCATTTATGTTAGTCATTAGTAATTGTGTCATGGAAAATTGCAATTGTGACAATGAAGTGTAAAATTTGTAAATTGTTTAACTTCTATTAGTAATATTGGTGCAATGTACCTCGATCTTCAGATATCCAACAAAGCAATTACGTGAATTTGCTCTTGACCATGTTTATCCCTGCTACACCATTGAAACAAACCGTTAAGCGCATGCCAAAGGAAAATTAGTTTCCTTCAATTACAAATTAGGTATAGCTAGAACCAATACCATATTGATACCTGGAAGCATCATATCTAGTTGTTGATCCTTCAATGTAAGAGTCTCAAGTCCCATGCTGAGAAGCTTTTCTAAAATCACTATAACTATCATGATCTGTGATCGTCGAACTAGCTGCACCAGTCGACGTAGCTTCACCAAGCTCAGTTCCTTTAAACGTCGTAAGAGTTCATCCAATAACAATATTTTAACCAATCAAAGGCTCAATTATAATTAAACTAGGGTGTTGACCCAAAACTAGTCTCATATCCATATGCACTAAAGGTAGAGACCCGACCCCATCTCAGAGTTTTAGTTAAATATTTTGATTCCTCGACCTCTTACAGGCGTGACCTCGCAAAATATGATATGTGTCATGCAGTGATAACCCCTCCTTATCACTATCAAGTTAAACCTCATTTATGCATTATCGATGAAGTAAATTTTGCATCTAACGTCACCACCCACCTGATTCACGATGTGCACAACTCTTCTTGGCCAACAACCTCAATCCAAGTTTATTATATATACTACTATTACAAAAAATACCATTAAAACAAATATTATATAATAATAAAACCAATTTTAAATTTATTTAAAACACAAATTATTATATTTATATAAAACACAAATTAATTAAATTTTATATTAATCCTAAAAAGAATTATTAAAACGTTTTATAAAACTTTTTTATTTGAGAGTTGAGGTGGACTAAGGCCTATGCTTTTTCATCTACGGATGAGGATGAGACAAGTGTACTATTGAGATTGATTCTATGACAGTGGTTCAAAATTCGAAATAAACAATTATAAAAAAAAATATAAAAAATAAGTGGTAGTTATTGATACCTCTAGCCATACAAGAATAATACGACTAGCGACAACCATATTAGTAAGATTAATATGTTTGGAATACGCCTAGAGGAATATATCCCTAGTGAAGTTAATTTAATAGTCGTATCATGATTGGAGTTAACCTAATAGTTAATCTAATAGTTATCCAATATAATTGCGATTAGAGTTAAAGTTAAGCTAATAGTTGTAGAATTATTGGATTTAAACTAATAATTGTATCTAATAGTTAATTTAAAAGCTAATATATCAACCATTGTAGTTCAATTAAAATTTGTGATTGGAGTTGAAGTTAAGTGAAAGTTGTATCATCATTGGACTTAACATAATAGTTATAATTTTTTTCTTAAAGAATGTGTCAATTACTTGTATCTAATACTTAATCTAACATAAAAACCACTTAAGTTGTGGTTGTTAAGCTCATAGTTGAAATTAAGATCATAGTTGTATCATCAGGTTGGAGTTAAGCTAATAGTTGTATTTAATAGTTAATTTAAAAGTTAATATAAATCTATTGTAGTTAATAAAAGAGCTTCGAGCTATCATGACTTCTAGCTTCCAAATGGAGTTGGACTAAGCCTTATGCACATTAGCTGGACTCCCAATTGGTAGGTGGAGTTCGAGTGTCACATCAGTTGCACATTACCATGCCACTAAGTGCAGTTATCACACGAGTTAAGAGGAATTTATTAGGAGTTCAGAGGATTTTATTAGGAATTATACTATCACATGAATTGCACTTTACTTTAACTCCCAACAGTAAAATGCAGTTTGACTAATTAACTCGACTTTGAGCTCCTAGATGGAGTTCAACTGTCACATGGACTACACATTACCATACCATTAAGTTAAGTTATCACATGACCTATTTTGCATTTTTTATAATTGTTTATAAGGAGTTCGAACGATTAATAGTTAATTTAAAAGTTAATATAAATCTATTGTGGTTAATAAAAGAGCTTTGAGTTATCCTGACTAAGCCTTATGCACATTAACTAAACTCGCAGTTGGTAGGTGTAGTTTGAGTGTCACATGAGTTGCACAATACCATGCTACTAAGTGTGGTTATCACATGAGTTTAGAGGAATTTATTATGATTTCAAAGTATTTTATTAGGAGTTCGACTCTTACATGACTGCACATTAGCTAGACTCCTAGATGCCAAATGCAGTTGGACTAAGCCGTAAGTAATTACAGTTGAAGTTAAGCTAGTAGTTGTAGAATCATTGGAGTTAAGCTAATAGTTGTATGTAATAGTTAAGCTAATATAAATCTATTGTAGTTAATAAAATAGCTATGAATTATCGTGACTTCTAGCTTCCAAATGGAGTTCGACTAAGCCTTATGCACATTAAGTGGAATCCCAATATAACTTTGAAATAGTTAAGGTAATAGTTATCCAATATAACTTTGATTAGAGTTAAAGTTAAGCTTATAGTTCTAGACACATTTGTGTTAAGCTAACAGTTGTATCTAATAATTGATAGAGTTAAGCTAGTAGTTGTATCTAATAATCGAATAGTTGAAGATTAAGTTCAATTTTTACAACTATCACTAACTCTGCTTATCACATGTTAATTAAATTATTTTTTATTTTTTTGAAATTATTAAATACTAATTTTATACGACGCTCATATAATCAATCTGAACAGTACACTTGTCTCATTCTCGTTTAATCTTGGACGACTACGATAGAATCAATCTAGACAGTACACTTGTCTCATTCTGGTCGATAGATGAAATTCTAACATATATACGCCTATAAGCGTAAAAATTGTAAAAATAACATGTAATTAAGCATAAATAACTAAAAAAATTCAAAAAGTTAAAAAAAATCTGACCTATCTTCCATTGTATAACTATCTCTTAACCTTAATCCGACCACAAACTATGTACTAGCCTTATCAATTTAGAAGTCTACACACATACAAGAGAATAAAGTCTTAACATTGGCGATCCGGTAGAAGTGTTGGCAATTGCAACATTTGAAACACAATCAAATGGCCTGATGGTCCTGCGCAATCTAGAGAACGAACATAAACCCTTTTATTTCTGTGAAGTTTAACCCCAACAGACAAGCCAAACGGTCGAAGAATTGGCCCCATTGAACTGATAAATTTTGTTGGCATGCTCTCAACAAGAATCGAACAGCCGACCAGGACGAGGTCAAGACCTCGGAGCTCCAGACGCAATGGTTGCTGCTTCTTTGTGATGGGGTGCTTTCACGTCTAGATTGGAAGCCTTTTCATTTGACCGTGGGGGCATTGGTTGCAGGAGATGGGGATTCAGGGGCTTTTGCCGGCACTGAAATCTGTGATGAACCCCATTCACGTGAAGGAGTTGGCGGGTCAACGAGAATCGAACAGCCGACCAGGACAAGGTCAAGACCTCGGAGCTCCAGACGCAATGGTTGCTGCTTCTTTGTGATGGGGTGCTTTCACGTCTAGATTGGAAGCCTTTTCATTTGACCGTGGGGGCATTGGTTGCAGGATATGGGGATTCAGGGGCTTTTGCTGGCACTGAAATCTGTGATGAACCCCATTCATGTGAAGGATTTGGCGGGAGAAAATGTGGCTATAGACACTTATTCGTGGCTTCATAAGGACGCTTTCTCCTGTAGCAGGGAGCTTTGCCATGGCCTCTCGACTTGGAGGTCTGTAAATACTCACTGTGCAATGCTTTCTATTTCATCTTTATCAGCAGAATTTATATGAGATTTCATGGCATCTCTCTCTCTATATTCTGATGAGAACCGATAGTTCCCAGCTAGAAACATATATATATATATATCAAAATCCGAATAAACGTCTGGGTCCATCGGCATCTTTAGCTAATTATGCTCCCGCGAGTTTCGAACCTATGTTGTGTTGCTTTCACTGCACTGCCAAGAGGGTTGAATTTGACAAATTTTATGTACCTTTTTTCTCTTTGCCTGTACAGCTTAATTAGAACGGTGAAAGGCACTAAGACAAACTAAAGGGAGACGGTTACTGCATTTTCAATTTGATTTTAATTGGGATTGGCATAACATAAAAAATAGCATGTTGGATCCTTAACCTCAATGTAAACCACATTTAGCTCTCTAGAATTTATAAAGGCACTGTTTTCGGTCTGTTCCACGTGGGCCAAGTTAACCTAATTCACTTTCATTGGATGATTTAACTCACTCTTATGTATTAAGCTTGTATACACATTTATACAACCATACTCTATGCAAGTGCCTGATTGCTTGAGGACCTAGCAAAGCAGGAAGACTTTCACATTGGGATCATGCGTGGGAACGCCCTCCCTGTTGGTTGGATCGAATACAAGCAGACCCATCATTTATTTACTGACTGAATCGGCTTGGCTTTGGTGCTGGTCATTCAGGATATTATTTGATCTTTTGGGTAAATAAAATAAGTATTGTATTTTGCTCTCGGCAATGGTACAGGGGCAACTGGGTGGGCGTTTATCACAACTATTCCAGGTTCAATTATCAATGCATTTTTTAATGGATTTTTTTTGAAAGTCTTTGAAACACGTTTGAGGAGTTTTGAGCCTAGGGTTCAATTTTCAGTGCATTTCATGGTTCTATTAGAAAAAGTCCCATTTTTAGTGCATTTCATAATGGTTCTACACGAAAAAAGTCCTTGAAAATAGTCCAAGGGTTTTGATTGATCCTACTCTGGCATAAGTCTCATTTTCAGTGCATTTCATAATGGTTCTATTAGAAAAAATTCCAAGGAGTTTTGATTGATCCTACTCTGGCATAACTCCCATTTTCAGTGCATTTCATAATGTTTCTATTAGAAAAAAGTTCCTGAAACAAGTCCAAGGAGTTTTGATCGATCTACTCTGGCATAAATCCCATTTTCAGTTCATTTCATAATTGTTGTTTTAGAAAAAAAATCCCTGAAACAAGTCCAAGGAGTTTTGATCGATCCTCCTCCGGCATAAGTCCCATTTTCAGTGCATTTCATAATGGTTATATTAGTTCTTACTTCACCAAGGAATTACCATATTTTACTAGAGTTTGAACTACATAAAGTGTATTACTTCACCAGAGAATTAATATATTTAATTTCTAAGTGTTGAAAGTTAATGTTTAAAATTGAGAGTACAACTTTTCTACTAGTAACGACTTTCATAAATTTGCAGGAAAAATGGCACCAGCTATTAAATGAGATACGAACACTATGTGAGGCACCACATGTGAATGGATTAGTGGATTTTCATGGGGCTTTTTACACTCCTGCATCTGGAAAAATCAGCATTGCTTTGGAATATGTGAATGGAGGCTCACTTAGAGACCTTGTTCAATCAAAGAAGCACATTCTTGAGCCATTTCTTTCTGTTATCACACACAGAATTTTACATGTAAGATAATTTTGATTGTGGCTTCTGTGGCAAGGGAATTCTGTTTTTGATTTAACCAACATAGATACAAATCCTAGGCTCTATCAAGCGCCGAGAGGGATAAAATCTCTCCAAGTGCAAATCTCTTCTCAAGTATTGCACTCAAGTTTACATTTCTTCTCAGGTATTGCACTCAAGAAGTTTGCATTTCGAGCAATTTGATCTCTCTGGGCGCTTAATAAACCATAGGAATTGGATATAGGCTAGTATGTAATCCAAAATTAATCCTTCTCCATATTCTTCATGGGGCTCTGTCATTACCAACATAGATTTAAGCATCAAAAGCCATCATCTGATCCCACTGAAAGCCATCATCTGATCCCACTGAAGCCCATATGTGGATGTTGAGTTGCGATGAATTGCTGGAAGAATTTGAATTTGAATTTGACACTCTCTCCTCCTTTGTCAATGGAGAAGTTTTGATAATGAGATATGGTAGGCTCATATCGGTGGCAAGTGGAGTTCAAATTATTCTTGGGGATGTGGCTAGCAAGGGCGAGAAACTCCGGGCTCTATTTAGGTAAAGAAGGTAAAGAGATCCTCGTGCAACTACCATTTCTATTTTGTTTTTCTTGTTTGTGCAGTCGTTCTATATGTGATTCCATCCTGCAAGTGATTGTTATTGTTCTTAGATTATACTTCTTTTGTCATCCAAAACTCCGGCACCCTCTACCTTCTGCTCCTCTCAATTTTTTTTAGGAGGCTGCCAGCTTTATCCTATCTTAAATTGTAGAACAAAAACTCTTGTTTTGTTCATGTTTCAGATTCCTTGTGTGTAGCTATAATTCTATAGTTTCTCTTACCATGTTACCCATGTTCGGGTACTCCAGGATCCAATGACAGCATGTTCTTTGAAAATATATTGAAACGTGTATGTGAATCTGACATTTTTATAGGTTAGAATTCACCTTTTTTTTTAAGAAGCTCTATTTAGGTAAAGAGATCCTCGTGCAACTACCATTTCTATTTTGTTTTTCTTGTTTTTGCAGTCGTTCTATATGTGATTCCATCCTTCAAGTGATTGTTTTTGTTCTGATTGTTATTGTTCTTAGATTATACTTCTTTTGTCATCCAAAACTCCGACACCCTCTGCCTTCTGCTCCTCTCAATTGTTTTTAGGAGGCTGCCAGCTTTATCCTATATTAAATTGTAGAACAAAAACTCTTGTTTTGGTCATGTTTCAGATTCCTTGTGTGTAGCTATAATTCTATAGTTTCTCTTACCATGTTACCCATGTTCGGGTACTCCAGGATCCAATGACAACATGTTCTTTGAAAATTTATTGAAACGTGTATGTGAATCCGACATTTTTATAGGTTAGAATTCACCATTTTTTTTTAAGAAGAAGATGCCTTTGGTATTATTTCGTTGTAATTGGCTGCATTGCTATTATGATGAACCGGTTTTATGAATCATATTCTCAATTAAATTTTGATTTGTAGGATATTTGGACAGGTGGGCATCCAGGTTTATCTTTAGTAGACTAGTAGAATGTGTATGCATCCATGAATATGATTCAGAATTTAATTGAGAATATGATTTAAACCTCATTCTTGTATCACTAAATGAGATTGATGCAATTATGATGCATACCCCTTTGAATTCTTCATTCAATTTTTTTGGACTATGGATTTCTATGATGTGTACAGACGTTCTCAAGGTTGGTGGAAAAAGGAGTGGTAGTACTAAATATGAAAGAACTTAGAAGATTCAGAGCTTCCCACATCTGCTTCACTGGTTTTTGATCATGTCAAGTCCTATCTCTACAACGAAAGCCCTGAAGAGATAGCTTGAATTTCTCTCTATTGAATTCGAATACACAACTGTGTGGTATTATTGTATATATGTGTGAAAATATAGTGGGATGTGCCTATGGTGAGATTCTTGGAATTGTTTTGTATCTTTTCTTCCGTTTTCCATTACTTTTGCTGAGGATTAGGTTGTTTCTGGCCAGTCTTAATAATAACTATTACCACAGGACGTGAATCTTGCACGATCTATTCTAACTCCAACGCCATTTCCAATCTCTGTGGAGTTCCTAAAGCTGTCAGAGGAGAATTATGGAAGTATCAAAATATTTTATGTCAAGTTAATGAAGGACAGATTGTTCTTTCCAGAGCACCAAGAATTCTCCATAGCACATAATCCCCCAGAGAAGGGATTCAAAATGCATGCCAGCGACCATTCTCCCTTATTCTCACAGCCTCATGAGCTCTGCAATCACCTCATTCATATTGTGACTCTCTGAAGATTGGAGGGGAGACTATTGAGAGTATTTACTTCATTCAGACATTATCTAAAAATCTATGTGTTCTTTGTATAGATCTGCTAGTGAAATCTGTTTAAGTGTTTTTTACATTCACCAACAATTTTACTTTTATTTGACTCTTCCAAATCAAAATCCTACAATTGTTGAGACAGGGTTGTATTATTCGCCAGATTTAGCTTAAACTAAAACAATTGAACTTGAACTTAATCAAACTTTTGATTCTTGGAAATTTGAAATTGTTTACCTGGTTGGTCCTCATCTCTTGCCTTCTTTGCTAGGGTTTTTCCAAAGGTGCCCATGGCTCAATTAAAAGAGCCGATCTGTCTATGTATCTCCACCTGCTCACTCTCATTAGGAACCATGTGCTCTCGGCACTCATACAAACTTTATTTGACCTCCTCTTGTCAAGGTTTGTCTAAATTCACTATATCATCTGATGTTCACGTTTGTTGTTATACAAGAATTATTTGACTTATCAAGTCTTGTAATGTGAGGAATTTCTATTGGGTTTTAACTTATGTTCATCCTAAAGAGTAATACTTGTGGTAAACTGCAACTGGAGAAGAAATATCTACAGAGAATCTAGGAGGTGCATCAATGCATTGTAAGATCTCTGGAGTTTCTGATCATTATGCGAATGGTAATTTCTTCCCTTCCCATGCAATTTCTTGGATATGTAGAAAGAACTCATGACTTTTTGGTATGTACACATGTTATAATAAATGCATATTGCAAAATGATTGGAGTCAAATGTCATATACTATATATGAGCTAGGTCTTATGCTTACTTTCCCATTGGTTAGAGATATTTCCTGCATATCTATGTTTCCAGAACGGATTTTCATGCGGATATATACCAAAATTAGTTTTTTTCCTTAAAGGCTCCAATTCAATACAAAATGCATTTTGCAGCCCTTGCTGTCTCAGAGTGAGACTCACAACCATGTTTGCTTGAAAACAAGCATATGTTTATGTTTTCTATGTTAACCATTTCAAATAACCTAACAAAAAAATGCATATATGTTAACATGTTTGACCATTGGCTCTACAACCGAATGAGAGTCAATGTTGGCTAAAAATTTCAGCCTACCTACCGCAGATATAGATGCTATTTTCAACTGCAAAAAGCTTCTCTCTACCACATCTTGGACTATATATGTACTAAGGGGGATGTAGGAAATATGATAGAGTAATACATCATAGTCCAATGTTGAAATCCCTTGGTTCTTGGCCCTCGTAAGTTTCACAACTGTTGGATTGAATTGTCTATACAACCGCCTGAATGGAAAGTGCATCTTTGAAATCCTTTGGACTTTCTTTCTTCTGTTGCTAGGCCATTGTCTGTTAATTAGATTTTCACATTGAAACCATCATTGAGTACAGGCATTTCTCTTCTAGACTCTAGTTTTGTTTTATGGAATTTTGAAGGATTTTGATATAGAGCACAAACACATTCTTTTCAAGAAGTTTCATGTCAAGAAGATTTGATGCTAGGTTCATTGGTTTGTTTGCCAGTTGTCATTTTGTTTCAAAAATTTTGTAATCAGTTGAAAGAAACTTGGGTTTGAATGAAAAGGTTCCATTTCTAACACAATCAAATTATAAATCTTGCAGGACATGAGTTGTATGAGGAGCACTTACCCTCTGGAGGAATTGTGACAGGAATAGGGCCAGTTAATAGATAGTTGTGTTTGTTTATAGCAAATGACCCTACTGTCAAAGGTGGGACTTATTATCCTATTACTGTTAAGAAGCATCTTCGTGCACAAGAAATTGTTGCACAGTGCAATCTACCTTGCATATATCTTGTTGACAGTGGTGGTGCTAATCTTCCAAGACAAGCAGAAGTCTTTTCCGACAGAGAGAATTTTGGAAGAATATTTTATAGTCAATCACTAATGTCAGCTGCAGGAATTCTACAGATTGCTTTGGTATTAGGTTCTTGCACTACTGGAGGAGCTTATATTCCTGCAATGGAAGATGAAAGTGTTCTTGTCAAAGGCAATGGCACTATTTTTTTTAGCTGGAACTCCTCTTGTCAAGGTTTGTCTAAATTCACTATATCATCTGATGTTCACGTTTGCTGTTATACAAGAATTATATGATTTATCAAGTCTTGTAATGTGAGGCATTTCTATTGGGTTTTAACTTATGTTCATCCTAAAGAGTAATACTTGTAGTAGGCTGCAACTGGAGAAGAAATATCTGCAGAGGATCTAGGAGGTGCATCAGTGCATTGTAAGATCTTTGGAATTTCTGATCATTATGCCAATGGTAATTTCTTCCCTTCCCATGCAATTTCTTGGATATGTAGAAAGAACTCATGACTTTTTGGGATGTACACATGTTATAATAAATGCATATTGCAAAATGATTGGAGTCAAACGTCATATACTATATATGAGCTGGGTCTTATGTTGAATTTGCCATTAGTTAGAGATATTTCCTACATATCTATGTTGCCAGAAAGGATTTTCATGCGGATATATACCAAAATTAGTTTTTTGATACCAAAATTAGTTTTTTGCCTTGAAGGCTCCAATTCAATACAAAATGCATTTTGTATCCCTTGTTGTTTCAGAGTGAGACTCACAACCATGTTTGCTTGAAAACAAGCATATGTTTATGTTTTCTATGTTAACCATTTCAAATAACCTAACAAAAAAGGCATATATGTTAACATGTTTTACCATTGACTCTACAACCGAATGAGAGTCAATGTTGGCTAAAAATTTCAGCCTACCTACCGCAGATATAGATGCTATTTTCAACTGCAAAAAGCTTCTCTCTACCACATCTTGGACTATTGCTGTACTAAGGGGGATGTAGGAAATATGATTATAGTAATACATCATAGTAAAATGATGGATTGGACTTATGTTAGTCATTGTATAGTATTAGGTACCAGGTAGTAAGTTTGGGTTATCTATTTTAAAGAGTTGTTGTAGAGGTTTCTCACGTAGATAGATTATGATTGAGAACAAATGAGCGATTCATAAATAATAGGATCATAAAAAAACTATTCTTGCCATGTACCCAATAACCTATGCCCATTGTAAAGCCTATGTGGTACCTTAATTCTACAGTAGAATTTGTCATCTGATACCAATATCATTTTTAATAGTTAAGTGTAGATACTAATAGAAAAAGGAAACTACAACAACCTTAATTATTTATTTTTCAATCTTATAACATGGATGAAGATCTACCATGCATACATCCATAATTATGATAATTTAATTTCACACACACACAAGTGACAATTTTGAAAATAATCAATGCATAACAGAACTATAAAACATGGAATTTCAAGACATTCAAAACACTTATCTTTATGGAAATATTCCTACAACTAGTTGCAAATGAAGGATAGTCCTCCTAACCTTGGGGCAATCTATCACACTTTTAAATCTTTTTATGGCAAAGGCCACATTCAAGTTGAGGCTATCATTCCACAATGGTGAAGATCCTAGGGTGTTTTGCTCAACCCACAACTCAGAAAACTCTTTGGTGCCAAAACACTCTCTACTACTATCCCTATCAAACAACACACTGCCCCCTCACTATGCACAACACTGGGAATGGGATCCGTTTCTTTGCAAGCAGGTCCTTCAAGTTATCCCAATTCCTTTCAGTGCTTCAGCATTAGCTGGCCAGGGAATCTCACTATTGGGACTTTAGGGATTCTGAGCTATAGGCTAACTTTTCTCTTCTAACAAACCCAACAACCATTAGTATCAATTTCCTATGCAATTGCATCAACATGCATGAAAATATAGTTCATAAGGTAACTGTACTTCCCCTTTTTCACCAATTTTGGTACCAACAAGAAATGATGGCTAAAATCCCCTTTAAGCTCAAATTGCAAACGTTATATTTGCATGTTGAGAAACCTCCACGCTATCTTCATGAGTATCCCACGTTTCCCCCTTTTAATCCCTCAAGATTAGGTTGATAAACAATGATTAAATAAATCAACTCCCATACTCATGGTTTAGGTATTTTGGATAAATTCACTAACTAAGGTTTAAAATTAAGGCTAAGGACTTAAGTTAAACAACTTACTAAGGCACTCTCCCCTTATCCCAATTTAACTTCCTTCACTTGTGGAATGATAGCATTCCATCTATTTTTCATCCTCCTTTGTTTGTAGCCATCAAGGGTTTTAATATCACAAGTCAATGTACATCATTAAAATATCTTTGGCCCAGAAGTTTATATGAATGGCTCAAATGTTGGAGAAAACAATATAATTTCAAACATATTGTCTTTGAATTTTGATTCAGATGATAGTGTATTAAATAGTCCTCACAATTTAGCAAATTTGCTCCTTGTTGAGACTGATAAATGCAATGGGCTGTCAAAGGAAATATCAAGTTCATGGAAGTCTCAAAATAGCAAGCAGTTAAGATTTTTATTTGCAAGGTTAGAAGGTTCTAGAGAAAGATCAAGCCATTATTCCACTCCCAATTTGGCATCGTCTAGGCAATTGCATAGGGAGTGGGAAAATGGACAAGATGTTTTGGAAAGCACAAATGGACATGAACTATTGAATATTAATGGACTATCTAATAATGCTTTTGGCCCAAAGGTGCAAGGATTTCAGAGTACTTCAGAGGGAAGCACATTTTTGGTTCCTTCAGAGGCCAAGGGTGAGTTTTGTCTTCTTTTTTTGTTGGATATTAGTAATTTTCTTTTAATAATTGTGTTTAACCTCTTGCTAATATGGAATTTATAGCTTTTGTTTCCTTTTATCCAGTCATTTTAAGCCTTTGTATTTTTCCAAGTTTGTTATCTATGGATATAGACTTATTTATATGGATCTAAATACAAGAGATAATCATTTTTAGATGAGCCTATCTTTTAGGATCTAACTTTGCACAGGGGATGTCCCTAAGTTGCACCAAGACATTACCAATGTTGTGTAGGATTGTCAGATATCCCTTGGCCATCTTGGGGACTTCTTAGCATCACTTTCCAAAATCGGTGCCTAAGAGAAAAGAAATATAAGGCCTTAGCACTACACTCACTCACCAACACATTACCCCTTACTAAGAGACTATTCAATCTCTAATTCAGCCAAGGTTTAGATTTTTTTCTTTAAATTAGCTAGGTCAGAGCCTCTCTTACTCTTACTGTCTACTCTGCCCTGCCTCTATCCTTCCTCAGAAACATACCCTATGTTATAATGTTGTACTAATGGTAGGTTTTGAACAATTCTTCATGAACCTTGAAATTTGTATTTGTAAATATAACTCCACACCAAAATACGAGACCCAGGTCTTAGTGAGGCTCTTATATTCCATTGAAGAAGAAACGCATCCCACGTGGAGAATCAGAGTGGAAGGCGTAAACATGCCATAGGGCCTGAAGGGAATTGAAACTTAAAACTAATTCATAATCAGATAATCAGGGCAGGGCACTTTCACATTCCACTCAAGCAGGATGGAGACATGCTTTATTACCCTTACGAAGAAATAGTTTCTTGTAGGTAGTTAAAATGGGGAATATGAACCTCATCATGATTTTCTCTATCCTTTGCTTCATCATAAATGTGGATTTCATGGTCAAATAAATTCCTTCCTTTTGAAAGTCATAAATCTTGATATGAATATGCCTTTTATGCAACTGTGCATTAGAAGAACACTGTAGATTACCAGTCTCTCCAACCTTTTCGATAGGATTAGTCAATCTCAAAAGCTTACTAGATTCTAAATTTTAGTGTAGTCTTATTTTAGGCGACCATAAATTCTAAGGAAAGTTCATTTCTTATCAATGGTTATTTCTCTTTGTCAACTGTTGTCCAATCATCATGGACACTGTTTCAGATCCTGTACATCTCAACATAGAGCTGATATATATTTTGTTATACCTAATAGTTTGCAAGTTTTTCAAGTTTAATTCATGCTTAACCAGTGGTCCTACCTTTCAAATAATTGGTATCATCACCTAGAAGCCAAATATACAACCCTTTAAAGGTTTCTCTAAATATGCAATGTTGTAGGAGCAGGGTATTTCTCTTTATATTTGCAACATGACTCTTTAATTATTGAATCCACTATTAGGTGCATTTATAGCCAATGAATAATGATTCACAAAGCATAACTCCTCCATACAAAATGGTACCTTTGAAAGAGTAAATGATTCAATGCTAAATACTTGCAATACTTGCAATTCTTTGAATTCTTGGTCTAGAGATCATTTTTGCAAGACATTACGGTGCATAGGGAGTCAAGTCTCTAATTTTGCAAATGATAATCATCGAGTCTCCATTAGCAATAAGTTTCTAAATCTACTTGGCTCTTAGAATGTTTATCACTTGATTTAAAACTAAAATAGGCTTCACAATAAGAGAATAAACCTTTTGCAATTTGATCACAACCATAGATCTGCTTAATATGGAACCTTCTCAAAGAAAAGGTGAATATACTTTGCATAATTTTAAGTTTATTAATTATCAAAGAAACAGGTTGTATTTTAATTTTGATAGCCCATGATGAAGAACATCTGAAACGCCTTGAAGCTCATGGATTCTTAATATTGCAGTAGACAAGAGGGAAAGTTTTGTTTCTCACTCTTTGTTTTTGATGCAGTGATGGCATTGGGCTTTGAAATCCTTTCAGGAATGACTATTCTTTGGACTACAAGGTAATCATCACTAAATCTCTTTGGTAAGAGTATTTGTAGTATTTTTATTAGCTTTAGTTACAGGGAAAATTGTACATACATCTTAGGAATTAGTTTATCATAAATACTAGTTACTAGTAAGTTGTAATAGTAATAATTATGTTGTTTGTAGATTGCTATCTATCATAAATTTGTTTGAATATCATCATTTTCAAGCAATAACAACTTCTTAAAGGGTGCTAGCTCAATGGTAGAGCGCCTGCCTAATTATAGGAAGGAGGTTGGTGGTTCGATTCCTCCGTGCCCTATCATAAATTTGTGACTACAAAAATGACTAAATTCGCATATATACGACTATTAGTAGCTAATTTTCCGTATCTTAGTTGTATTTAGCTTAGTCATTAATATGTTAACATCTAGTAGTTTATTTAGTCGTATATTTGGTCATTAATGGTTGCAATCAGTGACTAAATCAATGACTGAATCAATGACTAAATCAATGACTAAGTAAGTGTCTAAATCCATGACTAAATCATTACCTATCAATGACTAAAACAATGACTAAATCATTGATTATCAATGACTAAATCATTGTCTATCAATTACTAAATCAATGACTACTAAGTCAAGCTATTAATGACTAGTGAAATACGACTAGCTATAAGATAGTGGAAATTTGCTACTATTAGTCATCGATTCAAAAATAGTCATTTATAGCCTGATTTTAGTCATTTTTTTAGTCATTGATTTCTCATTTTCTACTAGTGACTTAATAATCTAATTTTCTTAATAACATTTGGTTTGGGACATAAGTCTCATACACAACAACTATAGGAAGTAGTTGGGATTTTCCCTAAAATTCATTATGAGTACCATAGGAACCCTGAAGTAACTAAACGTTGAGAGCACCTGCCAAGCGAAAATGGCAATGTCCCCTACCGAATTTACCAGATTCCCACCTATGAGAAAATCCAAAGAGTTGTCATTTGTGGCCAAGAAGTTAGTTTTTTTACCTGTGCCGTGAAGTGAAAGGTATTGCCACAATACTTAATCTTGTGACAACCTTGTTGTCTGAGTGACTAGCTTTGAAACATTAGGAATCTGATTTAAATTGAGGTCCATATTCATCTCTGGTTACTACTGTAGCTATCATTGCTCCACCACGTTCTTCCTCTCGCCTTAGGGGGCGATCCCCTCAATTTGGTTCTTTGGACCATCAGCATCAAATCCCTCATCGACAACAATCCTCACATTCAGAGGGACACATGACCTCTGAATCTCATTCATGTTCCTTATAAACAATGAGCTTGAGCTTGTATTTATTTATTGCTAGATCTTGGCTAGCCATCACAGGATCGGACACCCTTTGATTTCGCAAGAGTAATTGGGAGCTTCAATGATGTTGGAATGACTGCTAATTGTTTAAGAGGGTTGGATGATTCCACTCAATAAGAGTTAAGGAACCCAACCCTTGATCAGACAATCAGAGAGCATGTTAGTAACATAATCAATTTGTACTTTGAACAACAATCAGTGATTACAAAAGCTCAAATCCTACATGGATTGATAAAACACAAAAAATTGAAATGTGCCACAAAGTTGTTGGGTTTTAATGATGTTAAAAATAAAAATGCATGTGAGAATGCAACTAACAATGTAACAAGTGCACTATCTTCATTTGGAAAGTCAAGAAAAACTGATATCAGTGCTTCTCATAGCGAAATTACAATTGCTATTGTGGAATGAAGCACCTAAAGAAATATAATGGTCGCAACAATGTCAAAGTTGCTCCATGTTTCAAGAAAAATACTACACAGATACAATAAATTCAGGGTAAATATAGATGAAAATTATGAATCTTCTTGTTGGGCTCTTATATGTAGAGAAGCAAATAAAGACATGATGGAAGAGGGCATCTAAGAGAAGGTGATAGAGTATTGAGACAACCATTCTCATCCTATACAAAATTGAAAACATGTCCTATGACAATGTTCCGGTAGAGGCATTTATAAGGAGCATTGCAAGCATGTTATGGAGATGACATGAGTTGCTTTGTTCGACGAATTCAAAGAATCGGATCTCAATGTCCAGATCTCATTTACAATGTTCAGTAACTTGAAACCATGGTATATTAGTCGGAATAATATTTGGGACACTTTTTTTTGTTGATAACATGTTGAATTCTAATTATGCTACGACACATTTGTGAATTTTTGTAAAAAACATTGGGATGGTGAACCCGCTCCTCACACAGTGCGGGATTTTATTTCTATGATACTATACAATAGGAATCTTGAAAATGTGTTTTTCATTAAAAGGTGTGTAGGTGGGAGAAGATGCCATGAATGTGGTGATTTGAAATTGTTCGATATGAAGTTCCCTATCGATCCAACACACCCTGGATTGTCATATATCATAGTTAAGTGGAATAGATATGGGTATTTCTCCATGAATCCATCATCTTCTTCACATGTTCCATCTAAGAGGATCGACTTGCTCGAGGATGATATTCCTATTTCAAACTTCATCCACAAGTTTCAAATTCACATTTACAAATACATTAAACACTTCCACATGTCTAGGTGGCAAGCCTTAGAATTTAAGCATTCTCGTGAGGTTTTTGAGTGAGGAACAATTCTATCGGTGGTAGACGTTGCTGAGAATTACACATTTGCTCCTCAGAGAGAGATACAAAGTCAGTATTATCACTCCGATGAGGTGTCCATATTTGTATATGTATTGTATAGACATTCTCAGGCAAGCATTGATGGTAGGGATAACACTCCTCAGTCCCACAATGGGATCAAGAAATACCATTATTATGTCAATGATGATCATGAGCACGACGTGTTGTTTGTTCAACATTGATTATGGTTTATTTATGAGTGATTAAAAAACAATGGGGTGTTATTTACATAACACTGGATTTGGTCAGATGGGTGTGTGGGGCAGTTCAAATAGACACACTCCTTTTATTGTTTGAGTCACCTTCACAAAGAGACAAGAATTCAACACACCTACATCTTTTTTTAAATAGGGCACGAAAAGGCTGAACATGAGATGCAAGTGCATGTGTGAAACACGCACTTCGGAGGTACCAAATGAGTCATAGTGCATCTCAAATCAAGTGCTCAATAGAAGTAGTTGATAGGTGCACACAAAATTTGGGTCACCAAGGTCATGAACAAGAAATGTCGATGCACAGATAGGAAATATATATATATATATATATATAAACAACAACTTAATTGGAATTTAATAAATGTGTTTGTATATATATATGATATTTTTTATTCGATGCAAGTTTTCTTGGGATATTTCCATTGGCGATGTGAATAGATCGATGCCATGGTATTTCGAGACCATACCTGGTATGAGAGAACTCCATTCAGCTCGTAGTAAAGACATGGGCGGCATATTTTCCATTGAAACAAGGAAGTATGCGTGTTTCTGTGAGTTCTGCATTGACGCCAAAGGACTAGGTGTTTATTATTGCATGAACAATGCATATGTCAAATAGTGGAAATTTGTCCGTCTTAATCTAAAGGGGCCACGTCCAATTTGAACGTGGCAAGAGATGCACACTGACGAGGAAATGGTTTCACTAGATCATGATCAGGTTTCTGATTTGTTTAAGCAAGGTACATGATAGTTGATTGAATGTTTAAACATATAGTATTGTACACATGCATATGTATATTTAAGATTTTTTTAATATTTGAAAATATTGATGCAAGTGATGTATTTGTTGTAATTGTACCACCCGAAAATGACGAGCATGTGCCATACTTTTTGATGCAATGTACATAAATCAAAATCAAGTTGGTGCAACCATATTTCGATGGAGAGTTGACATACCAAGTTGGTGACCTAGTTGTGATGGGCCATCTTTTTCAAAAAGTGAGAAGACAAAGTGATTATATTATTTACAGAGATTTCATGCCTGAATATATATCTTGTCAGTACAGTCATTTGGTGGTGGCAGCTCGGATACATCTCATTGAAATCAAAGTGAAGAGGGGTGAATCAAAGAGATGGAAGATGTTAGTAGCTTACCATGATCATATTATGGAGACATGTTGTTATAAATAGATCTTGTTCTTAGTTTCTCTATTCTTTTTGTCCTAATTTTCAACTATTGGTTTAAAATGATTTTACATTTTATGTTGATTAGAACTTTTGAGAATCAGTAATTTTTGTTGGATTTAATGCTTTTAATGGTTCAATTATTTCATTATTTTAGTTTTAAGGTTTGTCTTTTGGGTTAATTAGTTAATATGTATTTCTTTAAGCTTTGAAAAATTTATAATAAAAGTTTATTCCAAGTTTTATTTATAATATAACCCTCATTTTTTAGTCCTTTGTCAAATATTTTCATGAAGAGATTCCTATAACAGCTCTGTTTTTCCTGTTTTTGTCATTATCATTGGGAGAATATTACGAGGCGATGGAAACTAATTATGGAAAAAAAAATATTTTTTTGTCCAAAAAAGACTCATTCACAAAAACCTCTATCAGTTTTGCAACAACTGTTATCATTTGAGAGATTCAAATTCATCTTTGAGGCCTATTTTCAGGGTTTGAATTATTTAATAATTTCTTGTTTTCACAAATTTCCAGCACGTATTCCGATCAATTGAAGTGGAATTTTAAAAACCAAGAGAGGTTTTTGTTCACAATAGACTAATTTAAAAAATATGTCTCAGGTTTTGAACAGGTGTCCCAGATCCAGAGATATGAAGGCGTCTTTGAGACCCAAATTTTCATAAATTTGCCAAATTTCCCCAAATTTGATTTTCTATTTTTGGGTTGATTGTCCTTAAATATTTTGAGTTATCATGTAACTAATTGATTTAATTGTTTCAAATTTTGACCTACAAGGTAGTTATGGAACTAATTTACCTTTGTAAGGATAAACGGAAGACAAACATACAGTTTTGTGCTGGGATTTTTCACTCAAGGAGAGGCTTTTGGAGCTTTGATTTCTCAAGCTAACATTTATAAATCTTATGTAAGTGGACGACTATTATTGATTATATATAAAATGATAATCCCTTTTACCTATCATGCTTTTTCATTTTTGATCTGGTTGATTACGCAGTCTACAATTTCATTTCCTATTTAAATGTTTATTCATGTAAATGCTTGTAGCGTGTGGGTGGTATTAGTATTTCATGTATAATGTTTATGTATTATTGGGATGTGTTTGATCCCCAGTTTATCAAACTTTCATGATTCATTTCTGTCTTAGCTTGTGGATGTTTATTTCCTCCTTGATGATGAAGTTTTAAACCAAAACCCTAAAAACCAATTTTATTCTATTTCATTTTGAGATTGTGTTGGCTTGTTCTTCTACTAGTCTGAGACCAATTTATGGAACTAACATCTTTGGAACCATTGCTGGGGATGGATATGAAGTATATCTTCCTTGGGATATCATTATTCATCTGATTTCAAGAGGTGAACAAAGTCAAAAAATCTTTTAGACTACTATTTTTCACCGGCGACTCCACAATTAAAGATTCCAATGCAAGGAGAATTTTGTTGATAGAAAAATGAAGAATCCAAATGGAAATATTGGGTATCAGCTTGTTACATTCCTCCATGAGGTTTTGTTCTTATTCATTAGTTCTTTCCTGTATTTCCCATTGCATGTCAAAATAATTATTTTTTGTTTTGTCTATTCTGATGATCATAAACCTTCAGGTACATATCCCTCTTTGGAAGAAGAAAGTATGCATTATTATTGTTTTATTGATGTTGATCCTATTCATTCATTTGAAATACATGTGCAACATGATATACATAAACCCATATCTTTTGAACCTGATTATTTTTGTCATCATGTAGAGAATAAAGTTGATATATTACCTTCTACCACGACTGTTGAAACTCATTTTCATCTCACAAATTTTCAGTCTAGACTCAGACAGAAGATGTTTAAACCTCTTAGGATTCCATATCTATTAAATCCTTATCCTTCCTACTTTGTTGAATATATTCCCCATTTTACTGGAAAAGACCATATAACAGAGAAGCATTTAGGATCTTTTCATAATTTCATTGATAATTTTGAAATCATTCATGAGGATGTTGTCATGGGGTTATTTTTGAAATCCTTTGCTGGATATGTTGGGTTTTGGTTGCGAAATTTAAAAGATGATTCAACTGAATCGTGGGAAGAGTTACATGATGTCTTTTTGAAGTATTGGGGTAAGAATAAATATTATGATCAATTTCTTTCTGAATTTTATAGTTTGAAAAGGGATAATGATGAGCCAATTACTAAATTTAATTGGAGGTTTCAAAGTTTTTATATCAGTATGCCTGCGGAGATCAGACCTTTGGAAAAGATTTCTATGGTATATTATGTTATGGCTCAACATTCAGATCTTGTCTTTTTCTTGTTAGAAAGGAAATCATCATCTTTAATACAATTGTTTGAGGATGAAAAAGGAGTGGAGGAGAACATTCGATCTTGAAAAATGCTTCGAGATCAGGCTCATGTTGAAGATATACAAGCTTATGAACATGAAGAAGAACATAGGTATCATTCAGATTTAAGACAAATTTCTTCATCATTTTCAGATTTTCATATGAACAAGGATATAAATGATGCATGTGTTGATTCTTTATATCAGTTTGATGACTTTTTCGATGATAATATACTTTTAGTGGATTATAGTAGATATTTCCTAGTTCCTGCTATGAGATTATCATGTTATGAAGAAGAATTTGTTTCTCTTCAACCTCTTACTATTGATATAAGAAATAAGTTGCCATTCTTGACTTATGGTCACTTGTAGAATTTTATTTGTTCAAGTTTTGATTAAGGGTTTTATTTAAAGGTCGAGAAGCAGTTTGAAGAGCCCTTGGTTTCCATTCTTGAGCTAAAGTTTAAAAAGAACAACAATGGAGAGGAAGAGAATGCTTCACTTTATGATGAATATAATGAAGCCATTGAAGTTTTAAATCAGAACTTTCATGATCTCATGGCTTCTTGGATGGATTTGTATTTTTCAAAGGTTTGTAATGCTCCATCTTTTGGCATACTTCCTATTTCCAGTCATAAGTATCAACTGCATACAGACTCTTTATTGCATTTATCACACCTTTTGTGGGTTTTCTCAAACAGTAGCATGCATGGAATTATGATTCTCAATCAAATGGTTTCTTGGCTTCACTAGAAGTATGATTACACTTGATTGGGTTGTTTCCTCTGATTAGAAGTAGGAGTAAATAGTAGAATAGGCTCGCTATATGAGTATGAAGATTCTTTTCAGTATGCTAGTTTGTAGCAGTATTTTGTCATTTTAGAGGTATGTGTTCAGAGATTGAGAAAGTTGCAAAGATTTGGTAAATGACTCCATCACCCAATGAATATGGCACAAGGTCTACAAGTTCTTAAAGACTCACAAGGAGGACTTCATCCCAAAGTAAGAGCCAGATGTTATAACTAGATCTTGTTCTTAGTTTATCTGTTCTTTTTCTCCTAATTTTCAATCGTTGGTTTAAAATGATTTTAGATTTTATGTTGATTTTAAGAAATTTTGACAATCAGTAATTTTTGTTCTGTTTAATGCTTTTAATGGTTGAATTATTTCATTAGTTTAGTTTTAACGTTTGTCCTTTGGGCTTATTAGTTAATATGTATATCTTTAAGATTTCAAAAACTTATAATAAAAGTTTATTCCAAGTTTCTTTATAATCTAACCCTCATTTTTGAGTCCTTTGTCAAATGTTTTCATGAAGAGATTCCTATAGCAGCTATGTTTATCTTATTTTTGTCATTATCATTGGGAGCGGATTACGAGGCAATGGAAACAAATTATGGAAAACCAAAAGAGATTTTTGTCCACAGCATACTCGTTCACAAAAAAATCCCTCAGTTTTGCAACAACTGTTATCGTCTGAGAGATTTGAATTCATCTTTGTGGCCTACTTTTAGGGTTTGAATTATTTAATAATTTCCTATTTTAGTCACACATTTCTAGCATGTATTTTGATCAATTAAAGTGGAATTTTTAAAAACCAAGAGACATTTTTGTTCACAATAGATTCATTTAGAAAAGCCTCTCTAAGGTTTTTCACAGGTGTCCCAGATCGAGAGATATGAAGGCATATTTGAGACTCAAATTTTGAGAAATTTTCCAAATTTCCCCAAATCCGATTTGTTATTTTTGGGTTAATTAGGCTTTAAATATTTTTAGTTATCATGTAACAAATTTTTGTAACTATTTAAAATTTTGACCTAGAAGGTAGTTATGGAACTACTTTAACTTTGTAATGATAAAAGGAAGACAAACATACAGTTTTGTGGTGGGATTTTTCAGTCAAGGAGAGGGTTTTGGAGCTTTGATTTCTCAAGCTAGCATTTATAACTCTTATGTAAGTGGATCACTATTATTGATTATATATAAACTGATAAGCCCTTTTACCTATCATGATTTTTCATTTTTGATTTGGTTGATTGCTCAGTCTACAATTTCATCTCATGTTTAAAGGTTTATTCATGTAAATGCTTGTAGCCTGTGGCTGGAATTAGTATTTAATGTGTAATGTTTATGGCTTATTGGGATGTGTTTGATCCCTAGTTTATCCAACTTGCATGATTCAGTTCTATATTAGCTTGTGTATGTTTATTTCCTCCTTGTTGGTGAAGTTTTAAACCAAAACCCTAAAAACCAATTTTATTCTATTTCATTTTGAGATTATGTTGGCTTGTTCTTCTAGTAGTCTGAGAACAATTTTTTGCACTAATACATGCATTCCTATAACCCATTGGTCGGATGAATGAAAGCTATATGCCACTTTCGATGTTGACATAGTTGACATGTTTTTGAAATGTAGTTTTTGTAATATATCAGTTTTTTTAAATGTAAATTTTGTAAAATTATATATGTGAGTATGTGGATTCACATATACTCTATGTGCATTCACCTATACCTATGAATACCAAGAATGTTCTAAGACCATCTTATGGAAGATCAATTTTGTCTAACTTGTTTTTGGTGTATTTGTACAAATACATGTATATCACACTTTATGTGTGAAAAGTTCTAAATTACATGTTCTAAATTGTAAATCACACCTTTTTTGCAAACTTGTAAATTTTTTTACAAATGAAATCAAATTTAAAATTTTAGTTGGAATTTTTTTTGTAAATGAAATCAAATTTTATATTGTAATTGTAAATTGTAGTTGTAATTTAAAATTGCAAATTGTGAGTGTAATTTGTACCTACTAGATATTACATTGTAAAGTTGTAAATTTTGTAACATGTTAAGTGTAAGTTATGTTAAATATTGTTAGTTTCATTCAATTGACAATTTTGCAAACATGTGAACTTGTAAAATTTGTAAACATTCTAAATTTTATAAACTTGTAATTTCTTAAATTGTAAAGTTATACAATTTCGTAAAATTGTAAAACATTAATGATTGTTAAATATGTTAAAATTGCAACTGAAAACAAAATTTAAACTATAACTACAAATAACTAAAATATTTAACAGCTCGTTATGTTAAAAAAAAATTCCATATATCTATATAT
>LPNX010166033.1:2584-23182 GCA_001517045.1 Pseudotsuga menziesii
AAGCCAACATTTTCATCTCCTGGCAATGACTTGTTCTCAAATCTCTCGTTTATCGTATCACTCTAAGACTCATGCTTTGGGGGGAATCCTATTATACCAAAATCCTGTCACCATCATGTGATAAGACCTTTGACATACCTACTTTCCCTGAATCCCATCTTCTGGAGTGAAAACTAAATGGTTTCTTATCAATCTATCATACAAATTCCCAGCACCGCCCATGTCCCTTTGTCTAGGAGTGGTACCGCTGCTCGCACCGCTTTTCATTGGTTGTCCACAAGTGGTGCCACCGCCTATTACCCTTGGTCCATAGGTGGTTATTACTAGAACCACTCTATCATTGAAGGAGAAGCATGATACCCTGGGTAAAAAGGGAAAAAGAGAGTCTTATCGAGGCTTCTAGATGATAAGCCTCGAGATATCCCTTATCCCTACTGTTGTGGGTTGGTTGAGCTCGAGATCCCTCATCGTACGATCTTAGAGGCCACCTCACCCACTAATTTCTCAACCATCTGTATCCATTAAATCCCTATAAATATGAGCTCATAGCCATGGTTGAAGGGAGAACATTGAAGGTATTGTTATGCTGTTGGACCGATTCTTGGCCCAAGATCATTTGGAGAGAGCATAGAGAGCTAGAGTTGGAGCTTTTGGGGATGAAGAGCTGGTTTCATGAAGAGGCATGTTAACACTAAGGCTTGGTTGTAAACTTCTTCATATTTCTAATGCAAGTTGATTTTCTGTCCCATATATATTGTTGATGTTTGATTTTAGATATATATTGCTAGATTCCTCAGTCACTAGCATAGATTAGTAGATCATATTCTGGTTTCTTTGATCCGTTTCGTGTTGAACTCTTTTGCAAGTACACAGGTGAACTATCAAAGCCTTGTATTCCAGATATCTACAATGTCTAGGGAGAGTTATCAGCCTCTGTGATCTATTTGTTTTGGATCTCAACCATTTAGACCAGTGGAACACCTTGCTATCTGTAGGAGGTGAAATATTTCGATCAGTAGTTACCCATATTTGACATTAATTAAATCATTTTTTTCTTATTCCTAGATTCCTAGATTCCCTCTCTATGCTAGTTTAATTACACATGTTCCTAGAAGTCAATACTTGCTAAAATGGGTCATGGAGCGCTTTGTAATCATCCTAGAAACATATTTATCAAGTCTTCTTTTATTCCTGGTTCCTAAAAGCGCATATCTTCATTTTCTGAAAGTTGCCTTGCTTTACAACAGTTTTAAGGCATAAAGGAAAAAGTAGTCTAGGGGAGCTTTCCTTATTTTTTGACCACACCATCCTCCTTCCTTTTCTCCAAATAAAAGCATGAATGAGTTTTATTTCCATCAATATTTATATTTCCCACTTTATTTAGCTAATTCGTGAGTATCTTCATAGATTTAGAAAGTCCTTTTTGCACCTATGGGGGATTTGACTTGATTTAGTAAGCCTTCTTTTTGACCAATTCAAATAGAAACCTAGTGATTTATAATATATCATGTAACTATATATTTTATCAGCCTATTACTTCATATGGTTGTATTATTTACACTTATTCAATACATGATTAAGTTATTCTCCAATTCCAATCTCCTTTTGTGTGAATTTTGCATGTTTGATTAGCAGTTTTGTGAGTGTAATTGATCTATCACTTGGGTTCAATTTCCACACATATGAGACTTTTAAAATTTATCCTACACATCCCCTACCTCTTTTCTAAAATTCAAGTGACTTTGGGACCATTTGAGAAGCCATTTCCGGCAATTACCCAAAGGGAATCGAAGCCCCAATTTGCTAGTAAAGATTCCTACTTTGAACATAACATTAAACAAGTTTGAAGAATTAATTTGGTGGTAATTAAACATCCTTTAAAATCATATGTAAGTTTTAATATCATTCATGTACCTTATAAAAAAATTTGGGAGCATTTGGGTCAATTTGGAGGTCTAGACATCAAAACTAGTTAAGGTCAAAATTGGGGAAAAACTGAAAAAAAGAAAGATCACTTAATAAAATTCCAGAAAGGGAAATTACAATTGGTACCATATAATGGTATTGGAACCCGATGGTATTAACAAGGATTCAAATAAATAATCCACCACCCTTAGATCCTGAAGTTGAAGGTGTTTTTGTAGAAGGAAAAGTGGTATTAGAAAAAAGAGGTACATTTTGCTAAAACTATGACTAGCTAAGGGAAGGGATACACTCTTCATGATAAGGTAGAATATATTAAACTCCTAAAAACTATGTGTGATGACATAACCAAGAACATGAACCAGCATCTTATGAAAGGGTTCGAATTGCTGGTTATCCAATTTAGAATCAAATTAGGAGTAATTGGAGATAGCAATAGTTCACAATCAGAAGAAAAGAAGACAATGGGTGAGTATATTTTATCAAGAACAAGAACTCATAATAGACCCGATGAATTTTAGAGCACATCAATTCCTACTGCACCTAAATTTATTTTACCCAAAGAAGAGCCTAACATTCAACTTGAACTTGCTACAATGGCAAAATAATAGGATAAATTGGATGAAGATTGTAAAATAAGTGTACCAATTGATCAGTACTTTCTTGCTACAATCAAACTCAAAAAGAAGGAAGCTAATAAGTATCTATACAAAAAAAAGACTTAAATTGTTCCATTAGTAAATTGCCACTCCCTAATTTTGATGGTTCCTCTCAAAGTTCTACTAACACTTGGGTGCAAAAATTAGATGTGTATTTTTAGCTGAATCCAATGGTGGAAGAAGATTCCTTAAAATGGCCATATTTCACTTGGAAGGAGATTCCAATGAATGGTGGTTCCATAAACTGAAAAATTCAGGTCATGATTAGGTTAACACATATGGAGAATTTAGTGATAGAGTACTAGAGATATTTGAGCAAAAGGATCATGAATTGTCTTTCAAAGAACTAGCACAATTGAAGTAAGTTGGAACCCCAACTGATTATATGATGCAATTTCAAAAATTATCAATCAAGGTGGCTGATGTGTCTATGGGAAGGTTAGTATTGTTTTTCACTAAAGGTTTGTATGAATTCTTGAAAGGTTTGGTTAAATCCCACAAGCCCACTTCATTAAAAGATGCAATGAGCTTGACTAAAGATCTTCAAGATGTGCTTCCTAGAACAAGATTTCCTACCAAGCTTAACTCCGAATTTGAAAAGAAACCTTGGAAAAAATATGCACCTGATAAGAATCCTTTGAAAAGAGATTCATCTAAAAAGAATAATAAATAAGGAATAAACAGGGACAAACTTCGAAGAAACAAATTGTGCTTCACATGCTTTCAATCATGGACACTGGGGCATAAATGTACTAAGGGAAAGGCTCAATAAATAGAAGTATTTTCTGATAATGATTAGTATGAAGGGGGTATGGAGGAAGGAGGAAACATTTCATATGAAGAGGAGGCATATGAGATAGTAGTTAAAGAATAAATACAAGAATAAAATCATTCTTCATCGGACAAAGAAAGACTGATAATACTTTCAATAGCGCCTCTCTATCACACTATTCAATGCAAGGGTTTGGTAATAGGACAAAGCACTTCAATTTTTGTAGATGGAGGATCCACACATAAATTCATTGATGCTGATATGGTGGAGAAAAGGAATATACAAATTTAACCATTCGATGGCTTCATAGTTTTCATTCCTGGTCACAACACAATGCAGTGCAAAACATGGGTTCCAAAGTTGTAGGTCACCATAGGTAACTATACTTTTGTTGATAGTTTTTATGTGGTTAATTTTGGTGATACTAATGTGGTTTTGGGATTGCAATGGATATATTATATAGGGGAACATATAGTCATGATAGTAAAAGGAACATAATATATTCGGTATAAGGACCATCGCGCCAGCGTGGTACCTTACAGAACTTATTTGAAATTTGTTTGTCGCTAGAAAAAGTTCCCGATGCTCTTGCTGAGATTGAGAGTCTACTGCATTGACCATCCAGGGGATAGAAAGAGCCTGTTGTGAACTATTTACATAAGAAAAAGAGAGGAACAAAGATGCACCTGAATATTCACATTGGGGACTATGAGGTAGATTCATTCATCTTGGATCTAGGCTCAAACGTCAATATTCTAACAAGGAAGACATGGAAAAAGATGGGGAGCCCATAGTTGGTTTGTCCCCCATACAACTACGGATGGATAAATAGGCCATAGTAACTCCTATTGGGATATTTTTGTGCCTTGTTGTGGAAGTTGAAGGGATGAATACTTATGTTTATTTTGATGTTATTGATGTTTTCAATTGCAGAGGCTCCTATCCCGTGTTGTTGAGGGTTGGATGGTCCAATGACAGTTTGGAAGTGATTAATTTTAAGAAGTGCATGATGACCTTTGAAAATCAATACATCATAGTCATCGCTCTGATCGATCCAACTGGAGGGTGCAGGTATGTTGAACTGGTGAGGGATGAAGCTCTAAAGGGATGGGATCATGCAAATAACATTTCAGAAGATTACATCCACCCGACTGTTGATGGGGAACTCGGTTGGTGTAGCTCCAACTCTCCGTATTTTGAATCCTATGATGCTTTATAGAACTGGTAGAGTCAAATGAATGAGGTATCGCTTCATAAGTGTGCCTTGATTATGCAGTCGTTGTGGTGAGTTGCAGCTGATATGGTTGAATTACTAGTATATGAAGGACTACCCGATTTGTTTGAATTTCTATTGGAATTTGAAGAAAAGGTATCATAACCACAATGGTTTTTGGTGTTGGATGAAGTGCTGAAGGCTACTCCAGCACGATGGTGGGAAAGCCATAAGAAGTCGATCATTGGATGGTTGCAGTGTCGAAGATTGATGACAGTTGGATTTAGCGATGTATAAGTGTACCACTCTGGAAGGTACAATGGGCCAAATAAATCTGGTGATCATCTAATCGAGTGTTAGAACTTGTGGGAATCATGACCAAAGGATGAGTGGGTACATGCCTTTTTCCACACATTGGATGAGATGTCACGATCATGGTATTTATTAGCCAATTTGCACAGAGAAATTACTACTTGGGAAGAGTTGACGGTTTGCTTCACTCACGCCTTCAATTTCATGGACACCAATCTAGTTATTTTTCATGCACTGCATCACATCTGTAACATTGTTCTAAAGGTAGTACTGGTTGCATACCTTGTGGATCCGAATGCACATTAACAGATGCAGTCGATGTTGGAATGCTATTGTTATCACTCCAGGAAACTCCTCTAGGTTGTATCTCGACGATGCCTGATAACTTAAAATGTTTTTAGGGTTTTCTGATATGGATCAAGCTAGTTGAAATATATAACCTTTCCACTCTCAATACATGTATAAAAATCACTCGTTTATAAGGATTTTAGTTGCCATTGCTCAGAAATTCGACAATAAGGTGCAGAGATGGAGAAATCACCAGGATGGCAGACTTACATACAAAACACATGCATATAAATGGCTAAATCCTAATGAGGATGGTATTTATAAATCAAATAGCATTAATAAACCAATAATATGACAACTATCAGCTTTTTAATCAATCTGAAAATGACCTAAATACACATTCAAGCATAAATACAGTAAAGAAAGAGATAATCGCTGAACAGATCACAACAAAAGAGCTTATATCATGAATAAGTAAAATGAGAAGCTTGAAAGTGTTATTGGATCATAAATACCCGAAGTTGAACCTTTATTATAAAATCAACCATGGGATTTATAGCCTTCTACAAAAATGACAGATCTTGAAACTTCGATCTGTTTTCACCAAAAAATACTCAGAAGTGATAGTTTTTTAAGATTAGGGTTTCAAACCCTTTCTAACTATTTGTCTATCTATTGTGAAGATCTAGTTCACTGAGTGAAATTTTAATAACTGAAGTGGGTGTTGATAATCACTGCTACTAGTTCAGTGTAAAATTGCCACCAAAAACCAGTGTTTCGGTTGTTAACTTAAGTGACCTTTCTTGTTTAATCCGCCATAGTTGTCTACCTTGTTGTCGCAGTCGCTGATCGGAAGCTCTGTATTCTAGCCCATCGGAACCTTACACCGAAATGCTACCACTGTTTTGGAGGTGAAATGAACTAATTTTATCGCTTTCAGAATGATTTTTTTCATTGATCGAAGGCCTTGTATGTTGCCTTACCACCACTGCGGAGATGCTTAGCTTTAAACTCATTGATATGTAGTCCTTAGTTCTTTCGATCGTCAATGATTTTCTGCTGTGGTGGAACTTGTAGACAGCTTGTCTCCCACCATTGTGGCTCCTTAGTGAACTATTGTGCCAATGGTTAGTGTTTTCAAGTTCCGATCCTTTATTAAGTAGTGTTTTTGATTTCTGATACGTGACTTTGGCAGCACTTAGTGCTTTATATCGTCGACATTACGTAATCTTTTAGCTTTTCCTTGTCGATACGTAGTCCTTAGAACCTTTGATCACCGAAGTTTTCATCTGATCATAGAAGCCATAGTTTGTATGTCTATCAGTGGCTAATGAGATGTTCTGATCCTCGCCCAAGACACTGAAAGCTACAACTTGTGAAATTTTCATAAAAAATAGAGGCTTTCAAAATTTTAGTGATAATCATATCCCTCGTTGCATGAATTAGATTCTTCATACTATAGAAATAAATTATTTTGGGAGATAACATCTGGCTCCTACTTGGGGATGGGAACCTCCCAGTGAGGTCCCAAGAACCTCAGACCAAAATACCTTTCCATAAAAGCAACTAAGTAACTGAACACTATCCTTTATTGTTCCATTGGGCATGGAGTTTATTATGAAAGAAAAACAACCTACTATATACTAATTTACAATCATAAGGCCTTAGAGCCTCAAATAAAATAAAGCTTCAAGAACCGCCCATTTACTGGGCCATCAAATACCTCTTCACCTTCCGGAATCTGCAATTTTAAGGTGTTATTCTTATGTACCTCGGCTATCACAAATGAGCCAATCCACAAAAAGTCAAATTTTCCATGGTTCCCCTTGTCCTATTTGACAGCATCCCACTTGAGGACCCAGTCTCTGACCTGGAAGTTGTCTGCCTTTGCTCTTTTTTCAAACATGCCCTTTATCCTATGTTGGTGAGCTTTTGATTTTCCTACAAATTGCTCCCTTATTTGTTGTAATTCTACCAAATCCACCATCCTTCTTACCATATCATTTGGTTCATCCTCCTCTTCCTGAAAGAACTTTTCCACTGGAAGCATGAGCTGGCCTTAGTGCCATAAACTAGTTTGAATGGATAAGTCACTATGGATCTTTTGTCTGTTACCGTATCATCCCATAAAGAAAACTTAAGCTTTGAATCCCATCTTTTCTGATTTGTCTCTAGCAGTTTCCTGATGATTCTGACTAATCTTTTGGTGGATGACTCAGCCAGGCCATTGCCTTGTGGGTAATAGGATTTGGAGTGCACTAGTTGGATACCCATTGATTCACACATTTTAACTAATGCCCTAGACTTAAAAGCTTATGCATTATCAGTTACTAACCTTATTGGGCAACCAATCCTGCTAAATATGTTCTCATATAAAAATCTCATGATGACTTGATGAGTGGAATTTTTGGTGGGTACTGCTTCTATCCATTTGGTAAAGTAGTCAATGCCTACTAAGATCCATTTATGTTGTCCACTGGAATATGTATTTATTTCTCCTATGAAATCCATACCCCATTGCTGGAAAGGCCCATTCACTATAACAGGCCTAAGGGGCAAGGATTTGAGTTGCTGCTTCCCTATAAATGTTTGAAATTGGTCACATGCCCTTACAAAAGTGCATACATCAGCAAGAGGACCAGCCAACAGTATCCTGCTCTTAAGATCTTGTGAGATGTGGTTTTCCAGTAGTGGTGGCCTCCACATGTACTGGAATGAAAGTGATGCATGACCTGCTTTACTTCCTCTTTATATAGACATCTTAACAAAATTCCAGACTAATCCCTTCAGTACAGCAGTTTGTCAATTATACAAAACTTAACAGATTTCAACTTGAGAGCTCATGCTTGGTTAGGAGTGAGATCAGGGGAAACTTCTAATTTTAGAAAAAATTGAATGATACCTGAGTACCACTCACATGAAGATATGTTCTCAGCTACCGATGGACTGTTATTCTAATCTTGATTTACTTCTATTTCAGCTACTACCATAGTCTGCACCTCTGTTGATCTGACACATGTGAAATTTATTCCCATCAGTTCATAGTTTTCTTTGGCCATGAGTTTGGCAAGACCTAATCCCTTTACCAGCTTGGTGGGTTTCACCTCTACATCAAACTCAATGAGTTTGGAAATCCACTTATGTCTCTTCCCATCAATGTTAGGTTGATTCAAAACATCCTTCACAGCAGCTGAAGGGACATATGCAATGAACTTTGCATGGAGAATGTAGATTCTGAAAGTCTTCAAATATTTTATGAGAGCATAAGCCTATTTCTCAATTGGGTCATACTTTAGCTCATCATCTCTCAGGGTTTTGCTGAAGAAAGCAATTGGATGATCAATACCTTCATCATTCTTTTGTAATAGTACAACTGCCACTATGTCATAAGATGCAAAAGAGAAAATGTAAAAAACCTTGGCATAGTAGGGACTAATCAGGGTTGGGGCCCCCATGATGGCTTTCTTAATGTCTTCAAAAGAGTTTCTTTCCTGGTCAGTCCACTTTATTTCTGCATCCTTTTTTAGAATGACTGTTATGTGCTTTACTAGCTCAAAGAAATTAGGAATGAATCTCCTGACAAAGTTTATCTTGCCTAAATTGGAATGAATGTGTCTTTTTGACCTTGGTATTGACAGCTGCTGAATTGCCTCCACTCTTACTGGATCGATCTTTACACCTTCAGCTGAGACTATGTGGCCTAGAAGCTTTCCTTAATTGAGTGCAAACTAGAACTTCTTGGGGTTCAGTGATATTCCATACCTTTTGCACTTCAGAAATACCTTCCTTAAATGCTGCAAGTGGTCATGATGGCTGTGAGAGTAAACTGTTAAGTCGTGCAAATATATCAGCACAAATTTATCTTTTAGTCCTACAAAAGGCAGGTCCATGGATCTCTGAAAATTAGCCCCAGCATTCACTATCCCAAATGGAATTTTAGCATACATGAAGGTGCCCTAGGGGGTGGTAAAGGCAGTCTTCTCTGGGTCATCAGGGTGCACAACAACTTGGTTGTATCCAGAGAAGCCATCAACGAAGGACATAACTTTATCCCCTAAGACTTTCTGTAATAGGTGTTCCATCTTGGGTAGTGGATAGTTGTACTTCTTGGAACACTTGTTCAGGTTTCTAAAATCCACACACAACCTGATTTCCCTATTTTTATTTCTTACCACTACCAGGTTTTCAATCCACTTGGAATATCTGAGGGGAACTATGATCTTGGCTTTAAGGATTTTGTGGATCTCTTTTTCAATCACTGGTAATAGGAGAGGGCTGATGGGTTTTAGCTTCTGTTTGAAAGGAATGGTGTCCTTCTCCAAAGGAATTCTATGCTGGATGATATTGGTGTCATATGTTTTTAGGTCACTATACTCCCAGAACAAAACATCAGCAAACTCTTTTATCAAGCTACAAAATTCAGACTTCTGATCAACATTCAACCCCATGGAAAGATTTATCAGTTTAGGATGGCTTTGGCTGCCTATTTTTTGCTCTTGGATAGCAGGGTATAGCTCCTTTTTGGTAGGCTTGAGAGGGATGTTATTGTGATCAAATAGTTCTTCCAGTGGTACTAGACCTTGGGGTATGTAGTTGCTGGGAAATTGGACAATATTCTACTCAGTCACTTTATCTTTTCACTTGAGCTATTTGGATTCCTGCATGTTAAGGTTTTCCTGGTCTATTTGTATGTCAGAGAATTCATCTACTAACTAAAGGAATTTAATAAGCTCCTCATTATTCTCAAACACCCTCCAAAATTTTACATTGTTTGGCACAGAGGGTCTATACTTGACCTAAAAATCATAGCTAAGCTTAGGGGGTAAAGGAGGAACAAACAGATTTGCAGAGACGGCCAGGGAATCATCCAGGTGATTCAAAGCCCTAGGAATATATGACAGTTCAAAAAAACATAAAGGAGTCTCTGAGTTTCCATACCTCGTCCCTGTAGGCCTTCAATCTGATATTTTTTGTCTGAAAAGCATTATTGACCTGCTGTATGATGAGGTTTGTGTATCCAAAAATATTCAAGCACATGATCCCCATCTCCTTGGCAGCTTTAAATCCTAGCAGCAAGGCTTCATATTCTGCTACATTGTTGGCGGTTTCAAAATCAAGCTTATAAGATAAGTGAATGTTTTCCTTAGATGGGGATATCAATACTACACCCGTGCTTGTTGAGCTTTGAGTGCTAGCCCCATCGAAATACATTGTCCAAATCATTGTTGTTACTTCTTTGGGCTGCTAACAGGTGGGATTAGTGACCTAAACTGATGTCTGTTGATTGTCATCTATTTGCAAAATGCAAGACCCAAAATCAGTGTCCACTACGTAGATGGGGTGATTCACCAAGTGGCTCTCCTTGCTTATAATATATTCTAGCTAATTTTCCATGTATAGCCTCTTAGTCTCCCCTCCAAACATGGGAATGGTGGCATATGTGAGATCCATCTGAAGGGTGCTGCCTAGCCTTTTTCTCCATGACCGAGAAAAGAAGAGGCCAAATTTTGGAGCAATATCAGCCACTACAATGTCCATCATTACACTTTTCGAAGGTAGCTATGTTAAGTTTACAACAAGGTATTTGATGACGCCCAAGCACTTGACCTTCCTGGAGTCAAAGGAGAATAAATCATGGTAGGGATTGGTGATGCTAAGGCCAATCTCATCCATCACATCCTTTGGCATTAGGTTATGAGAGGCTCCTGGATCCAGTAGACAGTTATGGAGGATTTTATCCTGGATGTTCAAGGATATATAGAATGGTGGGCAGGATTCCTTTAGGTCTTCGATCAAGGGGCCCAGGGTTACAATAGGCTTGTCATCTTGTAGGTTCACAAAGTCATTGTTAATGTGCACCTTGGGCTAAAGGGAATTTAAAATGGAGGTTTTGAATGCATCATTCTTCATTAGCTCAATTAAAGGGAAAGGGATTTTCAATTTTTGAATTTCAGACTCGAGATTGAAGGAATAATATAGCCTATCTGGAAACCTTACCTCAGGAGCTATAGGTTTGAGTTGGACTTAATCAGGTGTGGTTGAAGGTGCTGGTTTATGCAATGCTTTGGATGGTACAACCACATTCTTTGGTAAAACAACAACCTTTCTAGCTGGTGCAGCAGGCTGCTTAATAGGTACATCATTCTTCTTGAAGGAAGCAACCAGCCTAGACCTCAGTTTGTAACCTCCCTAACCATAAACCTGATAGACAACCTCTTTAGTGATCTTCTCATCAATCAGGGATTCCTCATATTTTGCCTATGTCAGAAAAGAATAGTCGACCTCATCTTCCATGCAGTGGATATTGTCTTTAGCTTCTCCTTCTTCCTTAATGAATTCTGGCTCTTCTTCTAATACAACATTTTGAAATGGAGCTCTTATCCTCTGATATTCCCCTTGATTTCTCTCCCTTCTGAGAATCTGAACTAGGGGGTTTCCTCTTCTATAAGGAACAAAATTTGGGTTTCGAGGAGCAAAGTCACTTGGCCCTTTACCCCTCACTGGTAGATGTCCTTGGTACTTCAATTTAGACATTTTAGTAGTCAGGTTATCTAACAGTTTGGTCATTTTTTCAATCTTGTTCTCTGATGCCGAAGCCCCACTATAGTCTATTGGTTGCTTTTTCTTGTCTATATTCCCTTTGACCTTCTGAGATGCCAAAATGTTTGACTCTACTTCTAGGGAAGCATCCTACATGAGTGATAAGGAAACATACCTCCTTTCTCTGAGAAGTAAGAAGAAGTCAGAGTCAAAGGAATTTGCATAAGTTATCCTAGCTGAGGTATCAATGGGCTTAATTTCAGTAGGGATCTTGTTCTACATATTGTTGAATCTCTTGGTAAAGTTGGAGACATACTCCCCATTTTCCCTCTTCAGGTTGCTGAATTCTATGATATAGTAGAGGTGGTCCCTCCCTTCTACCTAATGCTTTAGGAAAATTTCATCTAGGACCCCTATGCCTGCCGTTGATCCGGCATGTAGTTCCTTAAACCACTTCCTATCCTGGCCATCTATGCTTTCCACAAAAATCCTAGTCCATACATATTCTTGTTCTATGTTAATATTTTCAGCATAACTATAAAAAGCCTCTAGATTTTCTTTAGCAATGAAATCCCCTTCCCTTGTAAACTTAGGAATATACTTGAGGTAATCCCCAGTAGGCATGGCTGTGAGAGGATTTGGCAGAATTAAGGGCGCATACCTAGCTACCAGGATCATTTCCATCTTGGTCAATTGAGGGGCAGCCATATTGGAGATGGGTATGGATAGGTTTGTGGAAGGCAGCACTGATGAAGATATTTGCTAAGATGGAAGTGGTATAATTATCCTAGTGGAGTCACCAGGGATTGGATCTTCACAAGTAGCAGTGCTTGAAGATGCCCAACCCCTATATTTTTTTGATGTATCTAAAAATTCCTGGGAATTAAGAGTTTCAGTAGAAGAAATAATGGCAGAAATATTTCTTGAAATACCTAATGTAGCTTTTTGTGTAGTACTGTTGGTCTGTCTTATTAAAGCCCTAGCTTTCCTCGAAATTTCTTCTAGATCTTAAACAGGTGTTGCTAGTGGCCCCTTTCGGTTTGCTCTGGTACTTGGCCTTCTTGAAGCCACCTTATATCAATGGAATCACCAGATAGGTGATTACAACCATAATAATGTCTAAGCTTTGTCTATCATCAAATCATGGATCTATGTCATCTCCCAGGGAAGCTGAGCTTCAATCTCCTCTTCCCGGCAACGGCGCCAGTTTGTTATCACTCCAGGAAACTCCTCTAGGTCGTATCTCGAGGATGCCTGGTAACTTAAAAAAAATTTAGGGTTTTCTTATATGGATCAAGTCAGTTGACCTATATAACCTTTCTACTCTCAAGACATGCATAAATCTCACTCATTTACAAGGATTTTAGTTGCAATTGCTCGGAAATTCGACAAAAAGGTGTAGGGATGGAGAACTGACCAAGATGGTAGACTTACATACAAAACACATGCATATAAATGGCTAAATCCTGATGATGATGGTATCTATAAATCAAATATAATTAATAAACCAATAGGATGACAGCTATTATCTCTTTAATCTATCTGAAAATGACCTAAATACACATTCAGGCATATATACAGTAAAGAAAGAGATGATGGCTGAATAGATCACAACAAAAGAGCTTATATCATGAATCCGTAAAATGAGAAGATTAAAAGCATTATTGGCTCATAAATCCCTGAAGTTGAACCTTTATTATAAAATCAATCATGGGCTTTATTGCCTTCTACAAAAATGAGAGATCTTGAAACTTCGATCTGTTTTCACCAAAAAATACTCAGAAGTGATAGTTTTTTTCAGATTAGGGTTTCAAACCCTTGCTAACCATTTGTCTATCTATTGTGAAGATCTAGTTCACTGAGCGAACTTTTAATAACTAAAGTGGTTGTTGATAATCATTGCTACTGGTTTAGTGTAAAATTGCCCCCAAAAACCAATGTTTCGGTGGTTAACTTAAGTGACCTTTCTTGTTTAATCTGCTGGAGTTTTCTACCTTGTTGTCGTGGTTGCTGATCGGAAGCTCTGTCTTCTAGCCCGTCGGCACCTTAGACCGGAACAATGTCGTTGTTTTGGAGGTGAAATGAACTAATTTTATCACTGTTGAAATAATTTTTGTCATTGATCAGAGGCCTTATCTGTTGCCTTACTGCCACTACGGATATGCTTAGCTTTAAACTCACCGATCCGCAGTCCTTAGTTCTTTTGATCACCGATGATTTTCTATTGTGGCAGAAACTGTAGTCAGTCTGTCTCCCACCGTTGCAGCTCCTTAGTGAACTATTGTGCTGATGGTTAGTGTTTTCAAGTTTCGACGCTTTATTAATCAGTGGTTTTGATTTTTGATACATGAATTTGGTGGCATTTAGTGCTTTATATCGCTGACATTGTAGAAAATTTTAGCTTTGCCTTGCTGATACGTAGTCTTTAGAACGTTTGATTTCTGAAGTTTTCATTTGATCACAGAAGCCATAGGCCATATGTCTGTTAGTGGCTAATGAGATGTTCTGATCCTTTCCCAAGCCACTGAAAGCTACAACTTGTGAAAATTTCATAAAAAACAGAGGCTTTCAAAGTGTCAGTGATATTCATATCCCTCGTTGCATGAATTAGATTCTTCATACTATCGAAATAAATTATTTTGGGAGATAACAACTATAATGTCACTGGAGAACCCGATGATGGTGATGATCCATGAAACATGAATATTCTGGAAACAGAAGGGAGTCGAGATGTCACAGCACTTGACGTACCAATAGATCCAATGAATCAACCATTAACAATTAGGAAGGTCAACATTGGGATGGAGGAGAACCCAAAGTTTTCAAATTTAGGGGACTAGTGTGACAAGGAGACAATGGAAAATATCACATATCTGTTGCATGAATTCCATGAATTTTTACCTATGAAGTTTTCTGAAATGAAGCAAATACTGAGAGATTTAGGAGAGATGAAGAATCTGCTGAAGCCAAATGTGAAACTAGTAAAGAAGAGACCGTATCGCCTGAATCAATGATACAAGGAGAGGGTCAAAGATGAAATCGACAGAATGTTAGAGGATGGAATAATTGATCCGGTTGAAGAATCATAATGGATCAGTCCCATGGTGTTCCAAGATAAGAAGAAAGGTGAGGTTCGTATTTGTGTCGACCTTAGAAAATTGAATGATGTGTGTGTGCATGATCCATTTCCGACACCATTCACTGATGAGGTGGTATAAGGAGTGGATGGTCAAAAAATGTACTCCTTCACTGATGGTTTTTATGGCTATCACCATATTAGGATTGCAAAAGAGGATCGCCACAAGACAACATTTGTTATTGAATGGGGTTGTTTTCAGTACATTGTGATGCAGTCTAGGGTGAATAATTCCCCTGCGATATTTTCTCGGGTTGTTGTCGCCACGTTCAAGGATTTGATTCAAAAGGTTTTTCAAGTTTATATGGATGACTACAAATTTTATGTATTGATCAAGGACCATCTGGAAAACCTATGACTAATGCTAGAGCGATGTCGACAACATTAGATCACGCAGAACTCGAAGAAGTGCATTTTTGTGCACTGTTTGGGATGTTGTTGGTTCATATTGTTTGCAAGAAAGGACTGTTGGTTGACCTAGTGAAGATTGTCGTGATTTTGAACTTGCACCCCCCTACAAATGTGAAGCAACTAAGAGCAAGGTTGGGTCACACAGGATACTACTGCAAGTTCATATATGGTTATTTTGCAATTACAACTCCTATGGAGAGGTTGTTGAAAAAGGATGCGGTATTTGTATGGAGTTAGGAATGTTAGGACAGTTTTGATACGCTAAATGCAAAAATGGCTTCCACACCAATATTATTTTTTCTTGATTGGAATAAGGAGTTCCATGTCCATGTGGATGCATCATCAATTGTGTTGGGTGTGGTGCTCGAACAACCATGGGAAGGAGATATTGATCACTCGATTTCTTTTGCTAGTCGGAAGCTGCCATCTATGGAGAAACATTATACTACCATGGAGAGGGAAGGCCTAGTGATGGTATATGCACTACAAAAGTTTCACCATTACTTGTTGGGCAATCATTTCAAGATGTTCATGGACCATTCTTCTCTGAAATTCTTGGTCAATAAGCCTATGTTAGCAAGGGAATATATGTCACTGGCTACTTCTTTTTCAGGAGTTTTATTTTGAGATAATTGTGAAGTCGGGTTGCATGAATGCTGGCATAGATCATTTATCCTGAATTGAGATAGGTGAGGAACCAACAAACATTGAAGACGGGTTTCCATATGTGCAACTATTTAGAGTTGACATGGTTGATGATTACTATGACCAAATAATTCATCTTTTGAAGATGGGAACAACACCACCAAATCTTACTACAAGTAAGAAGAAGTAGTTGGTTGTCAAGGTTTCGGATTTCCAGTTGATCGTTGGAAAAATATATAAGCTTGGACTAGATGAGATCTTAAGGCGATGAATCCTACCACATGAACAAGGGAAGATATTGGTAGAGGCACATGCGGGAGTTTTCGATGGAAACTATGGAGGTCGTGCTACTACCAGGGAGGTGCTCTACGTAGGGATGTGGTGGCCCACTCTTCATAATGATGGAACAGATTATGCACAGACTCTCAATAACTATCAAAGAACTAGAAAACCATCAAGGAGGGATGAGATTCCATTGGTACCTTAGGTGATGTTGCAACCATTTGATAAATGGGATGTGGACTCTGTGGGACCAATCAACCCACCTAGAAAGAGAATTGGTGCACATTACATAATTACAGCAACAAACTATTTGACAAGGTGGGTGGAGGCTGCACCTGTTGTATATTGCACCACTACAAAAGTAGTGAGGTTCTTGTTTGAAAAAATTGTTACTCAGTTCGAATGCCCAAGGATATTGATGAGTGACTAGGGGAGTCGCTTCATCAATCGCACAATCAACACATTGAAAGATGAGCTGTGGATACAACATAAGAAGATTACTATGTATCATCCACAAGAAAATGGGATAGTGGTGTTAGAGCATGCCCTTACAATTTTGTGTAATGAGAATCACGATGACTGGGATTTAAATATTCCAGCAGTTTCATGGGCATATCACACCACTTGCAAAAGGTTGACAAGGAATACACTATTCAAATTAGTGTATGGGAAAGAGGTAGCCATCCCTATGGAGTATATTGTTCCAAGTTTGTGCATAGCAAAAACGACATGCATGGATGATGAAGCAGCATTAGAAGAATGATTGGCGCAATTGGTACAGCTTGAGGAAGACCATTTTGTCACAGGTTTTCACCAGCGCATTGAGAAGGATCAAAAAAAATCTTGGCATGATCGACATATTAATAACAAACAGTTTCAGCAAGGAGACCTGGTCTTGATGTATGACAACAAGTTTACCAAACATCCAGGTAAGTTACAGATGCATTGGCTAGGTCCATATCTCATTAATTCCATTACTTTAGGAGTTGTAGTACAACTGCAACATTTAGATGGAGTGATGCTACCAAAGCTAGCGAATGGTAGCACGATGAATCCCTACAAAACTAGCTGAGAATCGCATGATGCTTCAGGAACTACATGATGGGAATTATTTTTTTTGTCTCCGCATAGTTAGGAGGATGGCACAAGAGGAGGAAGTTGATGCGCAAGTAGAGGAGTTGGTATCGCAGTTAGGAAGCCATGTCGCAATAGCGACAGGGTCGTAACATAGTCAAATCAATAGTAAATGTAGACAGTTAAAGTAGTTAATCGACACTTCTTGTTGAAGAGATACATCTTGATGATGGATCTGACCATTGGATTGATAGGATCATCGACATATTTGGGTGATTAATGCATGATTTGGTCATGATGAGGAAAAGAGGATCGCATTGATTTGTTCATGATGGGTATGTGATCAACCCAGAGCTATAAGAAGGGGCTGAACATGGTCATAATTCACCATTACACAAAGTGTGAATTGTTGATCTCATTGCAGATCTGAGTTGCATTGATTTGAGTTGCGATGATTAGGTGAGTTGCAAAGTAAAGTAAGGTTGAGTGCCCACTGAACATCTTGGGGCATGCTGCGTGAGCAAGTCACGGTCCATATTTGTAGTGAGAGGGATTCACCAATAATAGGGGTCACTGTTAAATAGGAATTTACAAGTATGTCGATGGTATTTTCCTCGGTTTCAAAGAATATGAGAGGGGCACAACACATCGCATCCCCAGTTGAGAAGAAGCAGCTGACTAGAACGTCTGCATGGGCACAGGAAGAGTAAGCTGCGTAGACGGGTCCATCAACTTCAAGGGTTGTGGAATCAGCAACCCATGCAGGGGTGTCAAATTTGGATATCCATGGGTATGTTCCTCCCATACAGCCTGATGCAAATCCCAGGAAGACGATAAAGAACTAGAAATAACCAGTGAAGATGTTGACGATTCTGTAGCGAATGGGATGCACCACTGACATCATTCCTATGCCGATGAGAATGAATTATGATGATCAATATATGCTTGAATCAATGGAGATCATGAAGGGTCCCTATGTACCTATCAAAGCGACTAGAGGAGGCCCAATACTATGCATTCCATAGGACTTGGCACGTGGGTAGCAAAAATCAGGGTTATTGGATTTTATCAACATGTCACACTTTGGGAGATTGAACAAAAAAAATGCATGCATGAAGCATCTCTCGGTGTGCTTCCATGGTGGGATTTTCTAGTTGGACCATCCGGTCATAGTCACTATGGCAATCATTTCAGAAATCATAGGGTTTCCCTAGAACGGGCCTGACCCTTTGCAATATTTCAAGGGGAAATATAATGATAAGATATTGGAAACAACATTGAAGATGAAACATGCCTTGCAGTGGGATGGATGGGCGTACCACGTCAACAACATAAATGATCTAGTTTTCCATATTAGCACACGCATTTTGGCCAGTAAGATAGTGAGGATGAACAAACCTAACTAGTGTAATTCAAGAGTTATTGCATGCGCGGAGCATTGTGCGCAAGGTGTACAGATGAACTGGTCACTAATTTTAATGAACCAGTTGATGGACGATGCATTGGTAGTCCAGGTGGGGCAGCAACCATTTGCATACAATTGGTTGTTGATTTTGATTGCACTCGTGGCTTGGATGGATCTTGAAGATTACTAAGGAATGGATGTCGATGCACCAAATATTTTCAAAGGAGCACACTACCAGAACCTTTGGTGGGTTAAGGAAGATGACCGACTCAAGGATTGTGATGTACATATTTGGATCTATTGGGAATCACTAGAGGCCATAGCTGTCAAAGTTCCATGACTGTCCAAGGAGGCTATGACAAAGTTCAAATGTATTGCTCGGTTCGTGATTGGCCAACATGCCATTCATGTGTAGGTGCAGAGTGACCCAGAGAAGTAGTGGTTTTCAACACCATATAAGTTATTTTATGCGGAGTTGGAGACAATTGGTTATGACTAGATTGCAACATGGAGAGAGACTATTAGTCTAGAGGAAGTGTCAATGGGTCCACTAGTAAATGCACCAGTTGATCCTATACCTTATCTAGACCAGTACAGAAACAATGAGTTAGATGAAGAGTCATCGTGGATCCCCACTGACTCATAAGTAGAGTGGTGATTTGAATAATCAATAATGAAGAAGTGACAGGAGCAGGGTGTGACAAGTAGTGTAACCCCAAGGATTAAGGCATAGTTGAACTAGCTCATTACAACCATTATTACCGCAATGGATTCGACAGCTAAAGAAATGAAGAAGCAAGAGACAGAAGGATTTAGTAGCATAAAAAATTGCCTTGAATTGTTAGTTGATGCAGTATTGAAGACGACACCAGAGGAAGCTACTATGGAAGACCTTGGCTCAATCAACACCGGGAGGAAGATCAAGAATGTGCAAATTCGGTCGCATGAGATCGAGACCAACAATGAGGATATCAATGCCTCCATGTAGCAATTACAATATGTGTCCATAGTCATCAATGCACTGTCCACATAGACGTTGGTGCATATGTAAAGGGTCTCCAATAAGGAGTTGGCAGATAGGGAACAAAGTATTAGTGGTCAGTTCTTGAGATCGCATGGGAAAGAAGAATAAGCGTGTAAATAGGTTGAGGAATTGAATAAGGAACAAGAGTAGCTGATTGTAGAGAATGCCAAATAAATTGAGGAGTTGAAAAAGGAGTAGGATCAACTAGTGTTCGAGAAAGTGAAACTATGGGATATCACAGTGCAGTTGGAAGAGGTAGTTTCTTATTCCTATTAGTATGTATTTGAGAGCATGGTGTAGCTGTAGAAATTCAGGCCTGCAGTAGATTAATTTCACCCACAACAATTAACAATTGATCATGCAAAATTATCAACAATGGAGACTGAATATGGAGCTGTAACACAAAATTATATTAACTGAGTGTACAATAGCCAACCCTGTAATAACATAGGCTGCTGAATATATAGAATACATGAGAAAATTGAATGCATAAGGAAGCATCCAAATCTAGCATAAAGCAGGCTTACCCAAAATAGGCAAATCCCCCATAGGTGTAAAAAGTTGATCCCAAATCTATCAAGGACCCCACGAATTAGCAAGGGCGCATGGGCAAGCTAAAGAGTGGTCAAATGGCAGCTCATACATTCTTTTTCATGGAGGAAAGAGTGGAGGAGGAAGAGGCAACAAAGCTGATTCACCTCACCTAGTCTTGCTTTCCTATGTGCCTTAAAACACTGAAAAAGCAGGCAATAAAGCGGAAAAAGCAGAAGGGCGCCTAGGAGGCTAGGAATAAAGAAGATTTGATTCCCAAGGCTTTCCCAAGTGCTCCATGAGTCAATAATGGCAAGTTTGACCTCTATGGATAGGCAATTAGCAACTTGCACATGGTGGGAGTCATGGACTAGGCAAATAAG
>LPNX010166033.1:25043-54114 GCA_001517045.1 Pseudotsuga menziesii
TATATTTCCAAAGAGTTCATAATTTTTCTCCCATACTTGATCCGGTGAAGTCAATCCATTGAGATGGAAAAGGAGGTCTCGGGAAATACTGAGACATAGGAGGCAATAGGCCTCATCTCTCCGATTGTGCCATTTGATCTTCTCTGCAACAGCATTGGGCTCTGCTTATGTAGCCATAGTCACCCTGTAGATGCCTTTCACTCTCAACAAGATCTCCATCTCTGATTTCCATTCAAAATAGTTGAAGGGAGTGAGGATAGTTTTCTGTGAATCCATAGCTTTAGAAAATCTGTCCCGGCTGTCAGTAGAAGGCTCCCAGTCTTGATGTCGAACCTGCAAAAAAAATTTTGGAGGAGAGTAAAAAACTATAATGGCTTTGATACCATGTATAAATTTAGTCCTGCAGTAGATTAATTTCACCCACAACAATTAACAATTGATCATGCAAAATTATCAACAATGGAGACTGAATATGGAGCTGTAACACAAAATTATATTAACTGAGTGTTCAATAGCCAACCCTGTAATAACATAGGCTGCTGAATATATAGAATACATGAGAAAATTGAATGCATAAGGAAGCATCCAAATCTAGCATAAAGCAGGCTTACCCAAAATAGGCAAATCCCCCATAGGTGTAAAAAGTTGATCCCAAATCTATCAAGGACCCCACGAATTAGAAAGGGAGCATGGGAAAGCTAAAGAGTGGTCAAATGGCAGCTCATACATGCTTTTGCATGGAGGAAAGAGTGGAGGAATAAGAGGCAACAAAGCTGATTCACCTCACCTAGTCTTGCTTTCCTATGTGCCTTAAAACACTGAAAAAGCAGGCAATAAAGCAGAAAAAGCAGAAGGGTGCCTAGGAGGCCAGGAATAAAGCAAATTTGATTCCCAAGGCTTTCCCAAGTGCTCCATGATTCAATAATGGCAAGGTTTACCTCTATGGATAGGCAATTAGCAACTTGCACATGGTGGGACTCATGGACTAGGCAAATAAGACAAAATAAATGAAATAATGTCTAAGTGGGTAAATACTATGGGTTGATTATTCTAACAGGAGATGGATGTGGTGGTGAAGGAAGCACAACTTGGGCCGATCATTGCAAAGCTACAGTGAGACAATGAAAACTTGCAGGACAACATAAATCTAGACACACCGATGTAATAAGTAGTGGAGAGGAAAAGTGCCATCGAGGACTTGGAAACTTATCTAGAGGAGATGGAGCAAGAAGAAAAAAAAGTAACGTAAGAGACTACGCAATTTTGGGGTAGTGTAGTCCAGGATGAGTAATTGGAGGAACTGACCAAGTAGTTGTAGGAGGTAGAGGAGTAGTTGGAAACATTGAATACTTTGCTAAGAGAACTGCCACTAGTTGTTCATATCACCAAGCCTGTAGAACTGAAGGAGTTGCAGTAGCGTGTTGTAAAGACATTGGAGCACAGATTTTTGTTAAGGAAGTTTTTGCGCTGCAAGCATTTCAGGAAGGAAAAAGGGATGTTATTGATAAGACTATTGAGCATCCATTAGTGCATTATTTTATAGGAATCTAAGATACGACTGCGAAGGTCAAAGATCAAGTCAAGGATATCACTCAGCCGTACGAGGAATTGAAAAAGAAGATCAGTGAATACACTATGTCCAGCTGACGTGGCTCAAGGGTGAGCCACAAGATGATGTTGGGGGCCTGTTGGTGGGAAATTTTGGGGTAAGTTAGCTGCACAACATCACATATTCTACTCAAGGTCAAATATGTCATGCAAGGTGGAAAACGATGTGCAAGTCAAAATTATAATATTTTATGTATTTTGGTTATATTTTGTAGTTTTGGACTGCATTATGTGGATTGTGGTCATTATTGTGTAGAAGTAGTTAGGAATTTGATTAAGTGGACCATCATTGTAAAGGTGCAAGCCTATAAGTACATGTAGAATTGCAAGTGTTAGGGGACTTCTTAGACACTGCTTCGGTTGGTTTCTTGCATGTACTTCTTAGCTTTGGTGAATATTGATCTATGTATGTGAGCTGAAGAACTATTTTGGAGAATGTGTTTTGTTGAGAAGGATAATATGACATGATGAAGGTTCAGAATATCATTGTGTCTTTTCCTATTTTTTTGTTTTCTGCAATCTAGATATGAATGCAATGTGTATCTATGATATCAATCTATGAATGATGTGATGTTTCTCTTCTTTAAATGATGTTATACTATTAGATCTATTTGAAGATCAATGTTTTGATGTGATTAAGTTATGTTAATGCAATCTGTTCAATGATGATATGATTATGTTAATGCATAATTTTAATGGTTACATATGTAGAATAATGCTTCGCTAAGTTAATAATGAGACACATGGTCCTCCTTCATACTGCGGAAACTTGGTTCCGTCATATCTCCCTTAAACATCTCGAGTGAGACTTCATCTATTATGCAGGTGTCTCTAGATGAGTTAAAACCTATATGGGTTGGTGCTCAGGGAGATCGCAATGGTTTGGGTGTCGATAGAGAGTGAACCCATGTTGACTAGTTTTGTGTCAACAAAAGGTTCATAAATTGAAATAATGTGTCATGTTCTTTGATTTTTTTAAACTATCCTTATGCAAACATGTTATTAAATTCACCAAATTAGAAAAAAATTCAGATGTTCAAGAGTGAAATAAAGGACCTAAATGGTAAATATTTCATAAAAAATCATATCTGAGAATTCTTTTAAATAAAAAAGCTTAAACATCACTAGAAAAAATACCAATTAAAGTGTTTTTCCTATCTTTTTAAGGAGGTTTCCAAGACTTCCAAATTCAAGTGAAAATGGTCCTAAATCCTTCAAAAATGATCCTAATAGGTCCTAACATGCATCAACATTTATTTTATCTATCAACTATAGTTCTACAAAGTCTACTATAAACCCAATCAAAGGCCTAAATCAGTGGTCTCGCAATTTTTTCATTCCCAAGAAAAATGCACACAAAATTTTAAAATCCTTCAAAAATTCCTAAATCCTAATAAAAAGAGTTAAATACTATCTAAAATCTATTTTATAGGATTCCTAATACATATATACCATAAAAAATCAATCTCAATGGTACAAAACTAACGATTCGACCCTAAAAAAATCAAGATCTCGTGACTCTACATCATTGTTGTATTGAAGCACATAGTGGTGCCATTGAACTTAGGTGAGTAAAAAATGGATATGGTCCAGGGGGAGGGGGGGGGTGGGGGTTTATTCTCTTTTTAGGCTATCAAAGGGCATTACCAAGCTTAGAGGAGGAAAAATCAAGGTTTGGGCCCAAATTTCTTGAAAAATGAGAATCTAAAGGGGAAATCACGTCAGTTTTGGACTCCAAAAATGAACTAAGGACTTTAGAGACCAAGCTCAAGCATGAATTAAAATATTTAAAGGTAAGAAACAACCAAACAAGTGGAAAACTCAAGAAAAAAATAAATCAAGAAAAAAACCCCTTAACTACCCATTATGGTCACCAATTTGTTAGGGCAGTATTCTACAATTGAAGTTATATCCTACTCTCCTATTTATATGGGTTAGGTGAATCCTAACCGACAGAAAAAAAATCAATTATCACAATAATCCTAAGATATTAAACCTTCTTTCATGGAGTTTTAGAAAGGGAGGAAGAGAGGAGAATGCCTCTTGCATCCTTGAAGTTTGATTTAGTTCCTTAATGGATATCCTTGCAGCTCCTTGAATCTTCTTCACGCCTACAAATCTCACCACAGATTATTCCTACTATCCTACCAAACTATATTTAAGAAATGCAGGTTAGATATAATTTCCTACCAATTTTACATCAACATAAAACTTTAAGGGAAAAAATTGAACAAGAATTAGAAGAAAAATGATTTGATTCATAATAGATGAACATGGAGAGATACTAACAACCCTTGAAATTTCCTTCCTTCTCCATAGCATAGACCTAATCCTCTACCATCCATGCCTTTGATGCCCAAGAACCTTTATAGTATAAAATTCATTTCTCAATTCCTCCAACATGTCTTTACTCTCCAATTTGTCCCCTCCTATTCACCTCATATGCCTTCTTTATATAGAATTGGGGATTGTGCACCCAATCACTTAACTATGAATGTGGGATTAATATTTTTGAATATTTTTTATTATTTTCTTCAAAAACCCCACTTTAACCTGATTTTTAGGCAGCAAACTTGATTTTCAGTATTTCCAAGTCAATTAATACCCATGTTAGGTATTTTTTCCACTGTATGAATTATAGGGTCCTTATGTTCTGGGAAAAATAGAAATATGCTTTCAACCCAAGACTCTCAAGGGTGTTAATTTTATTGTTAACAAATATGCATAGCACATCCATAAATTCGGTGTGTGATGGATGTCCCAACCATGTCAAAATGTTAATACCACCCAAAGCACAGGGTTAACCCTTATTGGTTTTGAATGCTCGAGGTACTTTTAAAAACCACTTAGCTATGTGTTACCACCTTGAGGAAACTAGGATGATCTCCACATAGGGAAAGAAAGTGACCCCACAATCAATAAATGCCATCCTATCATGTCCTATCATCCAATTGGGCTCGATGTCATAGGTCACGTGACTTATTCTCCCATATATTCATATTGTGTGAAGTGTCTTTTTAAACCTGAATCTCGTTAAAAGTCAATTCTTGTCCATTATGAAATCCATTGTTGTTCATGTGTTTGGAAATGATATGAAATAGAGCTCCAAATTCCCTAGTACGTACATTCAACAATCAAGTCATATCCTAGTTAAAGATCTCCATCCACATCATCCAACTGGGTAAACTAGTTTAAACCTACATGCATTCAAGTTTTATCATCAAACATTGAAAAGGTTTTACCCTAATCCATAAAACTACTAAATTAACCCCAAGTAGTGAATTTTAAATCACTAATATGGTAGGACCAACCTATGAAACCACCCCAAGTCCGTCTCAATAGAAAACTCATCCACTTTCGACCATCATGATGATATTAAAGACCCATAAATTTTTCATTCAGAACTAATCCAAACCTTGGTTGAAGCTTGTTACAGAGCATCCATACACTAGGACCCTCACCAGTTATGGAACTCAAACCTGATACACTCTATATTCCCTCCTATGATATATTTCCCCAATTTTATAGTGTGGTGCTCAACATGCTCTTCACCAATCCAAAGAACTACTATGTCCTACAATAGAACTGAAGTCATATGTAATGTTGATGCTCAAAACATTAGGAAATTTTTTTCCTTGTTGGATGAAGGAAACCTCATACGATTTGGAGAAATTTAGTTAGCCATGTAATACAAAAATCTAAGCACAACTGATAAAACCAAATTACTCAACTATCATATGGAAGATGGAATGGTATATGGAATGGTATGTTCGGGTACATAGGGTACTCCCAAAAGACCAAACACCTAGAGAAGCCACTAACACAAACAGATCACAGATCAATACACTAATGTTTTCACATGGTTAAAACCATTGAGAGGGAAACAATCCATGACCTCATCCAAATAGCTACTTGGAGCAGTTTATTATGCAAAAGAAATAAATTTACAAATGAGCTTCTCATAATCGATCAACAAGCCAAGGACCCTCCATGTTCTTTAAATAGAGATCATGGACCAATCGGGTGTTAAGCCACGAATCAAGGGTAGGTATGATCTAAGAGAAGTTGAATCGTCAGATCACTTTATGTCTAGAAAATATCATGACTGTTGGATTAGAATATTTACAAATGCATACTAACGCATACTAAAGAAACACACTTTACCTAACAGATATATTACACAAGATGATCTTAACTAACTCCTAAGTTTATAAATATCCTAACATCCCCACTTAAGAACAACTTGGGATACGATTGATGGATTTACAAAAGTGACACTATTAGGAGAAGGAAGGAGGAATTAGAGCCTACCCCCCCTAAATGACAATTTACTGAACTCCTAACATAGATCGAAGTTTAGAAAATTTCGCTTCTATAAGAGACTTGGTGAAGATGTTTACAACTTGATCATCTGTAGGTAAAAAGAGCACTTTAAGAATGCAATCATGAACAAGATTTTTGATGAAGTGCATATGTAGCTCAATGTGTTTGCTGCCTTGATGTAGAACTAGATCTTTGGAAAGCTTGATGGCACTTTTATTGTCGCACAAAAGTGGAGTAGGATGCTGTTTCTCTAATCCAAACTCTGATAGGATCTGTCAAAGCCATAAAGCTTCCTAATTGGGATTAACTGTGGTTTGATATTCTGCTTCTATTGAAGAAAGAGAAAGAGCTTGTTGTTTCTTACAAGCCCAAGTGGAAGGTCCATATCCCATATTGAAAACATAACATGTAGTAGAATTTTGATCATCAGGATCTATGGCCTAATCTGAATTAGTGAAACCAACCAACAAAGGTGTTCCCCCTATACTGTAATGAATCCCGAACTAAATTGTACCTCGAATATATCGAAGTATTATTTTTGTTTCTTTCCATTGACTTTCATGAGGCGTTTGCGTATAGCAAGAAACACGACAAATGAAAAAGGAAAGGTAAGGACAAGAATGAGTCAAGTATAAGAGACTACCAACAAATTGACAATACAAGGTGGAATCTACTTCAAGGGAAGTAGAAGTGGCAGAAATTTTGAGTCTGGACTGGAAGGGAGAAGGGGATGGTTTAGAATCTTCCATGTGAAAGCGATGAATAAGGTCACAAGAATACTTAGACTAGGAAAGAAATATTCCTTCTTTGGTTTGCAAGACTTGGAGACCAAGAAAATAATGCAAATGTCCTAAGTCCGACATTTCAAAATTTTTCTTATGACTGAATTTCACATGGGTTAAAAGATTAGGGTCACTAATAGTAAGGATAATATAATTAACATAAAGGACAAGTATAATTCCACAGTTTCCTTCTTTCTTGGTATATACATTGTGGTAAGAATGGCATCTAGAAAAACTAGTGTCAAGTAGAAAGCTATCCTTTTTGGCATACCAAGTTCTACGAGCTTTCTTAAGTCCATATAAGGATTTATTAAGGTGAAAAACAAGGATAGAGTTATTGTGGAAATTGAAACCAGGTGTTAGAGCAATTACACTCACAATAATTGCCAATTACACATGCAAATTACTCACAAAAGGAGACTGAATATGGAGCAGAACACTAATATGTATTGAATAATTGTACAATAGGCAACCCTGTGAAGTCATAGGCTGACACAATAAATAATTACATGAGATATTCGAATTCATAATGATGCCATTCAAATTTGGTCAAAAGCAGGCTTACTAAATCTAAGCAAATCCCCCATAGGTGCATAAAGCAGTTTCCAAAACTGTCTAGGAGCTCACGAATTGGAAAAATCAATTAGGAAAGATAATAGATGGTGGAAGGAAAAATCATACCTACTTTTATTAGGAGAAAAGAGTGGAGGATGATGAGGACAAAAAACAAGTTAACTTCACCTAGTCAAACTTTCCCAATTGCCCTAAAACTCAGAAAAAGCAAACATGTGCTAGGAAGGTCAGGAATAAAGCGGATTTGATTCCAAGAGGTTTCCCAAGCACTCCATGACTCAAATTTAGCAAGTTTAACAGCTATGGATGCGTGGAGGACAACTTGCATAAGGTGGAATATGGAAACTAGGCAAATAAGACAAAAATTGGATTAATTAATGTCTAAGGTAGCTAACTATGGGTTGATTATTCTAACACCCCCCCTTAAGCCTGACTTATGAGTAAAATATAAAAAAATTATAGGGCCTAGAAACAAGGCTTAGTCACCCTTTACATACTGCATGTCCATTTAACCAAGGAAAAGAGGCAAACACCCAGTGGGAAAAATCCTCCCTTAAACATGGACAATAAAACAAAATTTGGAAATCCTGTCATCACTCATGCTTCACAGCATGATCAAAAATCCCCAGCAGTGATTTGAGATTGCTGAATGTCTTCTCACAAAAAAATTTGGTGAAGATATCTGCTACTTGTTCTGAAGATGAACAGAAGAGTAGGTGAATGGTGCCATCATGCACAAGCTGTCTGATGTAGTGCATATGGATCTCAATGTGTTTGGTTCTCTGCTTCTGAACTGGATCATTGTAGATTCAAATGGTACTCTGATTATCACAATATATAGTAGTTGAGTATTCTGATTTGAATCCACACTCTCCAAGTAACCCTTGCAACCATAAACATTGAGTTGCTACATTTACAACTCCTCTGTATTCTGCTTCTGTAGATGAGAGTGCAATTGCACTCTGTTTCTTGCTTGACCAGCTGATTGGCCCTTCTGCAAGCATGAACACATATCTTGATGTTGAATTTCAATATGTGCTGTTTCCTTCCCAATCACTGTCAGTAAACCTAATCAAATCAAGATCATATTTAGCTTTGTAGAAGATCCCATGAGTCCTTGTTCCCTGAACAAAGTTAAGGGTCCTTTTGGCTGCTCTCCAATGGATATCATGAGGTTGATCCATGTATATTGAAGCCACACTTACTACATAATAAATATCAGTTCTAGTATGTGTAAGATACAACAAACATCCAATCAATTGCCTATACAGTGTATTGTTTACCATAGGTGAAGAATCATCTTCTTCAAGCTTAACTCCTGAAAGGAAATGAGTCTTGCTTGGCTTGCAATCCTTCGTATTGAATTTGTTCAGAAAATCCAAGGCATAATTGGACTGATGTAATTTTATTCCTTCTTTGGTTTGAGCAATCTTGAGCCCCAAGAATTGGCTCAATAAGCCCAAATCTGTCATTGAGAAGGCATGGTTGATTCCATCCTTCAAGGAAGCAATTTCATCCTTTGAGCATCCTGTAATGAGAAGGTCATCAACATACAAAAAAATGATCATTATTGAACCATGAATCAGCTTCAAATAGACATTTGTATCTGACTTGCATCGAAAAAAATTCACTGATAGCAGAAAGCTATCAATCTTGGCATACCAAGCCCTGGGGGCTTGCTTAGCCCATACAATGACTTCTTTAGCTTGCACACAAGAGATGGGTTAGTAGAAAATCCTTGAGGCTGCTACATGTAAATATATTTAGTGAGATATCCACTTAGTAAATCACACTTCACATCCATGTGGTGTACCTCCCACTGTTTTGAAGCTGCAATGGCTAAGGCTAGCCTAATGGAGTCCATCTTTGCCACTGGTGCAAAGGTCTCATTGTAGTCTATGCCATGTACCTGTGAGTAGCCCTTGGATACCAATATGGCCTTGTACTTCATAGGTGAACCACCAGCAACAAATTTGGTTTTGTACGCCCACTTACACTAAACTAGCTTCCTCCTTGGGGGAAGATCAACCAGCTCCCAAGTGTTTCTCTTTTGGAGTGAGCTAAACTATTATTTCATGGATTATTGCCATATTGGATCATTTGATGCATATTCATATGTATGTGGATCTGATTCAACCATTATATAGAATTTCTCTACAAACATAGGATCTTTCATGCACAGAGTACTCTCAAACTGAGATCTAGTCCTCGTAGGATCATTAGGATTTCCAGCTAGTTCTCTAGCTACATGAATGGTATTGGATGCCCATTTTTGTCTTGTAGGAGTGTTAGGATCTGCAATTAAATAATAATTATCATACATATCAGAATCAGCATGTTAAACTATCTCTTCACTTACATTCAGAGGTTTTGGTGGTGAAGAGGATTCTCCAACTTCCACTGCTGCTAGGGGATCTTCCTAAAACTGAACACACCTTTCAATGAAATATTTGTTTGTGCTCAAATTGATTAGCTTGTACCCTTTTGAATCTTCAAAGTACCCAACAAATAGAAACTCTTGGCTTTGGGGCTGCAAATCCTTCCTCTTTTCTGTTGGAATTCTAGCCCAAGCCCTTGAGCCAAAAATCCTGAAATGGGTCACATCTGGCTTGTGCCCACTCCATGATTCGAAAGGAGTCATATCATCAAGCTGTTTATGAGGCACCCTATTCTAGATATAGGCCACACAGTTTATAGCTTCGGCCCAAAACTTTGGTGGCAAAGTCTTAGCCTCCATCATGCAGGTTGCCATCTCTTTCAGTGATCTATTCTTCCTCTCAGCAACACCATTCTGCTGTGGTGTGTAAGGGATAGAATACTGAATCTGAATACCTGCATCTGCACAATATTGAATGAACTCAGACTTGACATACTCACCACCATTTTCATATCTGAGGACCTTGATTTTCCTCCCAGACTGGTTTTCAACCAAAGCCTTAAAGACTTTCAAGAGGCCAAAAACTTAAGTCTTGTGTTTCAGGAAGTAAACCCAGCAATACCTGGAAAAGTCATCTATGAATGTTAATGCATATTTGGCCTGACTCATTGAAATATGAGGAAATGGGCCAGAAACATTACTATGGATCAACTCAAGAGGTGCAGAGGTTCTCTCATAACTAGCTTTCTCAAATTTATGCTCTAGGTGTTTTCCTAAGATGCAACCTTGACAGACTCCTTTGGAAAACTTAATCTTTGGTAACCCTATGACCATTTTTTTTCCACTAAGATCAGAAATATACTTGTAATTAAGGTGGCCAAATATTTCATGCCAAATATTGCTTGCCTCATTAGCATGAATCAGAAGAGTAGAGGGGTTTGAGTAGGGTAGGAAGTGTGAGAACATGTATACCTTCGAAGTGTGATTTGCAAATCCTTTTGCAATGAATTTACCACTTGAGATCTCTGTGATCTCAACTTCATCAAGGGAGAATATGACCTTCTTTGGAGACCCTTTGTGGGTCATCTGATACATTGATAAGAGGTTAGAGGCAAGACCTGGAACATACAACACATTTCTGAACTTACCATGGTCAAGATCAATCCTCCCTTTGCCCAAACTTTCAGTGAGAGAGTCATCTCCCAGTACAATTGGTGGACATTTTGACATGTCAAGTGAGGTGAATGCCTCCTTTGTCGAAACCATATGTCTTGAAGATCCATAATCAATGATGAAACTAGGTGAGCTTGATGTTCCAGCAACCAATGCATGAACTCTCTCTCTGTCTTCTGAATTTGATCCTCCTTCCCTCTTCTTTGAGCTATCTGGAAGGGAAATTCCATTCTTCTCCAGGAGTTGGGTCAGCATGTCTATTTGCTTCTTCATGCAAGATATTTCAGAATGATTTCCCTTACTGCAGTATACACACTTGCTCATTTCTCCTTTGTTCTTCTTCTTCTGGGGGTTCTTCTTGGAACCTTGAGGCTCCTTTGGAGACTTGTTCTTGTCTCTCTTTTGCTCAGGTGGCTTTTTAGCTTTCTTCTTGATTTTTGAATCCACCCTTGAATCTCCAGCAACTAGAGCTTGGTCTTTGGAAGGTTTGATGGCGCCCATCATCACTAATTTATCTTGTTCTTGTGTGAGAGATTCCATGAAATCTGCAAGGCTAGGCATTTTCCAGGCTCAAGCTATCAACTTTGTGTCTTAGAAGGTAAAAAAAAACACTAAATAGTTAGGGCCAAGCTTTGAGAGTATGGCCAAAACCAGTTGCTCATCCTTCTTTTCGATCCCACATTGTTTTAGCTACAAAACAAGTGCTTTGAACTTGGAAAAATAGAGTTGCAGGGATTCAAAGCTATTGGGACTCAGGGAGATCAATTCATTTTCAATTTGATGTCCCCTCATCTCATCTGTCTTACCAAAAAGATCAAAAAGATTCTCCCATACTTCTTTTGGTGATTTCAATCCATCAAGATGGAAAAGGAGGTCTCTGGATATGCTCAAACACAGGAGACCATAGGCCTCATCCCTCCTGTTGTGCCATTTAATCTTCTCTACAGCTGCATTGGGCTCTGATTCTGTTGCCATAGTCACTCTATAGAGGCATTTCGCTCTCAATAGTATCTCCATCTCTGCTTTCCATTCAAAGAAGTTAAATGGAGTCAAGATGATCTTCTGATTTTGATCCATAGCTCAGAAATTGTCCCTTCAGTCAGCAGAATGCTCCCAGTCAATGACATCGAACCTGCAATAAAAAATTGGAAGGAGAGAAATTGATATATAAAGGCTCTAACACCATGTGGAAATTGAACAAAGGTGTTAGAACAATTACACTCACAACAATTGCCAATTACAAATGCAAATTACTCACAAAAGGAGACTGAATATGGAGCAGAACACTAATCTGTATTGAATAATTGTACAATATCCAACCCTGTGAAGTCATAGGATGCCAAAATAAATAATTACATGAGATATTTGAATGCATAAGGATTCCATTCAAATTTGGTCAAAAGCAGGCTTACTAAATCTAAGCAAATCCCTCATAGGTGCATAAAGCAGTTTCCAAAACTATCTAGGAGCTCACGAATTGGAAAAATAAATTAGGAAAGATAATAGATGGTGGAAGGACAACTCATACATGCTTTTATTAGGAGAAAAGAGTGGAGGATGATGAGGACAAAAAACAAGTTAACTTCATTTAGTCAAACTTTCTCAATTGCCTTAAAACTTAGAAAAAGCAGGCAATAAAGCAGAAAAAGTAGACATGTGCTAGGAAGGCTAGGAATAAAGAAAATTTGATTCGAAGAGGTTTCCCAAGTGCTCCATGACTCAAATTTAGCAAGTTTGACAACTATGGATGTGTGGAGGACAACTTGCATAAGGTGGAATATGGAAACTAGGCAAATAAGACAAAAATTGGATTAATTAATGTCTAAGGTAGCTAACTATGGGTCAATTATTCTAACAGTTATTCTAAGCATATCTAAGAGGTTGTTCCATGTAAATTTCCTCTTGTAAATCACCTTGTAAGAATGCAGACTTGACATCCATTTGATGAAATTCCTAGTTATGTAAGGCTGCAAGGGAAGGAACAAGGGGGATGAAGTTCATTTTTGCAACAAGAGAAAAGGTTTCATTGTAGTCAATCCCTTCAACTTGGGAAAAACTTTGGCAAGTAACCTCGCCTTAAGTCTTTCAACACTTCCATCTAATGCATACTTAGTTCTATAGACCCATTTACATATGAAAAGTTTTCTTCCTTTTCGAAGTGGTACAAGATCCCAAGTATCATTCAGCATTAAGGAACAATAATCTTCATCCATAGCTGCATCCCAATCTGGATTTCCTGAAGCTTTTACAAAAGTGTCTACATCATGATTCCCAGAAACTTGAGCCAAAAGAGAAGAGGCTCACTGAAACTAAGAATGTGTTTGACGTTGATCACTAGGATCACCAACAAGATCACCAACTACTTCACATGTTGAATGAACCCATTGAGGAATAAATTGTGCTGGTCCAGCTGGAAGAATAAGAGCAAGCGGAGGTGGATTTTTATCATCAATGGCATCATCATAAACTGGAGTTGGAAATATTGCAAGGAAGTTGGAAGTAGAAGAAGGAACAATCTCCAAATTAGTCTTGTAGGCCAAAGATGGCACAAACGCTGAGTTATTCTCATAGGATAAGATATTTTCATCAAATTTAACATCTCTTCTAATGATTACATCATTTGAATGTGGTTGAAGATGTCTATAATGTTTTACATCTTCAGAATATCCAACAAATATGCACTTTTCACTTTTAGGGTGCAATGCTTCACTACCACACACACAGAAGTGACTTACATCTGGTTTAATTTTACTCCATGCTTATTTCAGTGTTATAACTTGTAAATATTTAGTGGGGGTGCGATTAACTATGTAATTTGCACAATTTCTGGACTCGGCCCAAAATTGAAGACTTAGTCCCTTAGATTGGATGATACAATTAATCATTTTTTGTTAAGTGTGGTTCTTCCATTCAACTACACCATTTTGTTGTGGTGTATATGGAACAATGTGTTGTTGTTGGATTCTTTGTTCAGTGTAGAAAGTAGTAAAATTTTCGTTAACATATTCTCCTCCATTTTTGAATCTTAACTTAATGAGTTGATGACCATATTGTTTTTCAACAAGGGCCTTGTAGGCAAAGAACATGTTAAATGCTTTACTCTTAAGTTTTAGGAAATAAACCCAAGTGTATCTAGAGTAATCATCAATGGAAGTTAAGAAATATTTGAAACTAGAAAAGGAAGCATATGGAAGAGGAACAAATAGGTCACTATGCACAAGCTTCAAGGGAACTGAGGCATTCCAAGAGGCACGTTTGTCAAAACTGTCCAAATGATGTTTTCTTAGTACACAACCGGAACGAACACCATCCTTGCAAGATACCATCAAAAGACCTGTCACCATATTGTCTTTACATAGTTGTTGCAATGAGTGATAATTTAAGTGACTAGATCGCTCATGCCAAAGTTTTCTCAAGTTATCACTATGAGCAACAAAAACTAAAGGAAAAGGTGATGACCCAAAGTTGTTAAATTTGTACAACCTGGTAATATCATCAACAATTCTGGTAGCTAGGACATGTTGAGGATCTTTAAAATCCTTGATTACAACTTGGTGAGGTGTAAGCGTTATAGTTTTACCTTCACCAAAATGAGTGATTTGATAGACTAACAACAAATTGCAGGAAATTCTTGGAACACATAGTACATCACTAAAATGACCATTTTCTACTGGAACTGTTCCAAATCCTACAACACTTAGAGATCTATCATCACCAACAAATAATTTTTTGGGGTACATTCATGCATAGTAGAGAAGATGGCTTGATCCTTAGCCATTTGATAAGATGCTTCAGAATCAATGAGCCATTCATTTTCAGTAGAAGAAGAAGATGTAGTATAAGAATAACCAGAAGCACAAAGTGCATGTCCATAAGAGGTATATTCTGAAGATGAATCTAGGATGATGTGGTCCTTCTTCATTGCTGCTTCCAAGGATGCCATCTTCTTGAAACACTCATATTCATCATGATTATCTTTCCCGCAATAGTTGCAACGAAGCTCAATCTTATTTACTTTTGAATTTGATCCTTTGTCATTTTTTAAATAAGGATCTTACTTAGAGGGTTTGGGACCCTTGTTTCTCTTATTGTTGTAAAAATTTTGTTTCTTTGGAGGCTTCAACTTTTCCTTCTGTTGAGAAAATAAGACTTTCTAGATGTATCTGCATTGTTAATTATTCCAAGATGAATTAGCTTATCTTTCTCTCTAATTAAGGAATTACAAAAGGAATCATGACTAAGCTCTTGATAGCTAGCTACAGTCAAGGATTCCTTCACAGAGTAAAATGTAAATACAAAAACAGATTATGTAGGTCCAAATTTGGAAAGAATATGATAAATACATTGTTTGACTTCTCTCTTAATCTTTCATTCTTCACATAAGAGTCTAAGAGTTTTGTACTTAGATAAATAATCTTGAATGCATGAAAAATCACTTGGATTCAAAGAAATTAACTCATTCTCAGGTTTATGACCTGGAATTTCATTGTGTTTACCAAACAAAGATTCTAACTTTTTCCAAGCTTTATCAGGTTCATCAATTCCAGATATGTGGAATCGCAAATTAGTAGAGATTGACATCTCAATCAATCCAAAAGATTCATCACATCTATTTGTCCATTTATTTTCTTATCATCATCAGTGGGTTATGTTTCTTTCCCTGAGGTAATTTTGAAAAATCCCCTACTTCGTAGAACATCCTCTATACGAGATTTCCATGAAAAATAGTTAGAACTAGTAAGTATAATATCACAAGGGGCGGCCATACTATAAAATAATGGCTGAAAAAATAGAAACAGACTTTCTATATGCAAAGATCTCTAAAAATCAGGCTGTTTAAAAAAAAACAGCATTGAAAATTGATTTTGTATGATGAAGTTATGATTGATTAAAGAAAATGTTGAAGATGTCCACAATAGTGATGTGGCAGATATAAAATTGACCAACTACAAAAAAGAACCCCCTTCTTCCCAAGATGAACCTTTGACAATCATTTCACAAAAAAAATTCTTTAAGTGAATCACTTTTGTAAAACCAACGTAGATCTAAATCCTATGCTCTATTGTTGGTTACTATGGGCAGACCCAGGTTTACTTATAATGTACCAACAACACCCCTAACTCACTGGCCCTTTCGGTAACAGATCGCAGAGCGGCCTGAAGTCTCACCCGAAGTGATCTTAGATGGGTTGGATAAAGACTCAAGTGTCCTTAACCAGGTTCTAAGGCATCCTAGTGTCTCGCGGCTCTTCTTAGCCAGCGAGATCTTTCTGCGAGTCACAGTTCTCTCTTACTCGTAGACTCTAATAGGGGGAGGAATCCTATCACATCGCAGCGACTAGGCCGATGCACAAACTCTCCCTTTCATGTTTCTCACTATCTGTGATATCTCACATCGCAGCTCCTCTGTCGGTGCGATATCGTCTTCTATCAATGCGATATCTCCTTTAGTACGGCCCAATGTGACTCTCAATGTCCACAGGGTTTCTCACTGGAAGGAATAACTCAGCTAACCTCCAACAGGGAGTTAAATAACCTTACACGAACTTCCATGGTTCAACACACTCACATCGCTATACTTAACTTACTAAATAAGTATACGAGAAGCACTTAACAGAGTGACTATTACTGTGTGAAACAAGCACTGATAAACTCATAAGCAGACACTTGATACATTTAAACTCACTTTTAACCTTCTATAATGCTGTAACTAACTAAGAACATACAGACATTTACTAACTGATATGCGGCATTCATGTAACAGATAACAGATAGCAACCAAGTAAAGCACAATCACATGAAGCAGTCACATAGCACACTGATTTTACATGGTTCACTTCTAGGGTAGAAGCTACATCCATGGGAACTGGTTTATATATTATAACTTGGGAGAGTAAACACAGTTCTGCAGCAACCTCATATGTAGCTGAGATCTTTTGGGTAACTCCGCACACACCACCGGGAGCCCTTCTCTCTTAGATCTCTTCTCTTCTTATATTGCTTCTCTTAAAATATACTCTTCCTCTCTCTCTCTCTCTCAATCCCTGTGAATTGTTACATACATACTCTAGGATTTAGCTACTGGTTACAGTAAGATACTACAGACTGAATACCAGAACGAGAGATCGAATCTTCTATAATACAAAAGATTTATGAGCTAATAGATCATCGACTGACTAGCTAAATGTCTAAATAGATAACTAGTTAATTATCTGAATAGCTAACCTTCTAGAATACAAAATACATCCCTTTATAGGCGGCCCGAAGGTCTCACCATTACAACACTGTGGGCCTCTCCCAACAGTAACCCAAAACCCTAACTGTGATAGTCGGTCTATCTGTACTCGAACTGTTGCTTTCTATCACACCACAGCTTCCTGCCGTCTTCCATGCTTCCTGGCGCTGGCTGTGGGTACTGGCACCGCTTCCTTTTCTATCCTTCACCTTCAATACCTCGGCCTTATTGCTCCTTTTCCTTTATGAGGGTAGCTAATCCCTCCTGTCTTCGCTACTACCTTAAGTGCAGTGGTTGAGCTTTCTCCTCTCGGCCACTCAGGTACTGTTACCTTTGACTTACTCGTTCCAAAACAACAAATTTTCCTATAGCTGTAGAACCCTACTCCAACAATCCCCTAACACTTACTTGTGGCTTGTCCTTGAGCCACTAACAGCTGGTTTCTCTTGTTGTAGCTTCTCCTTGGCTTCCTGCGAAGTCCTTTTGAATCTTTGTTGAAGTCCTATGACTTCTTTCTCCATAGCTTCGACTCACTCTTGTGCCGCTTCTCTAAAATGGTGTCAGGAATGGGTCATGAAGTGATGCATCGTTGAGTTTGTGCAAATCGACACAAATTCTGATTTCTCCTTTGGTTTTCTTTTTTTACGTGACCATGGGACTAACCCATTCGCTTTCCTCCACGGGCTCAATGATGCCTGCTGCTAGCATCTTATCGATCTCATCCTTAAATTTTTCTTTATACCACGGATTTAATCTGTATGGATGCTATTTGACTGGCCTAGCATCCTCTTTCAATGGTATCCTCATTACTCCCAGATCTCCTACTATTCCCTTCATTTCTATGAACTTAGTGGGGAATAAGTCTTGATAGTCATGTAACAGATCTGCAATGTGTGCTACCATTTCATCATCCCAATAGTATCCAATAGAGGCAAACTTTGGTTCTGTGTCTGTGCCAATATTGATCTTTTTAGTCTTGATGGGGTCTGTGATAGCTGGAATCTGTAGCTTCGGTCCATCAACATCGCGAGTCCCTTCTGACTCTGGAATGTTGATGCCACGAGGATCCTCATCCTCATCCTCTGGTTCTGCTACGAATTTATAACACTCCAGCACATCTTCTAACTGGATGGCCCACTCAGGTTGAGTATGTACTGATAGGGTACAGTCCTCAAATATCTTAGTCTTTATGACGTCTAGGGCCTGATCAATACTTAGATACTCATATTCAAAAGCGAAAGTGAGTTCAAATCTGTCTATCATAAGTGGCCATGTAATGGTTCCTCTGTGCAACTCGGTCTCAGTGTACCAGTTCTTTGGAATTCGGTCTAAAGTGTGAATGAATAGGTGAACCCATTCATCCTCTGGAACGTCCAACTAATTCTATTCACACATTTTAATATGTGACCTGGGGTCACTTTCTCCTGTGTAACTCTGCTTTAGATACTCCTTGTCATTAGAAAACCTGATCGCCATCAATCTCTTGAAGTCATCCCATGATGCGATATGTTCTCTATGTGCATGCCACCATCTTGCAAGTGTGGCTCTTACTGCAAGGTCAATGACTGACATCCTCTGCTCCTAAGGAATTTCCTGTTCAAACTATTCTAAAAATTTGTTGATGTCTACTAATCCATCAAACGATGGAGTATATTTAATATCTGCACCAATCCATCGCAGTGACTTAGTCATAAACACACATCTACAAGATGAGACTTCGTAAATTCTATTCTGCCAGTTCTCTAGACCAACATCCGAGTCTGATGCGCATGAGATGTCACATCGCCAACTATTGTTCCCTTCTACGGTTGGATTGATGTAGTCGCTCTGATTGGCCATCATCTGATAGAGGCTCTCCATATTATGTGCCTCATCCTCTTTTCAGATAGGTTCAATATATCTGGGACCCTGAAAAGGATCCAACGGTGCGATGACCTGAATCTAATTGTCCTCGAAGGTCATCTGTCTTTTCTTCAAATCGATAACAGCCATGTTACCGATTTCCCAATCGATACCTAGTAGTGCTGGGTACGATCTACTATCGCCAATGATTTCTATAACTTCAAAGTCCGCAAAGCTGCGAACTCTGTCAATGCCAACTAGCACCTGCGGTAATCGATCCAGTGGCGATACCCGCTGCTGATTGGCTAGTCTCAAATGGATAGGTGTTATGGCTAACTTAGGGCTACCCATCTGTTCCCATGTCTGCTTAGTCAGAACATTTACCTCTGATCCTAAATCTAGGATTACCTCATCCATTTCGAATTCTATGAATTGTGCTGTGAGCCTCATCTCTCTTCCTATTCTTGTATGTCCCATAATATTATGAACAACACACTGCACACTGCTCATGAAAGAAGATGGATAACACTGATCTATGATGTACTGAAGCTCTCTGATAGCTTTCTCTTTTCTCTTGAGTTTTAAGCGACTCCGCAGGAAGGATTGTACACTTCCTGTGGAATCATCCTTGTCGCACCTTCCCAATGTGGTAGCCTGTGATATCTATATAGGGCTAACGCCACATGGTGTTTGCTGTGGTATGCTCCTTGATGGTTGTACCTGTGATCCTGATTGCGTAGGGTCATTAAAGAAAGTTTTAGCTTCTTGAAATGTCTCTTTATTCTTCTACAGGTCAAGCGGTGTTGATTTAGTAGTAGCTTTGCGTACCCACTCTGGACCTGTGTTCTTTTCAGTATCCGGTGATGTCCCACTGGTGGAAGCACCACTGCGAGTCACAATGTTGACTCTTATTTCTGGTTCCTTCTTCTCAGCAGCAATAAGTTGAATGTTCTGGTGTACTGCTGGCTTAGGTTCCCCGATATTGGCTATCAAGGTAGGACATTCTTCTATAGTGTGATCATAAGATTTGCAATAGTTACATGTGTTAGTAGGGCTCTAACAGTCCCTAGCATAATGTCCTACAACTCCACAGTTGTAACAAGTGATCGGTCCATGACCAAGGCCAAATCCTTCACCATAGCCAAAGCCTCCTCCATGGCCTCATCCTCTGAATCCTCCTCCATGGTCAACATGAGCCGGTTCATGCTGTGGTCCTGCTGCTGGACCTGGTGTCTCTGATTGGACTCTGTATAAGTCATTTTTTCTCTCGACCATGAGATCATAAGCTCTACAATTATGTTCATCATGTCCTACGAACTTACAGAAGTTACAATCATAAGTTCTTAAGGGTCTGTACATACTTCTGAAGTAAAGGGCATTGCTGAGGTGGATGTCCTCTTGTTTTGCATAGTTCACACCATGGCCCTTGCATCTGTGCTAAGGGGTTAGGATCCCCACTTGCTAGATATTCAACAAATACTGGATAGTTATCTTTAGTATGGCCCTGTCCTTTACACTTTGTGCACCATATTTATTGTGCAATCTCTTTGCCTTTTCTAATCTCGTGCATCTGTAAGGTGAGATTAGCTAACTAGTTCTGTAGGTTTGTCATACCTGTACTAGTCTCAGCTAGAGGTGATGCCTCTAGTTTCATTGCCATCTCCAACGCGTCATCCTACGTCTAGATTTTTTGTTGCATCAGTGGCAGTCTAATATGGGGGAGTAATGTTGCAATAAACCATTCCTTGTGCTGCTTCGGCGCAAAATCAAAGCTAACTTGATCTATAAGGGCTTTGAATTTCTGATCAAAGTCCCATACTGACTCGGTAGGTGACTATTTAATGTCTTTGAGCTCTATAATTGACTATGACTCAGACTTAGGTTTCTTAAATTCTTTGATCATGGTGGTCCTGACCTGTACGAGTGTTTTGGGTATCGCTGAGGTATACTTCATATACCATGTTAAGGCTTGTTCCCTAAGTGTGGTGACCAACTGTACAAGTTTAATATTATCATCTTGGATCCCTTTAATGGTCCACATGGTTTCACATAGAAACCAATGTTGTTCTGGGTCTTCTGCCCCTATACCTTAAAGGTAGGTAACTTCATATCATCCCCCTATCTATTTCTACATGGTGTATGCTGATTTGCTATGTGACTACCACTTGGTGGTGTAGATGTAGGTGATGTAGCGGTAGTATGTACTGTATGTGAGCTACTAGATGGAGTTCCTACGGGATTATTCTGAGTCCCGGTTGATTTCTGTGGGGTGTAAGGGTGGTAAGGGATACCCCCTTCTGTTCTTTCTGTATTACTGTGATTCTGTTCTCTAGTATTGTCTGAACTATTTTCAAAGACGGAAGATCTAAAATCTACTTTATATTTGTTTCCACTACGTGTATGCCCAAGTTCATCAAAATCACTCTCAAACTCTTGTGACATTACATGTACTGAAATTATACATCTGAATATATATCGAGTACTCCTTTTTCATGTAATAGCATCATAATAGACAACTTTAAAAAGTTCAAGTACTTACCACGATATCCTTTGAAGAATTATTGCTCGGCTTCGCTGAAGCTTTTTCTCTGTTCGACTGCAAACTCTGTGATGAAGCCTTCTAGCACACTCGCAAGCCAAAAGTCCACTGCTCGTAAAATGGGATTATCAATGCTCCTGATAGTCTGAATCAGCTCCAATGTCTAGACGATGTTCCTTTTCTTCTTGAATATATGTTGATCAGTTAACTTTGATAACTAGTCGTGCAACTCATTTCCATAGCTCGCAAAAAATATTGTATGCAAGTCTATGAAGATATGTTTTTGTAACTATTCCTCTGTACTCAACGTAGGACTCTTGTTTTCTGTCGCAACAAATTCTCTTTATGTAGACCCAACCCACTGGTTGAGTTCTTCTTTAGTAGGATCCCAACAGAACATTAGCTCTTTAGTTTGTTCAAAACTAGCAACGGAACCATTTGCTGGTTACTATGGGCAGACCCGAGTTTACTTATAATGTACCAACAACACCCCTAACTCACTGGCCCTTTCGGCAACAGACTGCAGAGCGGCCTGAAGTCTCACCCAAAGTGATCTTATATGGGTTGGCTAAAGACTCAAGTGTCCTTAACCAGGTTCTGAGGCATCCTAGTGTCTTGCGGCTCTTCTTAGCCAGCGAGATCTTTCTGCGAGTCACAGTTCTCTGTTACTCACGGACTCTAATAGGGGGAGGAATCCTATCACATCACAGCAACTAGGCCGATGTAAAAACTCTCCCTTCTGCATTTCTCACTATCTGCGATATCTCACACCGTAGCTCCTCTGTCGGTGCGATATCGCCTTCTGTCAATGCGACATCTCCTATAGTACAGCCCAATGCGACTCTCAAGGTCCACAGGGTTTCTCACTGGGAGGAATAACTCAACTAACCTCCAACAGGGATTTAAAAAACCTTACACAAACCTCCATGGTTCAACACACTCACATCACTATACTTAACTTACTGAATAAGTATATGGGAAGCACTTAACAGAGTGACTATTACTGTGTGAAACAAGCATTGATAAACTCATAAGCAGACACTTGATACATTTAAACTTGCCTTTAACCTTCTATAATGCTGTAACTAACTGAGAACATACAGACATTTACTAACTGCTATGCGGCATTCATGTAACAGATAACAGATAGCAACTAAGTAAAGCACAATCACATGAAGCAGTCACATAGCACACTGATTTTATGTGGTTCACTTCCAGGGTAGAAGCTACGTCCACGGGAACTGGTTTATATATTATAACTTGGGAGAGTAAACACAGTTCCACTGCAACCTCATATGCAGCTGATATCTTCTGGGTAACTCCACGCACACCGCCAGGAGCCCTTCTCTCTTAGATCCCTTCTCTTCTTATATTGCTTCTCTTACAATATACTCTTCCTCTCTCTCTCTCTCTCCCTCAATCCCTGCGGATTTTTACATACATACTCTAGAAGTCAGCTACTGGTTACAGTAAGATACTACAGACTGAATACCAGAACCAGAGCTCGGCTTTTCTATAATACAAAATATCTATGAGCTAACAGATCATCAACTGACTAGCTAAATGTCTGAATAGCTAACTAGTTAATTATGTGAATAGCTAACCTTCTACAATACAAAATACATCCCTTTATAGGAGGCCCAAAGGTCTCGCCATTACAACACTGTGGTCCTCTCCCAACAGTAACCCAAAACCCTAACTATGACAGTCGGTCTATCTGTACTCAAACTGCTGCTTTCTGTCACACCACAGCTTCCTGCAGTCTTCCACGCTTCCCGGCGCTGACCGTGGGTACTGGCGCCGCTTCCTTTTCTATCCTTCGTATTCAATACCTCGGCCTCATTGTTCCTTTTCCTTTATGAGGGTAGCTGAGCCCTCCTGTCTTCACTACTGCCTTAACAGCTTTCTCGTCTCGGCCGCTCAGGTACTGTTACCTTTGACTTACTCATTCCAAAACAACAGCTTTTCCTGTAGCTGCAGGACCCTACTCCAACATCTATCAAGCACTGAGATGCATTAAATCTCTCGAGGTGCAAGCCTTTTTTTAGGTATCCATTGATTTGATTTAAACCAAGAGACATATTTTTATTTCATATAATTTTATTATTATTAATATTTAATATTATTTATGGCTGACATATAATATTTTTTATTTTGTTAGGAACTAACATTGCATCATTTTCCCACACACGGTTTTAAAACCATATGCAAGGCCCTCCTACAATCATTGGTTTTTTAGGAGGTCTTGCACATGGTCTTAAAACCATTTGCAAGGCCCTCATAAACCATGTACAATAAAACCATGGGTTGTTTAGGAGGCCTTGCACATGGTTTAAAAACCATGTGCAAAGCCTCCTAAACCATGTACAATAAAACCAAACCATGTGCAAGGCCTCCTAAACCATGTACAATAAAACCATGGGTTGTTTAGAATGTCTTGCACATGGTTTTTAAACCATGTGCAAGACCAACATTTTTTTGCGGATAATTCAGTTTTGTGTTTTGTTCTTGACCCACATATTTTTTTTACAGATAATAAATTTTTTACTTTTCTCTTGTTTTGTTATATTACAACATCTCCCCCATATTAGATTGTTTTTGTGGCCGACATTTATTTTGGCTTATTAGAAAATTTATTTTTATTAATAAAAATAACGTTATGAAAGTGATATTATTTTTTATTTTTTGTTATAAAATCTATCTCATAATATTCACTATCACTATTATTTTTTGCCGACATGTTACAAATGTTACTAATGTTACATCACGTTACAAGATCTCCCCCATACTGGGCTGTAGAGCGCCTCTCAACGCAATAAGTGATTTTCACTTTTACAATAATGTCACTTTAAATAGTGTGACAATAAACTAAAATACTTAAATGACTCACTTTTTAATTTAAATGAGATGAATTTTTACAATAAATTAACTTAAAATTAGAAATTGCATGCACTATTAAAAAAGTAACTTAATAAGACTTGAAGTCAAGACTTATTAAGGAATAAAGAAACTATGAAGCAAGTGATCTAAGTTTAAAAGGTACATAAAAGAAGGGAATGAGGAACGGGTTTTTTTTTTTTACTCTTCTCTCTTAGTCTCTGTGCTTGCTTCTTTTTCCTGCAAATCACACCACAAACCGAAAAACAAAAAACTTTTCTACGCTTTTGGGGTTATATCTCGTTAGCTTACCCAAAAAATTATATTTTCTTTCTGTTTCTGATTTGCTGCGATTGCACAAGGTGCACAGCAAAGAGCATACACAACCAAGAAAAACCCTTTCTCTTTCTGTTTCTAATTTGTCGCGATTGCGTCAGATGCATGGAAAAGAGCATACGTAGATAGGGAAGGAAACAATCCAAGACAAAAATATATCTAATATTAAAACTAATAAAAATATGAGAGATATTTTTTATTTAAAAAAAAAAACAAAATCGTCACTCTAACAATATACCTTCAAATGTATCGAAATGGGTGTTTCTGGATCAAACAGAAATGGTTCTCGATGAAACAAAAACTATTTCCCGATGGAAACGATGCTCTAGACGTAATGGAACACCTTGCATGGGCCATAAATGCATAGAAAATACATAAAAAGAAACCCTTTCAAAGTTTCGGCAACAACATTTCAAGATATACATCACAACCAGAAGCGCCTCTTCATAAACGCTCTGATACCATGTTCGGGTACATAGGGTACTCCCAAAAGACCAAAAACCTAGAGAATCCACTCTCACAAACAAATCATAGATCAACACACTAATGTTTTGATGTGGTCAAAACCCTTGAGAGGGAAACAATCCAAGACCCCAGCCAAATAACTACTTGGAGCAATTTATTATGCAAAATAAATAAAGTTACAAATGAGCTTCTCATAATTGATCAACAAGCCAAGGACCCTCCATTCTCTTTAAATAGAGATCATGGACCGATGAGCTTTTTTTTTTGCTCTTCTCTCTCGGTCTCTATGCTTGCTTTTTTTTTCTTGCAAATCACACCACAAACCAAAAAACAAAAATAAAATTCCATGCTTTTGGGGTTAGATCAGTTAGATTACGTGGAAAGTTACATTTTCTCTCTCTTTCTGATTTGTCATGATCGCACAAGGTGCATAGCAAAGAGCATATGCAACCGAGAAAAACCCTTTCCCTTTCTGTTTCTGATTCGCTGAGATCATGCAAGGTGCACGAAATAGAGAATACAAACACAAGGAAGACAACAATATGAGACAAAAAAAGATATAATAATAATATTGATAAAAATATAAGATCTTTTTTTATTTAAAAAAATAAAACAAAACCGTCACTCTAACAATATACCTTCAGATCTGCCAAAATGGGTGTTTCTGGATCAAACGGAAACAGTTTTCCATGAAACAAAAAATATTTCCCAATGGAAATGATGCTTTGGACACAATGGAACACCTCCCACATGCCACAAATGCACATTAAATCTAGAATAGAAACCCTTTCAAAGTTCCGGAAACAATAGTTTAAGATCTAGATCACAACCGGAAGCGACTCTTCATAAACGCTCTGATACCATGTTCAGGTACACAGGGTACTCCCAAAAGATCAAACACCTAAAGAATCCACTCACACAAATAGATCAAAGATCAACATAATGATGCTTTGACGTGGTTAAAACCCTCGATATGGAAAGAGTCCATGGCCCCATCCAAATAGCTACTTGGAGCAATTTATTATGCAAAAGAAAGAAAGTTAGAAATGAGCTTCTCATAATTGATCAACAAGCCAAGGACCCTCCATGCTATTTAAATAGATATCATGGACCAATTGGGTGTTAATCCATGGATCAAGGGTAGGTATGACTTAAGAGAATTTGAACCTTCGTATCACTTTATGTCTAGAACATATCGTGACTGTCGGATTAGAATATTTACAAATGCATACTGATGCATGCTAAAGAAACACACTTTACCTAACAGATATATTACACAAGTTGATATTAACTAACTCATAAGTGTATAAATATCCTAACATGGTAGCTACAAACCAAAAATCACCATTCAAAACTATTTTCTTCCATACTAAGGCAAGAAAGATCATTTCCCTATTGTGCTCCATATTAGGGTATAAGAACAGTCAAGAGGTAAATGTATATATACTAGGTTTTCTTGCACAATTGCAACTAGTAGTAGGCCTAAATATTAAACACAATAATCATACTTTCCTACCCTATATTTTCAATCAACAATTAACATATTTTCCTGGTTAGGATATATTTAGGTTTCCTTCATGTTTGTTCTTCTCATTCCTTCACCAAAATTCCAAATATTTTGAAATTCTAGGATTTAATATGACCAATCAGGTAGACATGGACATCCCTGTATATGAGTGGAATCCAATATTTATCAATAAGGATAACAATTCAAATTTCACAGAATTTACCTATAGAGTTATGCGAATCGCATATACAGTCATACATGGGATAGACTTGCCTAGAATGCCAAGAAAAGGCAAATAATGGATGTAATTCACACCAAAAACTAGAGTTAGTGATTGGTTTATATTTGAAGGTCACATAAATATAAGGATGTGTGGATTATAAGGAAAACCATAAAATCCACCCATATTCTTGACAGTGAGGATAATACAAGCAATGGAATACACCAGAAAATGAATTTTATCATATGAGCTACATTTTGGAAGTGTGAAAAAACCCAAATATTTCCATATTCCAAAATATATAGGCCCCTTCCAAATTATATCCATAAGTGGTGTACATTATATCCTAGAAGTATCTTTATAAAAGTTAAACCTAGAGAAATATGTAGCGGTTTCACATGACCCTCATCGATTAATTCAAAAAAAAGGAAAGAAAATAAGAATGCAACCTATGAACCAACTCCCAGGTCTGACTTGGTAAGCATTGCTAATAAATATAGTTGGGAGTAGGTTGAATAGATTATGAAGGAAGAAACAAATTCAAGGGATATTGATCAAATAATAGGATAGAAAGGAGAGGTATATATGTTTCTATAGGTCAGAATGGTTCTGATCTAGAACAAATGAGTGATAACAAGGATGGAAGACTTTCCTTAGAGCTTGTAGATATATAGAATGAGTCCTTTTTATATTTTGTAATATGATGTAGTTGTCTCCTATGGTGATGAATCTCCATGGATGTACCTGCACAAGCCCATCAAACGAACAAGCAATATCAAAGGTTCTAGAAAATGGTCTACAGTTTGATATTAGTGACTAAGTAATCCAATAATAAAATGAATGATTGCAACATAATACATTTTATGGGAAATGAAACATATTTTCATTAAAATGAAGAATAGTAATTAAAACCATTTCCTTAGTGTTGTGATTCTCCTTCACATGCCATGTCTTGTACTCAAAAGCTCCAACTTTCCCCTTCTATACTCACCCTAGATTTGGCCAGAACCTCAGTGCAACAACATAAACATTTTCTATCTCAACCATGGGGGATGAGCTAGGTTTTATAGGCCTTGAGAGGATAGGGATGGTAGAGAAAATGGTCGATGAGGTGGAAAGGAGATCCTACTAAGGGGTATCTCAAGTCTAGGTGGTCCACAAGAGTAAAGATGAGGGTTCCACGAAGTCTTCCTTCGAGAAGCTTCATGAATATTATCTTTTTATCTTTAAAACTTGAGCATGGATTTTCCTATATGTAGACAAAGCGTTACCAAGGTGGAACCTTTTTTAACCAAGCAGTAAAGGTGGTGCCACTGCATATTGTCAAGGGACAATAGGCATTATTGAAGAAGGTAACTCTTTTTTCATTAAAGGAAAAGGTGGTGGTGGACTCAAATATGGAAAATAGGAATCTGGGCCAATGTCCAACTTCATAGTTTGGGAATTGAGGGCAATGTATGATTTTATAGGCCTCAACACATGATGGTGATGAGCTTTATGTGTAACAAAATTCCCCCCAAAGAATGAGGCTAGAGGGATACGATAGGTGAGATATTTGAAAGATCAAGCTATCACTTTGAGGCAAGAAATTGCTTGGTTGAACATCATAATCAACCAGGATTCTGTAATACATTAATACTTTTGAATTATATCCAAATGATTCCTCATCATGGTTGCAAAACAATCCAAGGCAGATCCATGAGGGAAATGAAAAAACATGGCTACCAGAATACAATGTAGATCCATGTGAAGAACACTGAAACTTGTACATAGCTACCAGACATACAATGTAGATCTATGTCAAATGGATGCAAATTTGAGCACATCCACGACCATATAAATGTGGATCCATGCGAGGACTTATACAAAATACTCCATTGCAACCTGGGGAAAGCAATGAGTGCTTAACAAGTACCCAAGGTCTTTGTCTCGTATTCCACAAAGTATGATTCTATCAATGTGATTACAATGTTTTGATGTCGAACATGGTAGAAACCACATGATTAGTGGTCAATTATGAGAACCATTAACATGTGTGTTGGGGCGCATACCCCATAGGGGGTAACTCCGCGGTTAATTTATAAATGGAGCGTTGGGTCAAAATAGTCTTAGATGTGTCAGGGTAAGTCAAAACCCTCTCTTTTTGTAATAAACCCATGGGTTAAATCCAGGGTTAGGGTTTTTGTGGGTGCCCATGGTTTAAGACCATGGTTTT
>LPNX010166054.1:0-11370 GCA_001517045.1 Pseudotsuga menziesii
TTAGCCAATAATTAACATTTTCCCCGATGTTACATGGCAACTTACATATTCGGTTGTGCCAAACCATGGCCCTGCGACAATTTGTTTTTTCGACATCCAACAAATTCAATTAACGGAATCTACTGGTATGTGACATGCGCTTCCCGTGTTTGCTTGATGATGAGGAACTAACAATTCCATAAAGTTGTCGTCGTTTCAATATCTCTGGGAGAACCAAATCAATGTCTGCTAATTCCATCAATTACGATTCATAGCCATGCCATCCCTGGAAGAGCTCATTCCCTCAAAAGAACACAGAGATTTTCAACCCTGTAAGTTTTGTGTAGAATTTGGGTGGAAAAATATGAACTAGAATCACAGAAAAATGTTGAAAGGTCAAATCGTAAAATGGCGACTGTGTTCAAGAAGCCTTGAATTCTGTTGATTTCCTATTTATGCTAGTTTATAAAAAAAAAACTTGCATATTTGTTAACATTATAAATTTATAATAAAATATAAATAAACTATTCTCACAAAAATGATATTAATTTATAGTCTTATAAGCTATTATTTCTCATTTCCTATTTATGCTAGTCTATAAAGAAACTTGCATATTTTTATAACATAAGTCAAGAATATTACTAGAAGTATGTAAGGAAGCTTGAATATGCTTGTTTTATGCTACATTGCAATAACCTATATCGTATTTAAATGGACATTTTTTAATTCATTTTTGTTTTAATTTCTTTCAAAATGTAATTATATTTGTTTTATCATATATTTTTATAGCAAAATTATCCTATTGCTATATATTTTCAATCTCTTCTTAGGAGGTAGGTACTAAGCAACTTTGTTGCTTATTCCACTTGTTTAATATTTAAAATATCATTATTAAATCATATATTTATAATTTTGAATTTTAAATATAAATTAAACTTATAAAAAAAATATTATCAAGATTAGTTTTTTAAGAGTATATATTCATTATATACATATAACTTTATTTATTAAAAAAAATCAATAATGCATTCTTATAAATTTAATTTATATTTAAATATTTAATGTTTATGAAACAAATTTGTATGTGTATTTAATTTATATTGTATTAACCAATAAAAAATACCATTAATTTATAGTATAAATTATATTATATTTACACGGAAGTAATTAGAATTTCATATATTATATAATAATTATATATTATATTTAAACTACCAACCAAATTGTAAGTATTTAATTGATGTAATGTAAACACACGTTGTTGCTAATAAAGTAGTTTGGTTCCCATATAATATGGAAGTTTCGGACCCACTTATTTGAAATAATGAATATTACGTAGAAATATTTGTTAAGTTTTGAAAAGACTAATGCATTGGTTTTAGTGATTAGGTGAATAGTAAATATTTATAAAATTAGTTGTGTATGTCAAAAATGAGTAGGGGAGGGAGTTCATTACTGAGCCACATGGATGCCTAGGCATCAGTTGATTTGGACAATACGTCATTTACCGACATAGTAGTGCCACACGTCTGGTAGGTGGTGACCTTTATTGTGCTTTATGGCACCTCAATATGTGTGCATAACATCCTTTCTTCGTGGCTTGGTCTAGAGCCCCGTTCATTTTCGCTTGGGCTTGATGTGTGGGTGTTTTCCCACCCTAGTAGTGGTGCGCACTAGCTCATGTAGGTGATGTTGCATGTAGGTGTTAGCATGTAGGTGGTGATGTTGGATGTAGGTGTTAGCATGCCAGTGGTTCCATGGTGATTTATGGTGCCTCTTGTTTTGGACTGTCTGCAGGTTTGACTTTTTGTGTGGGTATTGTTGGTGGTTCTTTACATTCTGGTGTGTTGGTGTTGTGTGGACCCTTTACTGTGGTTTTAGGCCTCCGTGGTTGAACCTGCAAAGTTACTTCCTAGTCCAAAAACGACCTCTACAACCATGGCTATGAGCCTTGTCTCCCGTATGTCATCCATTTTTCTGGTTTTTCAGAGGCCCAATTCAGCTTGTGCTCCATTTTGGATGTTTAACTATGGTTCGACCTCTGCAATCAAGGTTATGAGCCTTCTCTCCTACATGTCATCCATTTTTCTATTTTTTCATAGGCCCAGTTTGGCTCATTCTCCAATTTGGATGTTTGAATGTGGTTTTTGTGGTAGGAAGAGACAGGAGGGAGGAAATGGCATTCATTGAATGGAAGTCTGTCTCATTCTAGATGGAAACGCATGTTCTATGGTAGGGTTACCCTATCAACTTATCCATGCCTATGTTTTTCAACACAGTCAATTCCTCCGTGGATTTTTATTGATGGTTATTGTAACTTCGTCTCTGGTTTGGTTGGAGGTTATTACTGGTTCGATGTTTGTCTCTGGTTTGGTTTGTTTTGGTTGGAGGTTGTCTTTGGTTTGTTATTGGTTTGAATACTGTATTTTTTCTACTCATCGTTGTTGTGGGTGTTGGGATAATGTCATGTCCCCATCCCAATTAGACTATTAGTTAGCAATGTTTCACCCACCTACTAGTTCCCTAGGTTGGGGAGGAGGCATTGAATCTCACAATAAGGGAACTATGGGACCCTAGAGAACTTTAGTTTGTCATCATGTGAATGTGGTGGGATTGCCGCCATCCCTGAACTTTTGTTCAAAATGTATCCGGAGGCTTCGGTCCCCATGAATGCGGTGGGATTGCATCATCCCTGAACTTCTGTTCAAAATGTATCTGGAGGCTTCGGTCCTCGTGAATGTTGTGGGATTGCATCGTCCCTGAACTTTTGTTCAAAATGTATCCGGAGATTTCGGTCCCTGTGAATGTGGTAGGATTGCATCATCCTTGGACATAGTCCTAAAGTTATAGGGAGTGATTATTCTGTAATTGTATCCAGTGGCTTCGACTATCGAGAGTGTGGTAGGATTGTATCATCCCCAGACTCTAAGTCCAAAAGTGATCCGAAGACTTTCGTCTTTGTGTTGTGGATTGCAGGTTGATGCTGATGATGATGATGTTCCTGATCGAAAGATCAGAGTGTGATAATGATGATGTTACTGATTGAAAGATCAGAATGTGATGATGACGATGTTACTGATCGAAAGATCAGAATGTGATGATGATGATGTTACTGATCGAAAGATCAGAATGTGATGATGATGATGTTACTGATCAAAAGTTCAGAATATGATGATGATGATGATGTTACTGATCGAAAGTTCAGAATATGATGATGATGATGATGATGATCGAAAGTTCAGAGTATGATGATGATGATGTTGATCGAAAGCTCAGAGTATGATGATGATAATATTGTTGATCGAAAGATCAAATTATTGCTGATGATGATGATGATGTTGTTGATCAAAAAGTCAAAGTATGATGATGATGTTGTTGATCAAAAGATCAAAGTATTGTTGATGACGATAATGATGGTGTTTGATCGAAAGATCCAAGCCGATGACGATGATGTTGTTTGATCAAAAGATCAAAGTATTGATGATGATGTTGCTGACGATGATGATGTTGCTAATCAAGAGATCAAAGTATTGCTGATGATGTTGCTGATTATGTTGCTCAAAGTATTGTTGATGATGATGATTGCTGATTGAAAAGATTAAAATGCTAATGATGTTGTTGTCGATTGAACAGTCAAAGTGTTGCTGCTGCTGAAGATTGAAGATGAAGACTAAAGTACTGATGGTGATGCTATCAGAAAAAATATTGCTGCTACTAAAATTGAAGATGAAGACTATATGATGTTGAAAAGCTTCCGATGATCTATAGATGTGTCACCCTGATGATGTTGATGATTTCCTCTCTCTTCTACTATTGTTGATTGATGTTGTTGTAGAATACCCTTCTCGTTAAGGGGGAGTGTTGAAATATTGTAACTTCGAAGAATATTCTATATGTATTTTTTGTGATCCTTGATGTTCCTACCGGGAGAATCACTTGTATTTCTTTATACCCCGATGTTTCTAGTTGATAGAACTAATAAGAGTCATGAGGAAGTCCTCTCCATTGTAAGTCGATTCATTAGTACTCCAGTTGTGGTTACTCAAGCCTACAAGATTAAATTAGTATTACTCGAGCCTACATAACTGAATTAATTATTAAGTGAATGAAAGAATATGAATAGAGGTGAAGCGCTCCTCTTTGGAACACACTCACACTCACTTGTGTAGCTCATGAGAGAGAGAGAGAGAGAGAGAGAGAGAGAGAGTTGTAGCTGGAGAAGGAGGAGGATCAGTCTTTTGGTTTTACCTTTTATCTTTTTGGGGCATCTATATTGTGGAATATTTTCTGGGTTTTTCCCTTTAGGGTTTTCCCAGGATAAATATTTGTGTTCTTTTTGTGTGGTTGTGCATCTCTATCTTTTGGTGATCTTTTGGCTTATGGTTATGTTTTTATGATGCTAAATGTTTTAATATTTGATATAAACATTAAAAATTAACAAATATCAAGTTCAAAACACCTTCAGTTCACTCCCAAAGTTTGTGAGGTTCAGGGTTCGAATTTCTTGGGTTTCCTAGCTCCGGAGTCATATTTTGGAGTTCTGCTATGAGAGGTTACCTCTATGAATATTTTGAAAATTATTTCAACCCTCATGGTACTGATATGTTACTATTTACATTATCTACAAATTTCATAACATTTTTATATGTTTTGACTGAGTTTAGTATCAATCTTTTACACCCTACCTAGATTTCATTGCTAAAATAACTAGTTTTCTAATTCGAAGCATTTTATGTACCGAAACAAGTCAATTTGTTTTAATTTATGTTCTGAACATTATTTAACACCATAATTATTACATCCCATGTTTCAAACCAAATTTTAATTCCTCTCCTATTACATTTGGAAAGCATTGAATCTTGACTAGTTGCACAATCCTGGTAACTTGTTTTCATATTCTAGCCTTTAATCTGCTTTGTGAATGTCTAGAATTTTTTAAAACCTGAAAAAACCTTTATATACATGTATTATAACCTTATTACCAAGCCAAATTACTTTCCTCAATCCACTGGTTGTTGGATGTGAAAGAATCTTCCTAGTTTCACGGTTGGGTGACCTAGAAGCGTGGTAGTAAGTTTTAGCATATATGAATCTGAAACCTAAATGGTATATGATATAAATTTGTTAGGGAAGATGAAATATATTTCCTGAAAGTTTCCTTGGTTGCTTCCCTCTTCTCGCTTCCATGCCTATGAATTTTTCAGTAAAATACCTTTATCTGCATAGTCCAAAATGTTATTGCTTGTCTACAAGTTTTATATCATATTTTTAATTAAATTTGCAGCAGTATTATTCTGAGATCTGATGTACATATCAGAACACTAACTTTCTGCAAATTTAAATCAAAATGTCATTTCCCCATTCCAATAGGTCCTACTAGTTCCCTAGGTTGGGGGAGGAGGCATTAAATATTGCAATAAGGGAGCTATGAGACCCAAGAGAACCTTAGTTTATCATTTACACATTAATTTGTGAATTTCAAATAATAAATATGGGGAAAATAAAGTGGCATTGCTTCATAAGGACATTTGGAGGTCCATGGGGTCCTTGGGTGGCTAGATGCTTACTTACACATGTCATGACTTAACTCCAAATTGAAAATTATGAGTGATGGAATGTTCTTGGAAGGTGAAGAGTCATCAAATTACATATCATGAGCCCAAGTATTTGAATGGGTGAGTAGGAGTAACTCCCCATAGAAGAGGAAGACTCTAGGAAGAAACTAGGTGCCATGTGGAGCTAGATTCTCTGTGCTTTATGACAACAATGATGGCAGATTATATGACAAGTCAGACCTGATTGCAGACCTATGATAACCTGACATGCCAAGGCTAAAAATATCCTTCAATAGGGCGCACTTGGGACTAGGTGGCAGCGATTCGAATTGGGTGGAAGATGAAGGGTTGAGGAGAATACCAAGTGGCATGGAGGTTACTAAACATCAAGTATGAGGTCAAGGAAGCCTATGGGAATGAATTATACCTTGGAGGACTTTAGGAGAGTAATAAAAATATGTCACGAGGAATGGAAATGGCTTTTGATCATTTGTGAACTTTCCTTTGGCATTTGGAGAGCAATTGCTTGTCCTTTGCACAATGAGTGCACACTTACCCTACTAGTGAGCCAATTTCGAGAGAGTGATATTCTCATCCAATTTGGTCATGGGAGAGGCTATTTAGACCCCTCATTTGGATATTAATAGAGTTTTTTATTGCATATAGGAGGTTTCTTTTGTTAGTGACCCATCTCTCCTCTCGTTCTCTCAATTTCCACTTCCATATTTCCATGTTTTTCTATGAAGGTGCACTAGTGTGAATCGTGGTTGCACCCGATTGAGTGCAGTTGATGCCCAAGATATTATGTACAATGTATGGCTATGTATTATCATGTTAACATGCTCTGTAAGTCAAAATCAGAAGAAATACATATGTAAATTTCCACATTTCCATGTTTTCTTGTGACTAGTGTCCATGTGATGAATTTCCCTTTCAATGGAGATAGTGTATCTGATGTATATTGCGACTTGGGTCAATTTTATATGTTGTTAGTGAGATATTTAAATGTTTTCAATGGTATATATTCATGTTTCTCTGTTCTGAACCATTATATGCACCATCTATGAGTTGAAGTTGAGCTTTATTGTGTCATTTCCCTTAAGCAAATATCATTGAAATTGTGCATTCAAATATGAAGCTTTAATATTCTGTTGCAAAACTATTACCACATATAATGATAGTAAATGAAGTCTAATTACATTCCCCGTACTCTTTTCTGAAATTTGGTAGGTTTTTTTAGTATTTGGAGAGCCATTTCTGTCCACACCCTAGGGTTGCATCATAAATTGCTAGTAATTTTGCCCTATTTTCCATCATGTCCAAATAGAGTTGTAGATGTATATGGCCTGTAATAAAACCATAAGAGATTCTATTTAATATTCTTAATACTCCACACATTAGTCCCTATCAAATTCGAGACCCACTTGATCCATTTGAATCCCCCACAGTCAAAACTAGTCAAGACAATTTTTCCAAAATTTTGCTTTTGTTGGGAGTTTTTGAATTGGAACATTACAAGTGGTATCGTAGCATGATATTGGCACCTGATAGAGCTCTCTATTCAAGTTTCCTGATTCTGACCTTCCCCCATTAGAAACTGGGACTAGAGATCTTAACAGTGAAAGAGAAGGAAGTGAAGAAAGTAATCCTAGTAACGAAGAGATTAGGAAAGAACTAGCATTTGGAGACATGGAGGGAAAATAAGATAATGGAGACCTTAAAACATTCATTACATAATCTCTTGACACTATGACAAAAAATAGCATGCAAGGGTTCGAATTGATGGCTAGCCAACTTGGGAGCATGTCAGCACATGGGAGTAGTAGTGGTACACCCCATGATGAGGGGAAGACCCATGGAGAAACCATTTTTTCGAATACTGGACCTCATGAAATACCTCATGAGTTAAAAAATAGAATGGACCTAAAATACCCAAGTTTTTAGAGTCCAAATAAGTCCCTTACACCACTTACGATGTTAGGGAAGCAACAAATGATTTGCAACAATTAAGTGAGGAATGTAGGAAAGTCCTACCTTTTGATCAGTTCATTAGAGCTTCTCTTCAGTTCAGGCAAGGAGGAAATGGGAATAGGGAATTTCTTATTAACCATGAATTAAAATACACAATGGGAAAAGTAACCATTCCTTCCTTTTATGGTTCCTCACAAATGTCTTCTAGTGCTTGGTTTCAAAAATTAAGTGTATATTTCCAATTAGATCCTATGGTGGAAGAATATGCATTGAAAATGGCTATTCTGCATCTTGAAGGGGAAGATAGTGATCGGTGGTTCCATGGTATTATAACCTTGGGGAAATTATCATATTTTATCTTATGATGGTTTCTCCAATGCATTGATGGAGAGATTTGAGAGGAAAGACCCTGAAATTCATTTCAAAGAAGTAGCGCAATTGAAGCAAGTGGGAACTCCTGAAGAATATATGTTAGAATTTGAAAATATTTCAATAATGGTTTCTGATGTATCTATGGCTAGGTTGGTTTTATTTTTTATTTAAGTATTGAAAAAACATTTGAGAGGGCTATCAAAATCCCACAAGCTAGCCACATTGAAGGATGCCATGAATTTGACAAGGGATTTACAGAATGTGTTGCCAATAACCAAATATTCTCCTTAGCCAAATTTCCTTTCCAAGTTCAAGGAAGGTAATAAACCATGGAAAAAGGACTCCTATAGAGATAAAATAAAGGAGGACCAAGCAAAGAAGAGCTTAGAAGAAAGGATTCATGTTTTTCATGCCAACAACCTTAGTTCCCAGGACATAGGTGTGCCACGGGGAAGGCACACTACATTGAAGTTTTTTCTGAAGATGATGAAGAGGACGAGGAGGAAGAAGAGGCACAACTTGCAAATTGAAGGGATTCCCAAAATGAATACTTATAGGCATCCCAAAAGGATTCGATATGAGATTGAAGATGCCATTAAAGAGCTCTTGGAGTTGGATCTCATAAGGCATAGTTCTATCCCATTTGCTTCTTTAGTTGTTATGGTAAAAAGAAAGACGGAACCTTGACAATGTGCATCGATTTCAGAGGATTAAACAAGAATAAAATAAAGAATAGATACCCCATCCCAATTATTGATGAGCTCATGGATGAGCTCCATGGGTCTAAGTTCTTCTCAAATATTGACCTTAGATCAAGTTATCATCAAATTCGGATGAGAGAAGAAGACATACCATTAAAGACTATTTTTAGATGCCACTATGGTCATTTTGAGCTTTTTGCCATGCCCTTTGGCTTGACAAATGAACCAGCCACATTCCAATCATGCATGAATAACATCTTCCACAAGCAAATTTGTAAGTTTGTACTTGTTTTCTTTGATGACATTCTCATTTACAGTAAAAATTGGAAGGAACACTTGCATCATCTAGAAGAGGTATCAATAATTCTACATGATCAATATTTGTTTGGTAAGATGTCAAAATGTGAGTTTGGTTTGATAGAGGTCTTGTATATTGGGAACATCATTGTTAAAGATGGTGTGAGTATGGATATGGATAAAATAAGAGCCATTTTAGAGTTGCCTTGTCCCAAAAGTGTCATTGAATTAAGAGGATTCATTGGAATTTTCACCTACTATAGAAAGTTTGTGAAGGAGTTATCCTAACTCACTTCACCTCTCACTGATTTGACAAAGAAAGATGCTTTCCAATGGAATTAAGGGGCTGAAAAATATTTCCAAAGAATGAAGGAGGTAATAAGCAATTGTCCTATTCTAGCACTGCCTGGCTTTTCTAAACCATTTGTCTTGGAATGTGATGCATCAGGAGAAGGAATTGGAGCAGTCCTAAAACAAGTACAACACCCAATATCTTTTGAGAGTAGGAAGCTACAACCACATGAGAGGATTTACTCCATATATGGTAAATAAATGTTGGCCATCATGCATGCTTTGATCAATTTTAGACAATACTTGGTGGGAAACAAATTTGTAGTCAAAACTGACCATGACAACTTAAGGTAATTCCTCACTCAAAAGTATTTAAATGAAAGCCAGCAAAAGTGGGTGAGTAAGATTCAATAATTTGACTTTGAGATTGAATATGTGAAGGGGAAAAATAATGTGGTAGCTGATGCCTTATCTAGAAGACCTTCTATTTCTATCATGGATGTAGCAGAAAATTGGAAAGCCACATTAGAAGTAGAGTAATCCAAAGATAAATTTTCTTGTGAACTTTTTTATGTGACTAACAATGATGATAGGTATAAGGTATTGGAACGAATTATACACTCCAAAGGTAGAATCTATTTGGTCCCTAATTCAAGCTTGAAAGAGGAAATTTTAAAAAAGGCTCATGATTCTCCTCTAGAAGGTCACCCCAGTTTCTTCAAAACATACCAAATGTTGAGGGAATATTTGCATGGAAAGGATTGAAGGCTGATGTTCTGAAGTATGTTAATGAATTACCCACATGTAAGCAAAATAAAGTGGAGCACACTCATCCATCTGGTCTCTTACATCCCTTTCCAATTCAAGCACAAAAATGGGAGAGCATTTCCATGGAATTCATCACCGGTTTTCCCAAAGTATTTGGTAAGGATTGCATATTTGTGGTGGTGGATAGACTCACTAAATTTTCTCATTTATTTGTTTTTACTACCACTTTCACTGCTGCACAAGTGTTTGAACTATTTTTTAAAGAATTTTTCAGATTGCATGGGCTTCCTAAGAGCATTGTGAGTGACAGAGATAACAAATTTTTGAGTGCATTTTGAAAAGAACTCTTCAAAATGATGGGGGAAATTTTGACACATAGCACAAGATATCATCCCCAAACTGATGGCCAAACAGAGAGGGTGAATCAATGGTTGGAAGGATACTTGATGAACTATGTTAGTGGGCAGCAAAAATAATGGATAAAATCGTTGCATTCGGGTGAGTTTTGTTACAATATACTTTCCATATGTCCATTGACATGTCTCCTTTTAAAGAAATGTATGGTTATGATGCATCCACTTTTATTGACCACATTTTTGGTAATAGTAGAGCTCCAAATGTAAGGATTTGATTGCATAAATTCAAGATATTTTGAATGTTTTGAGAGATAACTTGCAAGTTGCTCAAAATCAGCAGAAACAATATGCAGATCAACATAGAATAGAGAGACAATTCCAAGTGAATGACTTGGTGTATTTGAGGTTGCATCCCTATAAACAAACCACCATAAAATTTAAAGGTTCAGAAAATATCAAACCAATATTTTATGGTCCATACAAAGTGATTCGAAAAGTTGGAGAAGTGGCCTATCAATTGGAGCTTCCCGTGGGAAGCAAAATTCATAATGTGTTTCATGTTTCTTGTCTAAAGAAGGTTATATGGAAACACATTTCAGTTTCAAATACTTTACCACCTTTGGATGATGAAGGACAACTTGTTCTCATTCCAAACAAAATCTTGAGAACAAGGGAGAGAAGGCTACAATGCGGAACAATAAAAGAATATTCAATACAATGGAAGGATTTGCCTGGTGAGGATGCCACTTGGAAAGATGGAAACATTTTTCAGCATCCAAACTTGGAATTGCTTGAGGACAAGCAATATTGGGTGAGGAGGACTGTCATGTCCCCATTCCAATATGTCTACTAGTTGACAACGTTCACCCACCTACTAGTTCCCTAGGTTCGGGGAGGAGGCATTAAATATTGCAATAAGGGAGATATGAGACCCAAGAGAACCTTAGTTTATCATTTACACATTAATTTGGTTCATATAAATAATAAATATGGATAAAATAAAGTGGCATTGCTTCATAAGGACATTTGGAGGTCCATGGGGGCCTTGGGTGGCTAGATGCTTCCTTACACATGTCATGA
>LPNX010166054.1:24241-61984 GCA_001517045.1 Pseudotsuga menziesii
TGTGAAACAGTTTCTCAAGGTGTTCGGTATTTTGGGAGTACCTTGTGTACTTGAACACATTTCATTCACTGTAAAGTAGCCAAAGTTCTCAATTGCTTTGTATATCCAGCACCAAAATTTCAAGTAATGATTGCAGATGGAGGAACCATCAATTGTTCAGGTAAATTCCATAATATCAATCTTACTATGGGGGAATATGTATTGAATAGTCCCATGATTTCTATCTCAATGGGAGATGCTCATGTTGTATTAGGAATTCAATATTGGTTACAATCGTTGGGAATAGTGGCTTTTAATTTTCATAAGTTTTTCATGAAATTTTCTTGGGAAGGAAAAGAATTTGTGTTAATGGTATCATAGGGAAACCAAGAAAGGTGATCAACTCTAATGGTATGACAACATTATCAAAGAAAGGAAAACAAGAAGTAATTACACACTTATACTCACTAGATGTTTAAACATGTAAGGCTCCTATTTCGCCGGATATCCAAAGGGTCCTTATAAATCCTTCCAAGGTATTTGAAGATATTCCAATAAGTCATCCACCTATTCGAGATTTGGACAATGTTATTAACTTAAATATGGGAATTGTTCCTTCTAGAATCAGACCTTACAAATAACCCTATGGCTAGAAGAATGAAATGGAGAAGATGGTAGAAGCAGTGGCAGGAAAATATATAATTCAAGCAATGATAGATCACATAGAGCACCAACAAGCAGTTCTCCAAATCCCAACGATATCAAAAAACAAGATGAAACTACAGGAAGATCAACTTCATCATCAAAAGAGTTTTGAAGAAGCACAAATCTTATGAGAACTTGAACAAATCATTGAAACAAGGACCAAAAAACTACGAAATCTTGTTATTATTGAGTACCTCATCAAGTGGAAGAACTTACCAACTGTGAATTCGACATGGGAAGACGAGTCCTTCATATAGATGCATCCAAGCATCGAGGAAAACGCTTGTATGAAGGGGAGGAACATGTTAAGCCCTAAATGTTGGGCACATTTTCCCCTATAGGGTGGCTCTGACCCCCTATTTTTTGGTGTATTACCTATTATTCATGTCGGCTTGGGTCTATTAGTGGGTTTATTAGTTGTTATTGTACACCTTGGTCTCCTATATATGTGAAGGAGATATTTTCATTTTAGTCATCATTGTATCTTGTCTTATCTTGTGTACTCAGTACATTGTATAAGGATGTTCCTCCCTCGAAGAGGATTGCTATTTATCTCTGTTATTCATTATTAAGGCATGGATCACTCTATTTTTTGTCTATTTTTGCTATTTCTTGGACTTGGCTGCATAACACAGTTCATCTAGATTTGTTACAGCAACCCATCGAGTGAATTGTGGCATGCCTCGACATTCCAAACAATGTGGTAAAATCTTAGTCTCTTTCATATTAATCTCCCTTAGCAAATACACCCTAGGTTTCTAAGGATCCTGAACAATTTTCAAGCTATAACTAGACAAACAAGGCACTTCTAGGTTCCAACAAGTAAAATAAACAAAGAAGTGTTGATTAGCAAAATCCCATGAGGGGTTTGATAACTAGTATTTTCTTATCCTGTTATCCAATGAATTTTCATTTAGTCTATTTGCTTTAATAATATGTAAGGCAACATACAATCCACAATAGGATAGGGTATATTAGAAAGAATGCCCCTAAGGGTGGAACTTCTTCCATTTTTTGAATTTTGGATTTATGGCCTTGGTGATACATTTTTGCTCTATATGCTTGGCTCTACAACCCTCTTTTTTAAATTTATATATAAATCTTATATGATATTGTCAAACAAAAAATATATAAAGCAATAGAAGATAAGAGTAAATTATGATACTACAAATGGGTCATTAACCTCGACCTAAAAGTTTGGAAGTGTTTATTTTTTATAGCTAGCTCAAAGAAGAAAATCAACATGGTTAAAATAAGAATGAACTTTCATGAACTGCATAGTGAAACAAGGTATTGGAATATTCCTAAAATAGCGTGGGGTGAAATAAATCCTCATTTTTGTGATGCTAAGAAGGTGCAGGATGAAAAGCAATCTCCCTTAGAATATCCTGCGTATACCTACATTATATCTCAATTTCAAATTTTCATAACAATGCCAACCTTCATAAACTACTAACTCATCAAAATTGTGAAGATTTAAAAAAGCTTCTCTTTAATACTTTCAAGCATATAAGCAAAGTTATAAAGAAAATCAATTAATTCTTTAACATTTTCCCTAGGTTCCGATAGACCAACGTTAGCCTCAATGGATAGTAACAATCATCATCGTCGTCCGTCAGAATGTGAAATAAAGTAAATTATAAGTTTTTATCTTTTTTTGTGAATATGATCATTGTTATGTGAATCAATCATATAGTGTATATGACACCTTTTCATTTATCCACACATCACTTACAACAATGAATGTTGAGTGGACTATTCAAGGCAACATTGACATTATATGTTCAGATTAAACATTTTGCAAGTGGTTTAGGATAGGAGACCGTCAACTCTTGTATGGATCAAATTGTCCAACTTGTAAATTTCATGGGTTGGGAAACAATCTAAATTCCATGTTTCCCTAGTAGGCATGCCACATTTTACATCCCCCCTTATAAACATCACACTATAGTATGTGTATTTCCAGAATATGGGGCTATAGGGGGGTGCCTAAATCATTGTGCATGTTGTCTTCTCACATTTTTGGCCAATTTCTATAACACACACATATACACACACATCACTTTTCAAAGTTCATTTCTTTAGCTATGAGGAAATGATATCGAAGCATGGGCATGACAACACAATAAATTATCTTTTCCTTCGATAGTGCATCAAAAGAAAACCCAAGACAAACATGATTGGGGTGGTGGGATCCTCCCCGAGGTTGTATCAAGGGCTTATCATTACATTGGAGTAAATAACACAACAATTGCTCAATTAATATAACGAGGACTAGATCAATTATCAAACAAGGCCCACAAAGTATATGGCATCAAGTAAATGCAATGTGGCCTCATTAAATAACATAACCTGGGTATTTAACAGTTGGTTTTACTTAAGGATTACTGAGTAGTTATAAATAAGGATGGAGTCTTCCTTTTATGATCACGTATTTGAATATATATGGTATTGGAGGTTATCTCACTAAGAGGCCCCCCCTTGAAGAGGCAAGTGAGCATAAGTTGGTCCTTCCATTAAAATATCATTGTATGGTGTTGCCCTACCTCAATGATTTTGATATTGAGTAAGTGTTGAGTGTTTCTAATATATTGTTTGTTATTCAATTTTAGAGGTCAAGGGTCACAACCAACAATGTAAAAACACTTTCTTAGGCCAAAAGGGGAAGAATTTCCCTTTCTTTCTTTGCTTTGTTTGGACAATTTTTAGGAGGAAAATCAGGGTCGTGACACTTAGATCCATTTATGAAGCTTATAGTCTACAATCATAACAAACAAATTATAGACATGGATTTCCACTATAAAAAATGTGATTTAAGAGAAAATTGCTCAAATCATATTTTGGAATGTGAATATATTGTTTTTTTTTAAAGCCAATTTGATTGTATTAAACAGAAAGAAGTATAAAGTTTTAGATCATTGGTCAGCCACTTAGGAAACCCAACCATTCACAATACATGAGATCATTAGTTGGGATCCCTAAGTGTTTGATAAAAATGTTTATAAGGAACCTGTCCAAAATTCTCCTAAACCTAGGATTGCCAACATGGTAGTAGCATCAAACTAAACGTGAAATTAAATTGTGATAACAATAGATCAAAAACAAATATTTATCTTGAGAATACTAAGAGGAGTTATGATAATCATCGTAAAATGACATGAGAGGCACCTCTTGATCTAAAGTTGATGGTTGATCCTAAGTTGGTGACTACAAATTTATTTGCAAACTCAAATCATGTGGTTGCCTTGGCTAGTAGATTGATCTTAGCATTCATTATTCTATTTTGTTCCTCGATCTCATTGAGATGAAAAAGTATTTCCTTGCACTCCTCAACATTTTCCATGAGAGCCTTCCCCAACAAATATTTCTGTTATGAGTATAGTAGGATAGCCTTAAGTATTTTGTATCTCTGGTTTTCGATGTCCCTACATCAAGCGACGAGCAAGCCATTTCTTGTTGAACTTCCTCCTCATTAACCGCATCCTACTCATGTTTAACCCATTCCTCTAGGTCCTTCATTTCATTTTGTATTTGAGCCAGAATATATATTATGTACCAAGTTGTAGAGGCCACTGCCTCCTGGATGACCCTCGGCTTATGACTAAAATCTTGCTCATAGTGGCCCTACTACCCTTAGTTTTTTTACTCTTCCCAACTACTTTGCAGTCGAGGAGATTCTATCCAAGATAATAGTCAAACCAATCGGGACTCCCCAATTCAATAGTGAACCAACTGCAAAGGATAGTTTCACACTCAAAGCATTTTCAAGTGTTTTTTTTGTTATTTCCTCTAGATAAAACCAAATACTATACCAGGTTGTATGCACAATAATTTCTTCTCAAAATTTTCCATAAATAATCCAAGACCACCCTCCACTGTCTCTTTCAAAAACAACAAGACATGGTTGCTCTTTCCCACATTGTTCTCAACCATATGCTCACATACTCCACACAGAGCCATTAACAACCCCAGTCCTTCACCAACACCTGATGAGATGACCCCATATTGTCACAGAGATAAAGAATAATGGCATTAAATTGGTTATCACCCTGAATCACATCCAACTACATGCTACACAGATCCACCTTATCATACGCTACCCGTAGATCATCACAATCATCAACTGTATGCTCATCATGCTATGCAAGTGTGTTAATTAGGGGGGGCATTGTGTCAATGGATTGGACCCCCTCCATGACTTATTCACTTGAATGAGGCACTTGAATCGTGGTGAAAGTGAAGGTATTGTTGATTTAAAATCATTTGCCTTTTTTTACTTATTTTTGTGTGTTATGATCGTGACTTTGTTACAAGTAGAAAGCAAACAAATTTAATAGGTTTCCTAGACTGTAACCAAACCAAATCTGAAATCCACGTGAAATAGTTCTTTGACAACTTCATTTTGAAATATTCACTACTGTAATACATGGTTGTAGCATTGCTAACTTGCATTGTTGTAACCCTTAAACCTTCATTTTTTTCTTTTTTGGCAAGCATCATGATCCAACATTGAGTATTACATCGTGGTTGTGTTGTCATTGCATCCTCTACACAATACTTGAAACATTAAAAAACTATGTCATTTATATCAACATTGTTATCACCAACCTTGTAGTTGCCTATGTGAGGTGGATCCAAGATGGATGGTAGAGGGACAAGCAACTAAGGAGGTGGAACCAAGACTACCTAGACTCCCAAATGGATGGTTGTCACGCCAATCGATGCAGCCTTCACTTTATGTTATCTTAGCCCAAGACAACAAAGAGTGAGACCTAGATCTACTCCCAATAGGAGAGATCAAACCTAGACACCATATCAGATCAAGTAGACTTGAGGTACGTAAGGTTTAAGGTAGATGGAAACCCTAGATATATGGATGATGTCACTAGGTGAACCAGGGCTTTGGATTAGGGTTTAGGAAGTGTGAGGCTTGATCCAAAGTGGGACACAGGTGACCTAGGAAGTGAATACTAGATATGGGGTTAAGGTACTAGTAATAAGTGAAGATATATGTTGCCTTGGGAAACGTAAATGATGCAGGGATGGCAAGGAAAAGATTGGGGCTATCTAGTACCTATGGATAGACTCGATGAGAGATATGACAATGTCAAAACACCCGAGTCACTAGGGAAAAATCAAATTAAAAGGAAAAGAGGCAAAAGAGGGGGTAGCGCTAGGGTTGGAGATTAGTGCCTATCAGATCTAGGGCAATGGAGTCACTATCTGCCTAGCGTTGGAGGAGACCCACCTAGGAGATACCCCAATCTACAGATCCAGAAAGGTGTTTGGTCAGAAAATTTTGTATACGAGGAAAACCAGCAGCAAGGTAGGCTAGCGTTAGGGTTTTAAAAGTTAATTTCTCAGATCTAGGGAAATCAGGAGACTTCCAACTTGGCATTGAAGGAGAAATGGAGAAAGGGGAACCTGATCTACAAACCCAATTTGAAATTTTTCCAGAAAAATAAAATCTTGGAAAAAGTCAAAAAAATGATGTGGAGCGCTAGGGTTTGGGAGGACTGTTTCCCAGATATAGGGAAAACCAGGAAGAATTAGCTCAGCATTGAGGATGAATTGGTGAGGGGAAGACACGATCTACAAAACCCAGCAATGGTTTGTCCAGAGATCAAGCAGTTCATTTTTAGTATATTTTGGTTTTTTATTATTTATGGAATTTTCAGTAAAATGAAGAAAAGCATGTGTCAATGGGTTGAGATCCGGAAGAAAGAAACTAACCTACAGATCATACCTGGAAATCCTTGTGGATTCCTTGAAGGTGATGATCCCTGCTATCACGGTCAATTTGAGAAGACCTGTGTGATTTCTAAGCCCAACATTTTGCTCTAAGTGACCAATGGGCCCTCTCTCCTGCACAAGCAAACATCAACAATATAAAATTTGTCGTATCACGAAAGAAAAATCAAGATCTACAGAAAATTAACAAGATGTAATCATATATCACAATGAAGCTAATGAAAACCCCATGATACAAGACAAAGCCAATCCAAATGAGTTGAGGATCCCCTGCAAAAATGCCCAAGATGAAGTCGCCCTCCTGTAGACATGACAATGATGCCAAAAAAATATAGATATCACACAAATTTTCCAAATGCTAGGAAACAAAAGACTTTCCAATCACCATCTAAGAACACCAGATGTAAAGGAGATCCAAGAAATATCCACAAGAAAGTTTTTCTATTAATCATATCTAAGAGCCAAAGACCCCTTTACAAATGAGGAGCTCTCTCCTTAAATAGGAACGAGAGAACCAAAATCCTAACCACTTTCAAAATGAGTGGCTAAGGTTAAAAGATATAAATGTCTAATCAATGGTTGAGATGAGCTAAATATACAATACCTGGATCAATGTAACCATAAAGTACCAAAGTGGACTAGATCAGCCAAAAAGAGGGTACCCCACTCAACAAGAAATAAATGAAGCACATGGTGGGTCCATGGAGTGTTAATGAACTCCCTATGGGTGTCCCCATGGCACAATAAAATAATATAATATTTTAATTTGTTGACTTTGTGTCTCCTTGAGGAAATCGTGAGCCTCCCAAAAGCTCCAGAAAATAATATAAAAATGCCCAAAAAATAGGTGTGGGCCCAATTAGGTGTTGCAACTACTTAAGAAGGTGTGAAGGACATCACTCTCATCATCATGACTCATCCCATGTCATTTCCTTGCCTCAGTATCCCAAATCGATTTCTTCAATAACCATTTAATCATTTTTTAATCTGCCTCGAGAAACATGAACCTGCCAAAACAGTCTCCTAGGGTGCCTGCATTGTCCAACTGATCCCACCAGGCTCTTTGGTATGGGGGTACTATGGTACAGTCAAGTGGTTTCACCCCCTATGCAACATACAACACCCTAGGATATCCAATAAAAACATATCCCTGCTCATACACATCATCCTGTCAAGCAAAACTGCATCAGAAGGGTAAAATGAGCCTGACCATCTCTGCAAGCGCCTGGAACTGAAAATAATCTATCTCACTAGACTCAGAGAGTCCAAATCCATCTAGGTTGTATACTCATACCCTTTCTAGGTCTCTGCCTGAATCATTAACAATATCCAATAAACAATATAATCACATGTAAATGACGAGATACCAATAATATAACTTAGACTGTCATCCATCTGCTGCAAGTGTTACAAGGCTAAGACATGCTCTACAAATCATTTGAGTAACAATCATAACAAGTAGCAGTCGCCTCACTAGTGGTACATCAACCAAATACATATGTAGGGTTTTATTTATTATTACTCAGACCAGACTTTCAGGACTATACTCACTTCATAGTTGTAGTCAATTTACTAGTGAAGGGTGAAGGATAAAATTTACAGGGTTAGGACAAAGGATGACTACCAATTCAACATTATGACACTTTAGATATGGAAAGGGAATACTCACTATAACCATATGATGGACAAACAACAACACATGGGATGGAAGTGCCTCACAAATGGTTGAGTTGTTAAGAGAGTGCTTATTCAACTTAGGCATCATGTCTACATCAAGTTTGATCCAGGTTCATTAAGATCATCAATTTTATTTCCATGGCCTTTTTGGCCTATATGACCCTTTAGGACTTCAGCAACGCATAAAAGCACAACTAATTGCAATTTTTATCAAGGACATATTCAAATTTATAAGGTCAGCAATATTCAGATATAGCATATATTTAACCATTGCTTTTGGGACCTTTTCTTATACCCTTCGGGGGGTATTTTAGCATTTCATTGCTCTTTCCCTTTACTCACATATGTTAAGAAACATATTCTAGAGTTTACAATTTCCATGGGCACATATATGAATATTTCAAATACAAGTAGTACATGAGCTTTCAGTTTTAGCCAACAACATCTCAAGTGACTAGGGGGAGTTCTGCATAGTGCCAAACATCGGGACATTCGACCAAAATGATTTAGGCATACAATACAACTTACCAAAGGCAAGTTCTGTCACCAACTCAAAGCCGAGACACAATATAAACAGGGAGGTTTGTCCAACAAAGGCTCTACTGGGGAAAGGTCCTCCATTCCACAAGTCAAGTAGTAAGTCGGGTTAAAACAAAACTTGAAGGAAATGGATGGGTGGAGATAATGAACAATGAAGCCAACACTAGCAAGCCAGAGTATGGTGGGAATGACTACCTCTATTCTCCCTAGGGAGGGTAAAACCAATGAGTATAGATCAGGAACTTCCAAGTCTAAGTAAGGACACCAATACATAATGCAAATACATCCAAGTCCATATATTTATGACCACCAGATCATGACACTAAATGCTAGTATATGTCACAAAGATGAGTATGAGAGCAATGGTAACCATAACAAAATATAATAAATGTCGATTCATAACCATGCAAATAATCCATCTGAACCATCATCTGTCCAATGAGAAATACTGATACAAATATGGGCATCACTAACTGCTCTCCAAAATGACTAAATGGCTGCATCAGTCCTTAAATATGAGTGTCTTGAGACTCGGTCCTGACATGGGAGAGTACTATAATCTAGTAACAAAATAATGATCTGTCAAAACTGCTCATCTCAGCATCTCATATGTAAGAGATCTGGCTGAAAAAATGTACTGTATCTGAAAAATAGAATATGGTAACCCGACTACCATATATGTGATAACAAACATTACACGGGGACATTTCTGCATTACATCATGTGTCATTTGCATTAGTTGTGTCATGTTTATGTGAAGCTGTGTCCAACCAAAGTCACCATAATAGTGACATAGTATTTTATTTGTGTCGAAATGTTGTCTTTAATAATAATAAAATCTGTGTTGTGAAATTGTTGTTGTATCTACACATAATCCCAATACCTTTCTTCCAAGGACTTCCAACTAAACGCTAACAAGAATGCAATTGTGAAGGGAATGATATAAAATAAAAGGTTGCAAACATATGTTTATTATTTACAACATAGTTTTGATCATCTATTCCAATTGAATGGAATGGATATACTACAATAATATGTAATACATGTGTTTTCATGAAAATATGTTGTGTGACTACTCCACAAAACAAAATTGTAGCTAAGCAATTAAGAAAGCACACATCTTCATTTAAACCCATCGATTATATTCAAAGTTTTGTTTAATACTACACTAATGAAGAAAAAACAACCATCATTCAAAGTTGTTGCTAAGTAGCTAATGTTGTGATATACCACCTATCCTGTATTCGTATTAAAGAATAATTCCATATCGTCTTATTTTATTTTGATCGGTTTTGATAAGACCATCACCTTTTGATTCATCGTTGTCCTTTTTATCATTATCCCCTACTCCCCTTTTTATTTTCTCCACCATCCTTCTTCTTCCCACCATCATCTTTCTTATCTTGCCCACCACCACTTTCCTTTTTCTTGCCCCCCTCTATTTCATGTCCCCTTCCTAATTGTCTCCATCCTTCAAATGTGGAATTGAATTTATATAATTCACAGTCTTTATGTGGATATTTTTTTACATGGAACAATACAACACACCCTCTTAATTGTAGTCAAGGGAAAGACATTCCTCATGTCTCATGAAGAAAATCATCCACAATTGGCTCACAAGAGACAACATGTCATTGGTAAGATTTAACTGGGGGGGAAAGCAACTCCTCATATGAACCATGTGAACTAGAACCAATTGATATATTTTTATGGAGATATTTCATCAACTTATCGAGATCCATCGATATTTCCTTGGTACTTACAGTATGATTCTTCACATCAAGTTTTTCATAAATACATGGCATCACAATGGGGTCTCCAACAAAATAAAAGAAAATACTTTTATGAATTTTTCATTGTATCTACACACAATTCAGACCCCATTCCTCTAGGGAATTTCAACTAATCCTCAACAAGATTGCAATTTGAAAAAATTGATGTGAAAAATCTTAAGGTGATAAAAGGTGGTATATCACAACACTATGTACTTCTTGACACGTATGGAAGCTCGTAGTCATTATAGTTAGTGAATAGATGGATGGCATGTAAGGATTAAAGTGAGTTGTTTATGGTTGACAAAGAGGGGAGTCATGGGATTTGGAAGTGAATCCAAGAAAGGTTTCCTTTCCTTACATTTTTTATATCACCTAGTTGAAATAATTTCGGGTATAATTGTGGAAGCTCTACATTATATGTGGGATGTTATGCTTACCTAGTTCACTACCACTATTTATCTATTCATTCTAATATTCAACATGGTGATTGGAACCAATGTTGTTGCTTTTGGAATGCACCATAAGAACAATGTAAATAGGGACTTGAGAATAAAGCTATCTCTATTGTATACACTGAGCACTTTTATTTTATCTAGAGATAAAGTTGAGGAGGTAGTTGAATTTGAAAACCAATAAAAATATGAGAAAATGGAGGATCCTGTAGAGTGGAAGAAAACAAAGTAAGGGTGAAATGGAAAAATAAATAAAGTTGAAACTGGAGATCAAAGGAAATTATCATAGAACCCAAAAGAAAAAATGTTTAGTATTGGATTTGGAAGAAGTAAACAAAATCATAAGACAACACTAGGTGGTATATCACAACACTAAGTACTCAACAACAATTTGAACGATGGTTGTTTTTCTTCTTCATTTTGGAATAATACTTTGAAATTTGAAGAGAAGAAATGGATTTTAAGGAGGATGTATAATTGCTTAATGTCATAGCTGCAATTTTGTTTCATAGATTAGTAGCATAACATATTTTCTTATTAATGCATGTATGATCTCTTATTGTAGTATATTTATTCCATTCAAGTGGAATGCATGATAAATCGAGATCATAAGTTGAAGGTTCCTCATATGGCATACATTGCAAAAAACACAAGATGACCCCTCCTATCTCAAGCTACATTCGTTCTTCAAAATATTCCTTGTTATTAACTAGGAAAATGTTTAAATAATCCTGCTAACCCTGGGGGTAAACTACGGTTAAAATAAGAATAGAGGTGTGGATGACTCCTCTCCTTAAACATACTCATCCTTAACAGGTGTACCATCATGTGTAGAAACACCCTCCCCCATAATCAAATCCTTAGCCTCTATTGCATAGAAAGAGCCGTGAAACCTTCAGAGGGGAACTCCCCCATATGTATATTCTCAACAGCGAGGGTTTCATTGTTCATAGCCACTGAATCTAAGATCAAAATAAGGCAATTATACCAATCCCATTATCGATTTCTTGGTTGCTCATATTTCCATCCTCAACGCCAACAAACCTAGCATTCACAGATCTTACTATAGTTTTCACTTTTCCCTCACTAATAGACTAAATCAAAATGAAATTTGGGGGCACTCTCTTAATGGGAACCTACTATGGTATAGATTTTCCAAGAAAACTAGGTGTCCTCTCCTTCCAATTGCTAAGCGATTGATACAAATCTTGAATTCATATAAACTAGTTCCAAAATCATATGGACTAGAGACATATGATATTGCCCCCTCCCAATGCACCCTTCTCATTGTTATCCTATGCCTTTCTCTTCTACCTATAGTTTCCTACAAACCTGTCACACATGACTCTATTACCATCCCATCGATCTCTCTCCACTTCTGATCGATGACCCACTCCAAGATCCTAGTCAGGCCCATGACCCCCATCCCCTTGCATTCCCTCTCATATATCTCCTCCTCTCCTTCCCACACCTCCTCCTATTATGCTCCTTCCTTCCTCTCGTTTATGTCTTCTCCTTACTACCCAATCACCCAACGCATATAAGGTCCTTACCCATGTCCTCCATCATCTTCCCCACCAAAATGAGAAGCAAATAAGTTCTTTGCCTATGGTCTTCATCCCAAATTTATTATTTTGAATTTATAATAATAATAATTATTAAGGATTAATTAATAACTAATACTAGTTAGCATGGAGGGGTAGATCACTTGGTTGGACTTCGAGTCCAAGACCGAAGTAGTCGAGGTCGGAGGTAGAAATATTTGGGTCCTTCGGGGTTAGGCTACCGAACATAGAGTCGACAAGGTGAGGCCCCTTCAAGGCCCCCCCCCCCCCCCCCCCCCCCCCCCCCCCCCCCCCCCCCTCAAAATTATTACTCTGGATGTAAACCTCCCGACTATACTCGAGGTTTAGGCTCCCAAAACTGGAGCTTATAAGGTGAGCCCTTTTGGGTGGCCCCCCTGAGAACTATTCCCACAAACGTAGCAAGCCCTCTATCTTCTAACTCGCTGTGAACCACATAAATAATAATAATAATAATAATAATAATAATAATAATAATAATAGTTACTAAATTTAATAACAATAATAATTGATTAGTAATATTATAAATTATAATAGATTACTAATCATAACGATATTTGACAATGTTTATTGTGTGTGTGTGCGCGCGCGTGTATAGTGTATAGTATTTTTTTTCTAGGAAAAAAAATCATAACATATATTCAAGCATAATGGAAATTGCAATCTATGGGTGCAAAATCACAAAATATTGTTTATCCCCAAAAAGGTTGTTATAGTTTCAACAAAAACCTTTGTCTCATCAATAGACAAAAACCGTCTTATCTGAAAATATCAAATTGGAATGTTTCCACCAAGATAAGTCTGGTGACAATTATACTTCCGGTATTCTTCTATCCATATGAGCCAACAAACCTTTGCTACCAAATTCCTCAATTTGTAATTGGACTGGATCCATATTGATAGCCTATTTAGAGAGAGAATTCGTCGTTGTATTAAGCTCTCTATAAATGCGATATATGCTTTTTGGGATTATCTACATAATGTAAGTCATTAATCTATGACCCATATCCCATGAGTATAGTCACAACCTACCAGTTTCTCATGTTTTTGAATAGTCCACGTAGCACTCATTGCATTATGTGATGCTCATATGAGCAAAGAAGTGGGATTGAGACTAGAGAAATCAATTACATAGCATCAATCATCACTTCTAGGGCTTGCACTGGGTAACCAAGACTTCCCAAGAGGTCACCGATTACAAGAATCCTTTGGCTCAAGTGTGCTCAATTATGTATTTTTCCCCACAACCAATCCCACTTATATTACTACCCCATTTTCAAAACCTTAGCAAGTATTGTTCCTTATGAACTATTCAATTAGAGCTCTCTTGAATCTCTTTGTTAAAATATTGAGGGGTTTTCGCAGTCTTCAATATGATATATCATTTTTGGGATTATTTGCATAGTGTAAGACATTAATCTATTGCCCATATCTCATGAGTATAAACACAACTAACCAAATTCTCATGGTGTTGAATAGTCAACCTAGCACTCGTTGCATTGGGTGATGCTCACAAGGGTGAAGAAGTGGGATTGAGATTAGTGAAATTAATTGAATAGCATCACTCATCACTTCTTAGGCTTGCATTCAATAACCAAGACTACTAAAGAGGTCACCCATACCAAGCCTCCTTTGGCTCAAGTGCGCTTAACCGTGGAGACTTCCCCACAATCAAGCCCACTTAGATTGCTTCCCTATTTGCAAAACCTTAGCAAGTATTGTGCCTTATGAACTTTTTCGTTAAAGCTCCCTTAACTCTTTTTATTAAGTATTGAGGGGTTTTCACAATCCAACATATGATATGTCATTTTTGTGGGATTATTAGTGTAGTGTAAGTGATTAATCTATGACCCATATCCTGTGAGTATAGTCGCAACTTACCAATTTACTATTCAAAACCATGATAAATTGGTAAGTTGCGACTATACTCGTGGGATATGGGTCACACATCAATGACTTAAACTATGCAGATAATCCCAAAAATGATATATCATATGTTGGATTGTGAAAGCCCCTCAATACTTAAATAAAAATAGTAAAGGGATCTCTAACTAAATAGTTCATAAGGCATAAGTCTTGTTAATGTTTTTCTAATGGGGTAGTGTTGGAGGAGCCTAGTCGATTGGCCGAGTAGGTCCTCCACCCGACCATCATTGAGTTGGTCCAGTCGATCGAGTTGGTCCAGTCGATCGATTAGCCAACCGAACTAGCAATTATAACAAAATAACTACTTGTAAAACACACACACACACACACACACACACACACACATATATGTGTGTGTGTGTGTGTGTGTGTTGGTGAGCCATGGATAGAGACATATCTTATACAACATTTTGCATCTACGAATTCAAGGACTTGTTGCCACCTTCCCACTCACTATCTTGTGTTATATATTATATGTGATTATGTGATATCTTATATATATAATAGATGTACTATTGGTACTCCTCAGACTACAACATTCATTCCATTGTCGGTAGTACATAAATATGTTGGTAGGAATCAGCATGTGCAGATGCTAACTGAACGAGAGATTTGATAGTGGTGGGGAAAGAAAATAACAAATTACGGCCAAAATTATGCAAGGTGAAACAAGCTAACAATTGCACATGCAAAGGAGAATTTTTTCACTAAATCACATGAAATATTTATAGAATTCGTCCCGCGTGAAATAAAAAAAATTCCTTGACGATTGTTCATGACCAAATTGGATGCACATAATGAATGAATGTTAATACACACAATTTACTATGTAGGAAGAACAAATGTATACAAGTGGCTAAAGAAGCTATGCAAAGATTTCTATGAAGATTAAGCCATAGAACAAATATCATCCTTTGACCAAGTTCAACGAAAATTTTACATCGACCTTCATGAAGGCTTTTGTTATTCTATACCAAGCATGTTAAATAAATTATTAAGTGAAAAAGGAGTTGGCCATATAGTCGATCGACGACCTCTGTTGTACACACATGCCTCATCAAATCATCAACATAAGCAAAAAGACTAGGCATGCTTTGTCAAAGAGCACGAGTGGGAATATTTTCTAAGTAAATGAAGCCTATTGTTGAGCCCGCAACCATCAAACAATAGAGTTAGGTCGGCAATGGGGGGGGTCAGTGACCATGTGTTTTTAATAAAAGAAGGATGCTAGTCGACAAAAGAAGAAAAGAATGAAGCCCTGTAACAAGTCGAGTCTGCTCCTATGAAACAAGTGCCCAAACGCTCATAAACAAATGATAGACACTTAGAAAATAGAAAGAGAAAAATGTGCAAATGATGATAATAGTTAAGGGAGATTTTTAATCCATTACATGGAAAGAGAATAATAAAGAAACTAGATGAGATGGTCGAGCAACCAAAATTCCTACCTGAGCCGAAGGAAAGTTTACCAAATGAAAGAGAAGGTGAGGTGCCAACATCGGTAGATCAATCGCTCACGATGGTGTTGACCCCACAAACACTGCATATTGCAATTCCCGATGCATTGACTCCCATTGATTTTGTACGAGTGATAAGGACGATTGAGCTGACAATTAATCAAATAGTCAAGCGCAACATGGGACTGAATCCATGCAACAATAGCATATGGAATTGACTAGACCAATGTGGACAAATTGCAGATAGGTTGATGGCTCAACGACAAACACACAATAACTAGATTACCTTCATGCCCGAATCCAAAAGACATTCTCTTAATTTATTTAATTTCTTAGAACATATGGAGGTGTCCCCCACCAGCAACATTACTGATCGAAGTGGCCAACCTGTCGAAGAACAGACCTAGTGACGAAGAGTCTTCAGAAGAAGTCTTCTTGTAGTGGTACCAATCACATCCACAAGAAGTCAGTAGAAATCACCACGTAGTAAGTACATAAGTTAGTCAGACTACTTTAGTAAGTATTAAAACTCAGAAGATTAACAATATGGATTACCATATTCCATTAAATACTCCTATCTTTGAATGGGATGGGGACCCTAAGAAACATTGGCTTGTATGTGAATCCCTTTGGTAAGCTAACCTCATTGATGATGATAATCAACAAATTGCATAGTTTGCAGGAGGACTCAGAAATAAAGCACTCATGTGGTACATGAACTTTCTCGAAGAAGGTACCAAGATGAAGTAGCAAATAAAAGAGAATTTTCTAGAGTTTTTCAAAGTTAATGACACCAAACATCTAGCCACACACAAGCTAAAAGAACTCAATCAAAGAGTAGGATAAGCTATACAAGAATATGACAGAAGATTTAAAGATCTCCTTGTTACGGAGAAAACTTCCTATGGCTTGGGGTACCACAATAGACAGAGTAACCAAAGAAATCAATCCTTTCCTATAGGCAAGAGAAACCAAATATCTAAAACCAAAGGATCTCGATACATACCTTATTCTGGACGGTTGATGTAGATCCCCGTTGAGCTTTTCCACTCTCACTTGTATAAGTAATTTTCTGTCTCAACATTCAGGAAACAAGACAAGCATCCTATATACAATTGTGTTAGACCTACTCTAGAATATATAATCAATAACATATAAGCATTTAAAATCATCCATGGATTTAATACTCATTTAAATACACCTTATTGGACAGGAAAAGATATTTCTTTAATATAAAATAGAGATTACAATAGTGACAACCTCTCTTGACACGTCTGCGAATCGAAGAAACTGATTCCTCCACCTGTGCCTCCACCACTTCAATCCTCCATCTCTCGATAGAAATATCACAAGCAAAGGAAAGCTTGTGAAGAACAAAAAGTGCTCTAAGGGACAAAGGGATGCAGACTCAAGTATAAGCTCCAGCAACAATGGACTATAGTTCTCTTTCTCTTCAATTCCTCCCCTTTCAATGTATCCAAAGGGTTCCTAATATAGTGCTTCAATGGGCTAATGGAAGGTCAAATCTGAGCAATCTCAAGGCATATGGAAGGCCAAGAGACAAGTGATTTGGATGCACATCAAGGAAAACTCCAAAACTATTTTTCCTTTTGCACACATCCCGATGTACGCAGGTTTAAGGGTCAAATCCACGTATATACGCGAGAATGGGTTTAAAAGTCACGTATATCAAATAAGACATGTTTTTAGGGATGATATTGGAAACATCAAAGGTACAAAAATGGTCCATGGGGTCTAAAGAGTCTGCAGAGGGACAGGGAAGGCCATAAAGGTGTGATCCACCATGTGTGGTAAAATCAGCTGTAACAGATACCCCCTAATGTGTGAGGTCAGAGGGGTCATACGATGGCTAAAATACATTATAAGTCCATTCCAAAAGTGGAGTGATGAATAACCAGGTGGAAGAACCAGCCATCCAATAGTACAATATAATGATCAAACTCTGCACATAATTGCAAGTAGATATAGCAGTCCCGGATACATAAGAGTACAATGCCCATGAATAGGCATGATACAAAATATGAAATGTGTGGTCATCGCCACGTACAATATAGATAGATCAGAATCTCCATGATGAAGATATACAAAGGATCATGATCTCCATGAAGGCTAAAGATATATAATGGATCAAGATCTCCATACTGGCTGGAAACATCTGACATATACTGGAATCAAGTCATGAGAGCTGAAATCTCATGAACACTGGCACGATCAAGGAGATAGCATAGATGAAATGCCACCAATCTGGAAGGTCTTCTACACAATCTGCTATGAGTACATGTCCTACTATGCGAATAGAGGTGTCAAGGTCGAACATAGTAGTCCATTGTCTGATTACCGGTCATTGATGCATACCATTAACAGATGCGAGATCACCCACCGATAATGAAAATGGGAATCAAGGTACTAGAGTGAAAACTAACAAGTGTAAATAAAGGTGTTGAGGTCAAATACTTGAAAGAATCCATCGATTAGGGGACATTGATGTATTCCCAAAAACTGTCGATGGTGAGAGAACCTGCCACTGATGACTGCAAGTCTCAAGGCACTCAAAATGACTCTAGATTCCTATCCCAGAATAAATTATCTGAAGTCGATGGGATGAAATCCACTAGAAGGAGGGCATTAAGGTATCCCCCATCATGCAACACGAGGTACTCAGCAAAGTTGTATAATGTGGAAGGACTCGATCATAAAGTGCACGAACCAGTATCAGTACCAGGAATGGCTGACATGCAAAGTCAAGATAACTGAGGAATGGCTGAATCAGGTTTCAACTTCCTTCGAACAAGAGTATAAAGGAAAATGGTGACTGAATGTAGGCAGCATAGACTCAATATACAAAACTAGGACATCTTTGCGACACAAGAGGCATCGACAGAGGCTCCATAGGGACTGGAAGCTTAACCAGTCGGTGGAGATAAACTCAGAGAAATGAGTACAGCTCCTAAATCAAAACTATTAACCAGACCAATGGATGTGATATACAATGCTCTGTTCGAAGGTGACATGACTCGAATGCTACCAAAGATAACATCTTTTCCTATCCGGATTTTTGGTTTTTTTATTTTTTTTGGGCTTTTTCAAATATTTTGAAAAGCTTGAAAAAGAATAAAAGTTCTTTATAGTTACAGACTAGGAGGAGACGAGTGTCAAGGGGCAAACAAACTAGTTCCAAGCAGTGGAACATACCTATGCTCAATGCAAGGACACTTGTGTAGGATTGCGACACTCGGGGGAAAGTCCCCTCCCGGTAAAAAAAATGGGGAATCAAGCTGCAAAGGATATGTAAAATGGCTCTGTGTGGCTAGACATGATACAAGCTCAGGCTATATGGTTGATAATCAAAGTCAGGGAAGCCGACATAAAGCTCAATAAGGCAAGCAAAACTCATGATAATGCAATTACAACTTGACATATACAAGGGAGTCCCAGGGAAACGACCAGCATAAAGTTCAAGAGAAGTATGAAGCTCTTGCTCAAGGAAATGGCGGGACTAAAAGGGACTCCCAGAACTAAGAGAGGACTCACAGCATGGGTACCAAATGCAAAAGGGAGCTAAATAGGACACCCATTTATAATAAATCTCTACCATTCACATACTACCACTTCTAACAACAACATGAAGGTTCCGTGATACCATGGAATGGGTTCGTACCAAAGGTTAAATGAAACAGTCATAAGGTCATGCAAAATGCAAGCGGATGTGAAATCCTAACCTATATGCCAGTTTAGACATGATGCCTGAACAAACGTGTCAAAACCTCGGAGAGAGTGTACAAAAACCGGATCCTACATGACAACCATATTAGTCCAACACAACCCAAAATAGTCAATAAAGAATCCAAACTATAGGATATAGGGAGGAATGATCATGACAACTGCTCCCAAAGGAAACAATGCGGTGAACGATGGGACATAAAAAGGAAGTAAGGTGTAGACCCAACGTTCACACATCCACTACCACCCCCATGAGGGTGACCACCGGTGTAAAGACCGAAAGAAGGGAGTCAACATCCTCCACAAATGGAGTAGAGGGCGGAATGTGACCACTCCCAAATCTATGAGCATGGCAAGGGGTTGTTATGCCCCCAAGTCTGACACCAGGGTCCGTAATAGGACCAAGGACGAGTGATAGGATACTAGGCATGACGAAAATAAAAGGACCCAAACTCAAGAGAGCATAAATATACTTAAGTAACCGTGATCCAAAAGGCCAACTAGTGCACAAAGAGAACACTCGTAAGAAAATCTACAGCCAAAATACAAACAAACCAAGGGGTGGATATGTGAGCTCCCGAATGAAGTAGGTATGGCTTGCCTAGGAGAGGCTCAAAACTCACATACACTACAAGCGGAGGTTCGTAACCAATTATAGGGGCCCTTAGCTTCAACGCATATAGCGATTTTGTTGTCCGACCCCTACCTGGCCAAGACACCTACAGAATAACCTCTGCAAATACCCCCTCAATAACCTAGGTAAAGCAACTAAGGTCACCTCAATATAACCAATGCTCAGGCAGACAGTCGTAGGCGGGATCAACCGTATGGGCAGGGTAGCAAATCCTAAAACTCCCAAATGAGCCCCCAGATACAAATTCAATCCTGGAAATATCTCCGGTGCTACTCGATTATGACCAGGGGTCATCCCAATCAATAACCACTCACATTGCCTCGTGCTTAACTCCCTTGTAAGAGGAGGATTCTGAGAACACTAATTATATAAAGGAATTTCACTCTCTCACCTAGACAGACACATAAATGTTTCGTTTAGTGGTCTTGGAGAATTTACTCACAATGAACTATTCCAAGAACCTAAAACCTAATCTTGTTGGTGAACCCTATAAAAGAAAAATGTGTAGTTCATTTTAAATTATGCGTTGATTTTAATTGGCTTTAATTACTCAAAGGGAAATGGCCGTGCAACTAGTGATATGAAGACTCACTAGTGAAATAAAAATGCACACCATAACAAACAATGCTAAGTGCAATCTTTATCAAATGAAAACTAGGGTATGCCACTACATGAGATGCATAAATATATATTCCTTTCCAAATGCTAATGCAATCCTACCTATATGAAAACCTAAATAAAACTCTCATCCAAGCAATCCAATGCAACTACCTCCTCAAATTCATATGCAAGAAATGCAACTACCTTGTATTTTTCAATATAAAAGAATGAAAAATGCAATAAAAGTCATCTAAAACTCTCAGTCTCTACAACAAGTATAAAACACAAGCCCAACAAGACACCGAGACAAAAAAGAGTAATGCACTAATGGCAAAACAAAAAGGATAAATCACTAAAACTACTTTCAAAGAAAAATCAATGAAAAAGCGGTTTTTGGTCACAAAAGAAGTATCCAACAGACAACATAAGACCCAAGGAAGACCCAACCACACTCACAACCCACCCAACAACTTCCCACAACATCAAACTCACCAAAAGGGAGGATGTACACGATTGTTTAAAGAACAGCTACGTATATACGCGGATTTTGGCCAAAAAGATGCATGTATATGTAGATTTTGGCCAAAAACTTGCGTGTATACGCGACTTTTGGCCAAAAATCCGCGTATGTACGCGACCTTTGGCCAAAAACTTGCGTATACAGAGAAGACAATGGTAAAAAGCGGGCCAAGGGTCAAACCAATAAAGGGGAGTGTCAATGGATGAACATACTATAAAATACAACACAGAAACAAGGAGAAACAAAGAGCAAGTCAAGAATATCAAGCACATTGTGCCCCCAAACCCCAAAGAAAACCAAGGAACATCCCCAGTATGGTCGCCAATTCTGTTACGGAGAAAACAGAATACTAAAATGGAATGCTAATTTATATTAATACTAATAATTAATGTTGATTTATATCATTTTTTTATATAGCATTGTATTCCCCTTAGAGAAGCTTTGTCCTCAAAGCTTAGAGAAGACAAGGCTTACGTCTGATTTTTTTCTTGAACCATCATCTCTAGATTATTTCTTTTAGTATTTGGGACACTTAATGAAATGAGACAATACGAGTTACGAATACCAAAGAAGAAATGTCGCATCGTTGCTGATGTGGTACATATGAGATCTATCTTCATCGGAGCTATTTGATGGCTTTGTGGGGGGGTTCTTCTCATTTGTTGCTTAGTATGTTGATTTGATGTTATTTCTTGTTTGACAACATAACTCTTCTACGTATTTTCATTTTGACCATGTCATTGGTCAAAATGACGTTTATAATTAGGGTGTCGATAAGAAGTTTCTGTTGTTTGTTTTTTTGTTGGGTTGACTTCCTTTTGAACTGTGACGAAGACTGAATTTGTGTTTATTTCTTCTTCCTCAACTTGAATTTTTTTTTTGGAAATCCTGGATGCTTCCTTCTAGATTTCCGCTACTTTGTTCTCTAATAGATTGTTATTACTCTGAATCTTCTCGAACCTGTCGTCTTGAGATTTTTTGTCCTCTTTTAACTTCTCGATTTGTTCCGGTAGTTATTGATTAACATTTCTTAGGAATTGGTTTTCTGCCTCCTTTTCTAATATTCTTCCTTTGAGGTCTTCATTGGAAAGTTCTGTCTTTCGACTATGTTTCAGCTTCTTGATTTTCGTAAGTAATGTCTTGTTCTGAATTCTTAGTCGAAATAGTTCTTCGGTATTGCTTGATAAATTGTTATTGATTTTCTTAATTTCCATCTTGTGCATTTTCTTAATGTCCTCATACTTCTACTGGAGTTTTAGGCTTGATGTTGTTGATGTTGACATATTTTTGAATCTTGATCTTCTAGCTTCTTATGAGTTTGCACCAATTCACTATCTTTGTCCTTGATGAGCTTGTTTAAGCACGTTATGTCTTCTTTGAAGTCATTATCGCTTCTATATGGTAACTTTCTGTCATTATTAAACTCTTTGATCTGGAACTCTAAGTTTTGATTGTGACTTCTCAATTGTGATATTTACTCATCCTTATCTTATAACATTTTTCTGAAATCTTCATTATTTTTTTCCAATATTTGATTTTGGATTTCTAAAGTATGAGTCCTTTGATCTTGAATTATTTTAACCAACTTCTGCTTATCAATCTCACATTGTAGATAATTATTGGTCATTTTGTAGTGTTCTAACTGAGCCAAAATTGCTTGTAATTGTCATTGTAATTCTGATTCTGTAATCGCCATGACTTCTTGACTTCGATGATAGATCTTGGCATGAATTGTGTAATAACCTCAAAAAAACTTATTTTAATCTTTTTCTATTTTATTATTATTTATTATTATTATTGTATAATAATAATTTTGATACTATTATTAATAATTATTATATTAACAATATTTAATTTTTTTTAATAAGTATAATAATAATAATAACAATATATTATCATTATGTAAAAGTATTAAAAAAAAATTATGTTGTTTGCGTGGAAGTTAGGACGAAGGTAGCTGGAAGAGGAGGGTGGTGGGTTTGGGAGGAGGCAGGGAGAAGTCGAAGAAGTAGAGAGGAGTGCAACGAGTGATGTGGGTTTGAATGGTCATTGAACGGGAACGTGGGCAGAGTAGAGGAGATGTGGTTGCTTCGAGAACAACCAAAGGAGGGAGCCCTGATGGAGGAGGCGCGGGAGACGGAGGAGGGTGATGGATTTGGAAGCGTGGGCATAGAGGGTAAGGAGCTGCACAGGTATAACGAGGCAGCGGGGATGGAAGCCCGACGAGCAGGGAAGACGACGACAGTGGTAGCAAGTGGATGACCAAGGAAGACAATGATGGTGGTAGCAGGTGGACGAGAAAGGAGATAAGTGCAAGCAAGAGGCAGGCAAGCTGCAAGAGGTGAGAGCAGTCGCTAGAGGGGAATGCGGGACGCGGGAGCAGAGGGGAAAGCAGGTGCGGGAGCAGAAGGGCACATCGGCGGAGGAGTAGAGGGATGGAGAGGTGTATCACAGCGGTGGCAATGGAGCGGGTGCAAGTAGGAGAGGGTGTGTGAAGGTGTGGGCTGGGAAAGGTGGGAGGCCCAGGGGCATAAGCAGATGGAAGGAAGGGCACAGGGATCTCGTGAGGTAAAAACATGGAGGGCAGGCGAGAGAAGGAGAGCAGGAGAGGGAAGAGGAGCATTGGATGGTGGAGCAGGTGGAAAGAGTGGTAGACGAAGAGCGACTAAGATTGGGAGGAGGGCGTGAAGGCGAGGTGGAGCGAATGTGGGATACTAAACAATAGCATGGGCGATGATTTGGAGAGGATTGAAGCGGGCAAGTGGAATGGGTGTCGATCTTTCCCAGGGGTGGGGAGAATCAAGTGGTCAAAGACAAATTTTCAGATAAAATCTGAATTTAATGACTAAAAAGTCAAAATAAGTCCAAGGGCCAGAATCAGGATATGTCCGAGAATCAGAGCGCTCTGATACCACTTAAACAATTAGGAACTATTTATTATTGTTTCTTACGGGAAAATCCAATGTAAATAAGATAAATATTCCATGAATTAAATATAATATAAAATGATAAAATATATAATATGTTTTTTGACAATTACATTGCTTTTGGGCTTTATAAGCCATTTCGCACCTTTTGAATATAAGTCATGCGTTTTGACTTTTTGTTTCATAATTATTTAATTAATTATTTCTTATTTAATAACAATTAATTATTAATATTAATTTATATTAATATCAAAAATTAATATCGATTTATATCATTTTTTTATATAACAACCACTGAGTAAGAAATCTAGTAAATATTTAATTAGCATAGCCACTTAACTTATGGGCAGTGAACTCTGATAGATCACAAATGAACAAGTTACTTATTCTCCATGCATAGTTGTGCGACCTGTCAGTTATCCATGCATCAGCTACTAGTTATTCATGCATTAGCTACAAGTTCTCCATGCATAACTACCAATTATTTCTTATGTTATTTTTTTAATTGCTTATTTCAAATTTCGAATTAGTACAATAAAATCAATTTGAATAATACACTCGTCTCATCCTCGTACAATCTAGGAAAAGCATAGGCGCTTATCCACCCCAAATTATAAAATATAAACACCTATCGTTATAATAAACGGTAAACACAATGAAAAATATGGGAAGTCTTCTTTATCTTCAAGTCTACGTAATATTCCATGTTTTTCTACATACTAAAGGTAGTATTTTCATTTGGATGAGATTTAATCCTAGACTATTGTTGGTGCATTGCTTCTCATGATTTTTTAATATTAATTTATATCCTATGCTTTTATGGCATTATATGCATTAGAATTCACAAGTTTTCAGCCCCATCCATTAAACATGTTTTCTTTTAGAGTAGAATTGGTATCCACCAATAAAACTAACATTCCAACCAGGAATAAAATGTTTGCCTTCAAAAACCAAATCTAGTTAAAGGCTTTGTTAACAACTTTCAAGCATATTTTTAAAACATCATGGACATATCCATTATGGTTACTAGTATAGGAAAGTGTCAATGTTTCTGTAGTTGTATATAGTCATTAAGGGAATTTTGAGGTCTAAAGTGAGCCACCTAAGAGATATAATAAAATAATATGAATTGGACATTTTGTGGAGAATGTATATTTACAACTCACCTCTTACACTAAAATAAACATAACTATAATTAAGTTAAATTGAAAAGATGTCTATAAATAAAATTAATAAAAAATATCATATTCAATGTGACTAGAAATATAAGTACTTTTGACTACATAACTTTTAAATAACATATTATGAATTTACTTGTAAAATAAAGTATATTAGTTTTTAATTTTTGAAGATAATTCACTTATTTAATATTTAAAACATCATTATAAAATCTTATATTTATAATTTTGAATTTTAAATATAAATTAAACTTATAAAAAAAAAGTATTATTAAGATTTGTTTTTTAAGAGTATATATTCATTATATACCTATAACTTTATTTATTAAAAAAATCAATAATAGATTTTTATAAATTTCATTTATATTTAAAATTTTAATGCTTATGAAATAAATTTGTATGTGTATTTAATTTATATTGTATTAACCAATAAAAATTACCATTAATTTATAGTATAAATTATATTATATTTACACGAAAGTAATTAGAATTTCACATATTATATAATAATTATATATTACATTTAAACTACCAACCAAATTGTAAGTATTTAATTGATTTAATGTAAACACACGTTGGTGCTAATAAAGTAGTTTGGTTTCCATATAATATGGAAGTTTTGGACCCATTTATTTGAAATAATGAATATTACGTATCAACTTTTGAGTTTTGAAAGAGTGGGATCCATGTATTATAAATCAATGAATATTACGTAGTAATATTTTCTAAGTTTTGAATGAATGTTTTTTTGTGGTTGGGAGGAATGAATGTTATTCTCTTCATCCAGGTTCAATTCTTATAAGTGGCATGTATGCTTTTGTTAAGCCATTATGAATATATGAATTATGAATGAATGTAGTCTCAATTCTCGTGCTGATATGACATTATGACAGGTGGATTAGCCCTTCGTGAACCACCTCTTATCCGTGTGAAAAAAAAAGTTTTGAAAAGACTTATGCATTGGTTTTAGTGATTAGGTGAATAGTAAATATTTATAAAACTAGTTATGTATGTCAAAAATGAGTAGGGGAGGGAGGTCATTACTTATGTGGCCTTTTTTTGAGCCACCTCGATGCCCATGCACCACTTGATTTGGGCAATACGTCATTTACCGACATGGTAGTGCCACACGTCTGGTAGGCGGTGACCTTTATTGTGCTTTATGGCACCTCAATATGTGTGCATAACATCCTTTCTACGCGGCTTGGTCTAGAGCCCCACTCATTATCGCTTGGGCTTGATGTGTGGGTGTTTTCCCACCCCAGTAGTGGTGTGCCCTAGCTCATTTGGTGGTGATGTTGCATGTAGGTGTTAGCATCCCAGTGGTTCCATGGTGATTTATGGTGGCTCTTGTTTTGGACTATCTGCGAGTTTGATGTATTGTGTGGTGGTTCTTCACATTCTGGTGTGTTGGTGTTGTGTGGACCCTCTACTGTGGTTCCAGGCCTCCGTGGTTGAGCCTGGGAAGTTGCTTCCAAGTCCAAAAATGACCTCTACAGCCATGGTTATGAGCCTTGTCTCCCGCATGTCATCCATTTTTTTGGTTTTTCAAAGGCCCAATTCGGCTTGTGCTCCATTTTGGATGTTTAACTGTGGTTCGACCTCTACAATCAAGGTTATGAGCCTTCTCTCCCGCATGTCATCCATTTTTCTGTTTTTTCTTCGACCCAATGTTTGACTGTGGTTTTTGTGGCAGGAAGAGACAGGAGGGAGGAAATGGCGTTCATTGAATGGAAGTGTGTCTCATTCTAGATGGAAACTTGTGTTCTCTAGTAGGGTTACCCTATCAACTTATCCATGCCTATGTTTTTCAACACAGTCAATTCCTCCGTGGATTTTTATTGCTGGTTATTGTAACTTCATCTCTGGTTTGGTTGGAGGTTATTACTGGTTCGATGTTTGTCTCTGGTTTGGTTTGTTTTGGTTGGAGGTTATCTTTGGTTTGTTATTGGTCTAAATACTGTCTTTTTTCTACGCATCGTTGTTGTGGGTGTTGGGATAATGTCATGTCCCCATCCCAATGAGACTATTAGTTAGCAATGTTTCACCCACCTACTAGTTCCCTAGGTTGGGGAGGAGGTATTGAATCTCGCAATAAGGGAACTATGGGACCCAAGAGAACCTTAGTTTGTCATTTACACATTAAATTGGGTCATAAAAATAATAAATATGGAGAAAATAAAGTGGCATTGCTTCATTGCCTCATGGAGGTTCATGGGGACCTTAGGTGTCTAGATTCTTCCTTACACATGTCATGACTTAACCACAAATTCTAAATTATGAGTAATGGAACATTCTTTGAAGGTGAAGAGGTTTCAAGTAACATGCCATGAGCCCAAGGATTTGAATAAGTGAAGAGGAGTAACCCCCCATGGAAAAGGAAGAGACTAGGAAGAAACTAGGTGCCACTTGGAGAGAGATTCCATGTGCTTTATGACAAAAATAATGGAAGATTCTATTACAATTCAGACCTAATTGCATACCTATGAAAATCTGACATGTCGGGGCTAAAAATAGCCTCCAAGAGGGCACACTTGGGGTTTGGTAGCAACAATTCAAATTTGGAGGAAGATGAAGGGATGAGGAGAAAGACGACTGTCATAGAGGTTACTAAACATCAATGATGAGTTGGAGGAAGCCTATGGGAGGGAATTTGAACTTGGAGGACGTTAGGAGGGTTATAAAAATATTTCATGAGGAATGAAAATAGCTTTTGATCATTTGATAATTTGTCTTCGGCATTTTGAAAAACACTAGCTTGTCCATTGCACAGTGAGTGCTCACTTGCCCTGCTAGTGAGCCATTTTCGAGAGAGTAGGATTCTCATACAAATTGGTTGTGGGAGAGGCAACCCTGACCTCTCATTTGGAGCTTAATAGAGTATTGTTATTTCACATAGGAGGCTTCTATTGTTCATGACCTATCTCTCATCCCATTCTCTCAATCCCTACTTCAATATTTCCATGTTTCTCTATGATGGCGCACTTGTGTCAATGGTGGTTGTGCCTTGTTGAATCCTGTTGATGCCCAACAATGGATGAATTATTTATGGCTCTATAATATGTCTCCCATCATCTCTATAAGTCAAAATTAGCAGAAATTCATATGCAAAATGTCCACATTTCCAAGCTATGGTGTGACTAGTTTCCATGTGTTGGCTTCCAATTTCAATGGAGTTGTATATATGATTTGTGTTGAGGATTTCTATGATGTTATCTCCTTTTGGGTGATCAATTGATATTTTTTTCATGGTCTACATTCGTTATGCTATGTTCTGAACCATTTCATATACAATTTATGAGTCAAAGTTAAGCTATCACATGTCATTTCCCTTAAGCAAATATCACTGAATATGATGCATTCAAATATGAAGCTTTAAATATTTGTTGCAAAACTCATAACCACACCAAATTATAGTAAATGAAGTCTAATATCATTCCATGTACTCTCTTTTATGAGTTGGGAGGGTCGCACAAGAGTTGGAGAGATATTTCTGCTCACACCCTAGGGGTAATTGCACCACAATTTACTAGTAATTTTACCATTTTTTCCAATGTCCCCAAATCGAGTTGAAAATGTCTATAACATGTTTTAAAGTGACCAAAGAGTACATTGAATGGTCCTAATACTTTCCACATCAGTCCCTACCAAATTCGAGACCTTCTTGTGCCATTTGAAGCCCTTAGAGTCAAAACTAGTCAAGACAATTTTTCCCAAATTTTTGCCTTTGTTTCGAATTTTCGAATCGAATCATTACAGATAGGTTCTTTCTCACAATGGATAAGAAATATTGATTGCATTGTTTCAACAATATTCACCCTATATTTGCAGTGGAAGGGTTTGTCCATTGTTTAAATTGTTGGGTCATGGTCTTATTGCAAAGGAAGGGTTTGTCTCTTAGTCCATCTACCTAATGGGATGTAACTTGTTGTAACTATTTTTTGAGGTAGGGTTTTTGCCGAGGAATTTGTCAAGGTAGGGGTTTTGTTGTGGTATGGTTCTTGTCCTATTCTGAATTTCTTATGTATTGGGATCAAATTCAATAAAGAAAAGATTGTTCTTATGTATTGGGATCAAATTCAATATAGAAGAAATCGGTTACTTTGGTATGGATTGTTACTAGTTATGTTGTTGTTATTGGAACTGAGAATTCAGGTTATTGTGATCGGTTATGAATTTGTTTATCGTATTGAGAAATCATGCAATTGATACTAGCTATGCTTTGGTTGCTTGGTGAATCTGGTGAATTATATGGATGTTGTTAATATGTTGTTGTTGGTGAACTATATGGATATGGTTAATGTGTTGCTTATTGAATTTGGTGAGGTACATGGTGAAGTATATGGATATTGTTATGAATTCTTAGTAAATATAACCAGTGATTTTGAATTCATGGAAAATTTGATCATTGAATTTGAAGTCTTTCTCTGATTATGAATTATATCTGATGTTGTTAAGTGTTTCGCAGTTTTAATATATGTAGTTTGCTAGTCTTATCCCTAATTAGTTTGCCAATCTTGATCCTAATCGAAAACTTAGTTGGGTAAGGCCCATAGGCACTAAGCTTTAGATCCATGGCTTGTATACAAAATTTAAGCAGAGATTGCAGTTACTTTACTCTTTTACTTACTGCATTTAGATTGTTAGACTACAGATATTGTTAATATGTTGCTTGGTGAATTTGGTGAAGTATATCAATAATGTTATGAATTATCGGTAAATTTTATCACTAGATTTGAATTCTTGGTCTGATTATAAATTATATTTGTAGTTGTAATGTGTTTGGTATTTTTTATATTTGTTGTTTGCTAGTCTTATCCCTAATTAGTTTTCTAGTCTTAAGCCTACTTGAAATCTCAGCTGGGCAAGGCCCATAAGCCCTGAGCTTTAGATCCATGGCTCTTATACCGAATTTAAGCAGAGATTACAGTTACTTTACTCTTTTACTTACTAAATTTAGATTGTTAGACTATGGATATTGTTAATATGTTTCTTGGTGAATTTGGTGAAGTATAAGGATATTTGGTGGAGTATATGGATAATGTTATGAATTCTCCATAAATTTGATCACTGATTTGAATTCTTGGTATCATTATGAATTATATTTGTTTTTGTAATGTGTTTGGTAGTTTTGATATTTGCAATTTTCTAGTCTTCACCCTAATCAATTTGCCACTCTTATCCCTTCTCGAAATCTTAGCTAGGAAAGGCCCATAGTCCCCGAGCTTTAGAGCCATGGCTCTTATAGTGAATTTAAGCAGAGATTGGAGTTACTTTACCCTTTACTTATTGCATTTAGATTGTTAGACTATGGATATTGTTTTATATGTTTCTTGGTGAATTTGGTGAAGTATATGGATATTTGGTAAAGTATATAGATAATGTTATGAATTCTCGGTAAATTTGATCACTGAATTTGAATTATTGGTCTCATTATGAATTATATTTGTTGTTGTAATGTGTTTTGTAGTTTTGATCTTTTCAGTTTTCTAGTTTTATCCCTAATCAGTTTGTCATTCTTATCCCATAGGTACTAAGTTTTAGGGGCATGGATTTTATACCGAATTTAAGCAGAGACTGGAGAGTTACTTTACTCTATTAATTACTACAATTAGACAATTGGATGATGCAAATATATATATATATATATTAAAAATAAAATTAATAAGCCTTCCCTTTTTCTAGTCTTAGGTAGTAAGATTGCCCTAAGTGTTAACAATCATCAAATGGATATGGTACCAACATAAGAGTATGCATTCTTACCCAACTTCAAGATTTTTTAAGATTTTATGAAGAGGTTGATTCCTGGGTTACATGACTTTAGAAATAGGTCACCCTTATCCATAAACCAAGAGTTTCTATCAACAAGTTAAGTTGATTGATAATCCACGTCACCATCATGTTAGGTTAATTGATCATCCGCATTGCACAGGGTTAGGTTGAACATCCAACATCTCCATGCTTGAGAAGGATGAGTATATTCAATGCTTGAGTATAAACAACATATGCCTCCTGGTTTGGATCTTCATATATTGATAGTAGGTTATGTAGCAAATTTCTTTTATGTAATGTTGTTTCCTTCTTGGACAGGCTTAAGGAACTTTTTTGTTATTTTATGTTGCTTCCCTTTTGGAAGGGTTACTCCTACATAAGATTGATGCAAATCAACACATTTTTTGTATCTTTGATTCGTTCTTGAATATCAAGTCACTGTGACTAATTTTCTTTTGAAATTAAAAATAAAAATAAAGGGTACTTAAAAGTATATGAATAATGATAATTTTTTGTTGATTAGAATTAGATGGTGAACGCTACAAATTTGAATGCATGCATGCTAACTTCATATTTTTTTGCATCCCATAATTCAGACTCAGTTTTAGGTAACCAAAATTCATGTATATTAATAGGTAGGTAAATACATTGCCTCCAAGTTTGTCGCAAAAAAGGGCCTAGGATTTAGTCTATCGGTATCTAACACATAACATATAGCATATATCATCCCTAGGCTAAGCATATAACATCTCTATAGAAAGCATATAACATCCCTATGGTTTATGAGGTTCAATATCTTTATATTGGATTCAAATTAGAACTAGCGGAACAACCAAAAAATCCTGTATAACATAATCCACATTACTTGTGGCTAGACTAAGAATATGGCATCCTTATTGTCGAGTACTTGTGGCTAGACTAAGAATATGGCATCCTTATTGTCGAAGAGGTCCAGTCTCTTCATTGCCCAACATTGTTGAGTTACCTGCAGTTGATTGAACCAAGTGGCTTGAACTTCCTAAGGTTGCTTGATCAAACTGAGTTGAGTTTCCCACATTTCCTTGAGTCCATCGTGTTTCTTGCATCCAAGGAGGAAACGAGATACCATAGTTTTGATGTGCGTTCAATATCCATGGGTTCAATGGAGACCTTGGATAAGCTTATATTGGACTTCCCCCTGCATTGGTAGGGATAAAGTGCGGAGGTAGACCCGTCATAGGGTATTGGCGAATTTGGATGTTAATCACATCTTGGAAGAATTGTGCATTATCTACAATCTGATCCAATGAGTTGGTTAATTACCTATAGCAGCTTCCAGGGTAACCCAATCTACCCAAAAGGCATTTGGGATCTCGTTATGCCAGTTTTTTAGTGATTAGTCACTCTCCTTTTAAGAATTTTCAACAAATTTGTGTTCATGGATTCGGCCAAATGTTTTCCATGAGGATAATAGTTAGCAGAGTGCCTAATTTTGACGCATTTTTCTAAAGAAAATGTTGTCAACTCGGTAGACGAAAAAAGAGAAGAATTATCAAGTGACTTTGGGACTCCAAATATGGTGATAATAAAATGTTGCAAAAAAGAAATTACTTGATTTGAGTTTACCACATGCAACGGGACAGTTTCAGTCCATTTGGAAAAGTAATTAGTGGTTGTCAATATGTATTTATGTTGCACACTGTAAGATGGGTTGATAGGGTCTACCATATCTAACCCCATTGCTAGAATGGGAATTCGCGAATAACAGGTTGTGAAGGAAAGGTAGACTTTTTAATTCTACCACCTTCTTTCTGGAAAACTTGACATTTACATGCTAATGCATGTGCATATTTAAAAATCACACAGCAACTAATAACTTGCACGAAGGACCTTATGACCAGTGGTGTCACCACCAAAGTGACCTCAAACTGGTCCAGAATGCAACTCATTGAAGACTCTTTATGCATCGTCCTTTTCCAAACAATGCAAAATCACCCCGTCATAATTATTTCTAAATAACACATCAGTTATAAGCTTATACGAGGCAGATTTGAGTCTTAGGGCTCTTCTTTGTTTCAGTTCTATATGTTAAGAGATGTTAGCATGCACTAGCAATTATTTTAAATATGAATACCAAGAGTAAAAAATGGTAGAAATAGGAAAAACCTATCATTCAAACAGTGCTTGTTCTTATTCAGGATTGGACTAAATACCAAGAATAAAAAATGGTAGAAATAGGACAAACCTCTCATTCAAACAGTGCTTGTTCTTATTCAGGATTGGATTGTGTCTGAGGAGCAAAGATAGATTTCGTAGCCAATTTTCAAAAGCCTTGACCTTTAACCACTTTAGATGGTTTTATCTCCAAGTCATATTCTTGGAGGAAGTCATCAAGTGAGCTCGTTTATATCCAAGCTCTTTCTGAATTAGTAGGTTTCTACTGTTGGATATGGACCTACAACAATTATCTTAGACTTCAGCAAGTAAGGCCTGAAATGATAGATTTCCTTAAAACAGTGAAGGCATGCTTATCAAATTTTGGGTAGTTCAACTCTACACCTTTAAGTGAAGAACTCATGAATGAAATGGGACACCTCGTCTCCATCTCAATTTTTCTGTAACAAAAGAGCAGTATATGATAAGTCAGATGTAAATGTATATAAAATAAAATATTTTTAGAAAAATTAGGAGGAGATAAAGAAGGAGCTTCTGCAATTGCTTCGTTGATTCTACAAAAATTTTGTTTTTCTATATCTCTCATTTAAATTCAACATCTTTTTTAATCATATGTTGAAAAGGTCCAACAATATTTGAAAATCCAAGGACAAATCATATGTTACAAAGGTCCAACAATCTAACCGCTTGATTGATCAAACCCCAAAAAGAAACATACATTGCTCTCCGGAATATTGCTCCAACATTGATTAACCAAAAGGGCATCTTATGATATATATATATATAACACTTGCTACATAGGAGGTACATGGTATTTATCTTTATCAGAATCCCTATTCAAACTATGAAAGTCAATGCACAAATGTATATCCCCATTGTTTTTCCTAATTGGGACTAAATTCACAACCCATTGACTATGTCTTAGAGGGAAGATAATCCTAGTAGCTAACAATTTATTTAACTCGTTCTTAACTAATGGTTGCAGGTTGGGATGCATTTTTCTTAGTTTCTGTTGGAACGATTTATTTTGTGGCTTTAAAGGAATAACATGTTAAGTTATGTTTGGGTCAAATATTTTTAGCTCGTCATATAAAATAAATACAAACAAAGGTTATTATGCTAGAAATTCCTTCTTTAGTACAAAATGTATAATTAAAATTAGGGATCACGGGTGTCTTAATATAATCTACATAATGTAACTAAATTGTGAAATAAGAGTTACGATAAACAAGCTAAAATCTTCTCATAAGGCTAAACAACTAAAAATATCTCATATGTATTAAAGAGGATAATATATCATGCATACCAACTGCATAAGTTATCAATCATATGATAATTCAAACCAAAAATGATATGCATCTAAAAACCATAATAAATTTACACCTGAAAATAAAGATAATTAAACTCACGCAAATTTAGCAAAAAAAGGAAAGAAATATGTATCCTTGTTTGAGATCAAATATCTAACTAATGCTAGCATAAGGGAATAATGATTTGCTATAACAAAAAACACAAAAAATTATGAAATTAAAATGATAACAAGACTGAAAAAAAACTCACTAATAAGAATCAAGTACCTAATTCAAATTATCGCCTTAAACCATATTTAATTGAATCAATTGTTAGCCAAACACCACATAACAAAGGAGCTAATGATCAATCTTTATTAATATAATACTTTCCAATTAAGAAAATTAACAATATATCTCATTTGTTTATTGAATGAAACTGGAGGCTAAGAGATCTGGATCAAACTTAGCAACGGAAAGTAAATGCAGTGCTCAAAAAAAACTTATGGAACGGTGAATAATATAAAAGTAACTAATGATCACTAACAAAATTTAGATGATTGAACAATTGTTTAATTCAAGACACAAATATATAGAGAGGAAATATCGCATCTACAAATCCCAAGACATAATTGTTAGGATTATTATAATCCTCCCTTATCCACCATAGTCTAAATGCCAGCTTCCTAGCTTAGGATTTTGTTTCCACTTCATTAGTGCGATGGGGTAGTTATATGGGGCCCACGTACCACTTGATGCACTAGACTGCATGAGTTTACGAACTCCATAGGCCAATCCCTATAATTTAGGAACCCACACTGAGTCATGGGAGTCCCACCATCAGTTCACCCTAGTTTGTGTTGAGTTATCTCTAATGGGCATCAGTTAGTTCATATCTGGTTATCCTAGCGCCACATTTGCATGATTTAAGGAGGGTAGGTGCCTTTGCTCACCTACCTTGGTCAGTTAATTGATTGTGAACTGATTTAGTTGTCTAGAGTTACAGTAGTGATTCTCCAGTGGTGATTTTCCCATAGTTAGTGATCTTTGGAGTTGGTCCCAAGTCATGGAATGTGAATCACACCTAGTGGAATTGAATTCTCTTCATTGTATCATTGATTTATTACATACAAGTAAACGATTATGAGATTAATGTTATGCTATCTATTTTTTTCCTCTTGTCTAAATAATTTCACCTTGATTGGTTGATCATTCTAGAACTGAAATTCTTATTTCTTATTCATTCTTCTTTCACAGTTAGATTCAATCGATCCTGATGATCGTGTAGCTTTGCTAATTTCACATGGTATTAGAGTAGGTTCTCAAGCCAATTTCAATCCTCGGAAACTTCCATTGGTGCAACAGAAGCAACTGGGTTCCACATAATTCCTAGCATGTGTTCCTTGCTCCTTATAGATATCTAGAGAAGTCTAGCCATGTGTGAAGCACCCTGATACTGTGCACATTTCGAAGTAGAGAGCGATTGAACTTGTTTTCCTTTGAATTGAAATTTTTTTTGCAGGTAAATTGAAGAATTCAAAAAAATTGTGTTGCTCTTGAAGCTGCAAAATGGAGAATTCAGCAGCCTTAACACCGAGGATCCTCACACCCTTCAATTATATGGATTGGAGGGAAGATATGCATATTGTGTTGTGCAACAAAGTTCTATATAGGGTCACTGTGGGCAAGAAGGTCAAACCCAATAACCTCTAGAGAAATCGAAGTATCTGAACAAATTGGATGAAGCCTTTGGTTTCATGTGCATTCATATCTCCAGGGATTTACTCTTCCACCTTGATGGATTAAAAACTCCAAGGTAAGTATGGCATAAGCTCGAATCATTGTTTGACAAGTAGGATGAGCTGAGAGGCCATATTCTGGAGAATGAATTGATTTTTCTTCAACCCAGCAATTTTGAAACCAAGAATAGCCAAGAACAAGGTCAGTATATCAGAGTAAGCTAGATTTTTATAGAATTTTGTTGTTGCGGTGAGTACAAGAGAGCGATGGCAGAGGAAGGTGGTGGGCGGTAGTATAAGGACGTTCATACACTATGAAAGTGCACATTAAACATTTAATGTTAGGAAGTAATAATGCTAACTAAGTGTTAGCAGTATTCCCAAAGACGGTACAAGTACGATAAATTACTTAACTCTCAAAGTAACACATTATAGCTTTGAAAACAAAATTTTCCCTCTTGCCTCCATATGAGGACAAATAAGAGATGAGAGTTTTTTATTTAATAAAATGACAGTGTAATTTGCACTAATGGTCGATATAAAGTGTAATACTTTGTAAAATGTACTAACTTAGGGAAAAATGCTTTGAAATCCGAAGCGTTTTATTGAAAAAATGGCAAGCCCTTTCATAGAGTCCCTACCAACCTAAAGGCAAGGACTAATAGTGAATCAATGCAATAGCACAATATATACACCACCTCACTTGCAAAATAATGATTTAATGTGGTAGCAAAGAGAGCCATAGGGACCATAGCGAAAGGGGAAAAAATTGTTTGCTTTGATCACTCTCTCTACAAAGGACACATGTCCAAGAGGTAAGTGGACTTTTTCCAAACCATTGTATTTAATACTCTGTTGCTACCGCGACTTGTTTCCCCGATTTTTAGTATTTTACTTAAACTCAGGGACCCCTCCTTGTCATTAGTTGCTCGAACCTACTGTTGAAAGTTTGGCGTCTTGGAGCTTATCTTGTGTTTGAAGTCGATTGCTCGACTTTTTAAGGGTTTGTCCAAGTTAGCTTGAGTCGTGCGATTTTCCTGGTACCCATCAAAGTTTGAAAATTTTGCATGAACAGGGGAAAAGACGATTTTTAGGATGCAAGTTATTTCTAGCTATGATGTTTTTCTCTCTTTGGATCGGGCCTCTTTTGGAGGAAGAAGAGTCTTATCCCACCCGCCGTTGCGGCCCTCAGAACAAAGTCTCTGCCCGACCCACTTCTCTCCGACGCCCGATTCGAGTTATGAATCGCTTGCCCCAGATTTCCTGTTCACCCGACGTTGCGGCTGGGGAGATAAAGTTGGGCCCCGACTTGAGTTTCACCCGACGCCCGAACTACCGCCTTTG
>LPNX010166054.1:71131-102333 GCA_001517045.1 Pseudotsuga menziesii
ATACTCTTAAAATAAATATTTAAATGGTGGGAAATCCTTTGCATATGCATTAATTTATTAGAAATAACCTTAGACTCACTAAGGGTTCGAACCATGTTCGCATAGGTTTGTCATCTAGAGAGTTATATTGGCCATGTTGAATAGTGAGCCATTAAGGAACCAACATGAAAGCATTATTCTAGAATAATTTACGTAAGGAAAACTATATAACATTAAAATGGGGCAGATTCCTTGTTTTTAATGGATTCATCTTCACAAGGATCATGGGGCAGATTCCTTGTTTTTAATGGATTTATCTTCACAAAGATTACTTGGTTCAAACTTACAGTTGTATTTTTTTCAAAAGAGAGACTTCTTGTTAGAAAAAAAAGGAAGAAAGAAGAAAAGTGACATTGTTTGTTTCATCTAGACTAAGCTACAATTATGACATTTTCATATATCCTCTCAACATGACAAGGATTTTATGAGAATTCTCTAATGGTTCAGTGAACAACTAGATGTGCCATCAGATGAATTCCATAATGCATCAAGCATTTTTCCATGTGCACCAACCCTCCATACCCTTATTGATTCACATTTCTTGTGTTATGGACATTGTCTATGGTTGATAATGTACAAGTTTACTATAGAATCAACAGAATTACAATTCATTGCAGAAAACCTATAAAAGGATTGGGTGGAGTAGTAAAATTACAAAATTGAGCACGGTCTTTCCTACCTGGGTGTTTATGGAAATACTTCTCAATAGTTAGCATTGGGTTATTGACAAATAAATGTAATGCCTTAGGCCACTTGGATAGCCTCCTTTCCTTAGGCCACTTGGATATCCTTCTCAAGAGAATAATTACTTTAAATTTCAATTTCAATCAAGTACTCCAAGATAATCAAGGAGGAGAAGAGAGTAATGCCTTAGGCCACTTGGATAGCCTCCTTGCTGCAGCTTGTGGTCTCACAAAAATATTTATTTCATGCATCTAATCTACTACAAGTTTACACACACGTAACCGAGGAACCTTCCTCAAACATTTTCAAGCATAAATAAATGACAATTAATGTGACATGAAATCTTAACTAACTTAAAATAACTATCGTCAAGCAAATAATTCCACCTCCATTCATATAATTCATGAAAACATAACTCAAAACATGAGTTATTGGGTAGGGGGAGAGAAAAGAGAGATTTCCATGTTATTGTGATCAAAATATAAAAGAAACAACTTGGAAATATACCATATCTTCATTACTAGAACCTTCTAGATTCCTTCAGCTTGGAGCACTCATGGATAATTGCTCCACTTCAACTTATTGATCATAAATGAATGGGATAATTCAATGGATTTATGATCCCAATTATGAATAAGAGAAAATTTAAAAAAAAGTTTTAAAGGGGGATAGGACCATAAAAATCTTAGATAAATGCTTCTCAATCCTCCAACATACGGGTGTTTCAATAGTTGTGGTTCCCTATCTCCAACAATTTTCCTTCTTAAATATACTTGGGAATTAATCTAGATAGTTGTTACAGATTTTAGCGATGCACAAGTGTACACACTCCATAAACCTCACTTAGGAGTGTGCATTCAATGTGCTTTTTTTAACACCCTTGCACCTTGCTTTAAGGAAATGTACGGGGCCCAACATGTTTCCTGAAGTAAAGGTGTGTGGGACAATCAAAAGAGTGTATTTTAAGAAGAGTGCTCAGTGATTAAAGGTTACTTAGGAAAAATAGCCATCACAAGTAAAGGATGAGCTAGCAATGCTATAACAAGGTTTTTCAAAGTCCAACTCATCTCAAAAATCACAAAATAGCTATTTATCCATTCCCTTTATTTTTAATAATAATATTAATGGTTGAAATTGTAAGAATACCATTAGGGCATAAACAATATTGGCAAACACGAAGCCAATTTAGGCAAATAAACTAACCACACAAAACATAAAGATAGTTGTCAAATCACATTCACTTCTCATTAAATAATGTACATATATACATGAGAATGACCCTTGGAGTTCATCTTCCAAGTTGCCTCTTGGACTCTTGGTATCCCCTATGACTCATCTTTTCCTTTTCTCATGAAAAGGATTAATACTAATAATAATACAATATGGGAAAATGCTAACCCAAAGGATTAGATTCCCAATAGAAATTACTACTTGTGTGAATCACAAGTTGACAAAATGGCACCAAAGAAGAAATCCAAAGACAAGGGGAAATCACTTCAAGTGGTGAGCAAGGAGGAAACTTCAAAAGACTCAGTGGTGGAAGATAAGTCAAGCCATATTTTGGTGATACTAAATGCAAGATAGCTACAGTGCGGTGAAAATGATCAATTGTTTAAAAATTAAAATTAGCCAAGGGACCCTAACCTCAAATTATATCAATCAATAAGAAGATCTCACTTTCACTAGTTAGCATCGAGGTTATCCGTTATTCCCATGGCAGAAGTAGTTTCATTGTCGGTTAGTCGTGTTGATGTCAACAATAAACTTATCATAGATGAGAGTGGGAAGGAAATAGCCTCATTCCAAGCTTCAAGTTTGGAAAATAGTATAAGTTCCCAAAGACAGAAGTCAACATGAGTGAAGAATGGATAACTACGTTCACTAGTAATAAGGATTACCATGATATTATGAAAAGTTAGTGGTTTAAGGATAAGTTATTTAGAGCAGGAACAAAGGTGTTTGTCCTACCTTAAATATTAGATTGCCTTATAGATATGTAGTAGCACTAGTTATCAGGATATATGGTGAGAAGGATACCACAAAGTTCAACAAAGCATGGATCCCTCTCATATATCAGGTAGTTGAAATCGGGCAAGTTTTAAGTTGGTCAAGTATTTTATCTAACAACCTCAATGATGATATCTCTTTGGGAGGGGGGGGGTATTTTACTCTAAATAGTCCCACAAGTTTCTATATGTCATCTGTCATAGTGGATATTATTTCCGTAGCTGATCACTTTTGAAGAATGGGTTGGATGACAACTAGAAGACAAACCTATTCATGTTTATTGTCGAGTCTTGTGGGAACACAAGTATAGAAGTGAACTTACAAGAATCTATTATAATTTTATTGATGCCCTCTTTACCTTGGTGTTTTTCAAACCATATCCTTGTATGGCAGACGAGGCAATCCACGTAGTGAGTACAAAGGGTGAATGATACAAAATAGAAACATACACTTATATGATAATATATGGAGCATCCAAGTCTCCACGTATTCTAACAAATTTCATCCCCAATAAGCTCGATATTATAGAGATTACCTATTAGAATTTTGTGCATGGACTTGCAGTATTATTAATAAGAGATAAGAAAGCATGATGGCCTTCATTACCATTGTCCATAGAATCCTACAGAATTTTCCGAAACTATAAAGAAGCAACAACAAAAGTACAACCATTGGTTTCCTATCATTTCAGTGAAGGAAGATTTAGAAGACAGGATCCCTTACACACGGAAGCACAACACTAATGGATTTTGAAGTACAAATGGCCGTATCAAATTTAAACTTGTATAATTGAAAATATATACAAAAGAGGTAGGTATTATGAAGAGGCTATGATAAAAATGATCCAAGTGAAGAATGACAAACAAAGAAGAAAAAAGGTTTAGCAAGAGGATAGAGATAAAGTTGTTGAGCATGATTAAGAGAAAGAAAAGAAAAGAAAGAAAATAAGAAGAAGCAGACACGTCACAACAAACAAATGTGTGGGATTTAGAGATATGCTGTCCAAGTGTGTGAAGTTCACTAGTATGCCAAATTCACAATCAGTAACAAGATACCATCTCCCATTTCTTGGACAGATATCAAGACAAACCTCACCAATTGACATAGAGCAAGTGGTTGTTTTAGACTCATCATTTTTTACAAGAAGAAGAAATATGCGATGAAACAAACTCACAAGAAAATGAATATCTCACAAGATCAAGAAGTTGTTGTAAGCGCTAAGGTCCTAGGCTTTCAAAAAACTAATGTTAATCCTTTAGTTTCAATGCCAACAGGAATGGCCCTTTTCCAAGCTACAAAACCAATGTGTCTTGTATCATGAAGGAATTGCAGGAAGCAAGGCAAAATATAGAGATGTTGGAGCATCAAGTGAAATACTAATAAGAGGAGATAACCATCTTAACAGAGTTTAAGGCATGTGCTATGGAAGTGTAAAATGAATTGAATACAAGAAATTGTTAGAATTGCAAGAGCAAGGATTTCAACTCCATCAATTTTAAGAGAGGGTTAAGGTGAAGAAAGATTAGTGGGAAGGAACCTAGATTCGTTTTGACAAGTTGATAAAATTGTAAGATGAAGAGAAGGATGCTCCTAAAGACTTGCCAAGAATGAATAAAAAGGAAATTGACTACACCAATAGTGGCACCAGTGAAGTGGAATTCATCATATATGATAACATCATAGAATAGTATTGAGGGGACCTAGAACAAATATTTTCAACTATTTCAAGCAATTGAAAGAGTGATTCAAAGATACCACTTACCTTCTCTTTGTGAGACAGATACACCTAGGCCAATAAAATAATGCATAGAGGATATGGAGAATAATATCAAATTAAGAAGGTGGCCATAGAGAGTGCACCAATAGTAACTAAGTCAAGGTTCATCGAGTATATATCTACCCCTTCAAAATAAATAAATTTAATGCATGCATTCATCAACACCTTGTAAAACGGTTTGGAGCCAATGTCTAGCGAGCTTGTCGTGTATGAAAGATTTTGAACAAATGACTTTTCCATGCTCCATAGGATTATTGGTAGGATATGAAATTTGGACTCAATGCTTTTAAGATAAGGTTGAAGAGAGAATTTAGTTTATTAAAAGACAAACTAATAATATTGTATTTTGAAAGTCAAAAGGCCAAATGTCCTAAGGGAGTGAGAGAAATTACTTGTAATGGAGCTATATATGTGTATCCCAAGGGAACAAGGAGTTCACTTGTGCAATTTTTGTAAGAAATGCTTGTAGGAGAAACCACTCCAAACCAAAACATTGAAGGAGAATAGGATATTTTATCATTGTAAAGTTTTTGGAACTAATTCTTTGAGCATATTGTTATACAATATTATGGGGGTATTTCTTAATGTGTTGACTACTCTTTAAATAATTATGCATTCTTGTCCCCTTTTATTTTCTCAATTGTTTGTTTATAGCATGTAGATGCAAAATTCGATGACTTGATATTTCATTATCAACTATTATTAATTATTGATATGCTATTATGCTTCATTTTAGGCAATTAGTAACTATTGTTGACAATATATGGGCCATGTGTCTAATCCTTTAAGTTAGAAGTAGGAAGTGTTTAGAATAGAATAAATATTTTGTTTAAATATAGGATTGTGTATTGCATTTAGAAAATGAATTCATCTGCATTTTGCATGAACATTCATCCACTTGCATTCATAAAATCACTCAAACAATCATAATAGTGAACATAACCATCAGTCAAACATTTTCCCTATTCCAAACCGCGTGAGGTTTAATTGGGTCCTTACATTCTAAATAATGTAAATATGCTAGTAAGTATTTCTAGTGCAAAGCTCAAGGCTAAACCCTGACTAATGAATGGCTAGGCATGTCTGATGGGGATATACATATATGAGTCAAGTGATTGGTTTATTAAGTGACAACGCTATGTAAATATTATGTTGGAAGATAATATAATGGTCCAAGATGGTTTTGTATAGAGAAGTAGAGGGGTTATGATTCCACTAGAGGGGAAGATGAAAGGGTGGTTATGGGAGAGGAAATCCTCTTTTGCTAAGTATCAACCTTAGAACTCATTTATTTTCTACCAATTGCTTAAAATAAGAAATTTAACTCCCTTGACTTATTAAAACCAATCATTGAATGCACAAGACAAGTTGGTGGGAACATCTTCTCATGTAGTTATGGAAGCATGGGTTAAGTACTCTTCTTATTGGGATTGTAAGAGTTCTACATTCTATGGTCAAAAGTAATGTCAATTTTCTTAGCATAAATTATTCCATTTCCATTGACTCTAGCACTCACTCCATGGAAGGGATAGCCATGCTCTACTTTGTTCACGTTGGTATCTTCATTGCTAACAATTACTAGAGTGAGAAATTAACCAAAATTAGCACTATGAAGAGGAATAGACATTAGAGTAAAGAATGATGGGTGTAGGTGAGCATAGAGGTTGGGAAAGTTAGTAAATCTTCACCCACTATACTGTTGTTTCTCTTGGGATGATTTGGGTATTGGAATTTACATCAAGTCTAGGTTATAAAGCAATATTCTTGAATGGTGATCAAGTAGAACAATCCTAGCGGTCGAAGCTTGTGTGAAAACCTACGGGACCGTAATATGGACTTTTTTTGCTTTACACTCTCTAAGAAAGCTCTAACTTGAAACATTCCTCAAAAACGTTTTGTCAAGGCCCTAGTTTATGTGACTTGTACACGATCAATTAGGAGAACATAAAATGTATCATGATGGATTGTCCCTTCACCAAAAAAGTGATGAAAGAAATAACCAATATGTCTTGTGGATGTGGGCCTAACAAGCAGTATGTCAAGTATAAGGATTTAAAAGGTGGATGGATGATATAGTAGTGAAATACCATAAAGTCGGACCTTGTGTGACCTTTTGGGCACTATGGATTACAAGGGATTTTATCTTATTTCAAGATAGTCTTTCTCTTCATTAGAAGTAGTATATAAAGTCAAAACATTTATGAGAATATTTAGGTTAACCCTAAACCTATTTCTCAAAGGAAAAGTGGAACTCTTAAAATTGACAAACAAATCTTGTGGGTTTCATTAATGGTGCAAGTCAAGGTAATCCTAATTTATGTGGTGTTGGATTATTGCATATTTCATAATCTATAAAGCATTCTTTCAAGATTGGAATGGGAAGAGGATCAAACAATTGGGAAGAGCTAAGAGATCTAGTCTATGTGCTTATGTTGGCATTACAAAATAACCTGCAATATATGGCAATTCCAAATTGGTGGCAAATTGGGGAAAGGAAGCATATAGGCTTGTAAAGTTATAGGTTTGTCTAGTCTTTTACCTAGGCATGGAAATGATTAGGAGGTTCACTAATATGCAGTTCTATCATGCATATAGAAAAAACAATCCATCGGTAGCTGATTTGTCCAACAAGTCATCGTGAGTTAGATCAATATGATGGAGTTGGTGTAAAATAATGAAAATGGGATCGACCCCAAATGGCAATACCTATCCTTACATAACATCTTGAATACCTTTCCCATTGAAGGATAGTGAGGCTTCATGTTTTAATGATCGTGGGAAACTTTATGATTTTTTATAGATTTCTATTTTGGGCAGTTATATTGTATCATTTAAGGAGTATTATTATTTTTCATTCGTATGCCTATATAAGGTTGTAAGTGATGAGAGTTTATTTGGAGGGCAATATCAAATTATGTGTTTTGTTTAATAAACATTTATGACAACAGTACTTCTATAGCAAGTGCAAGGTTGCACTTTTGGAATGTGAGTTTTTATTTTGTTTAAACAATGAAGTTATGTTTTTTTCTTTGGATAAAAAGTCATAACTTATATGGTGTAAATTTACAAAATATGAGTTAGCCCAGTGGATTAGCTCAAGTGGTTTAGTATTGAGAATTTCAAACAAGAGGTTGCAAGGTTGTCCTTGGGCTACTTACCTCCATGAATATTGTGGGACTCCCTTGATGCCTTGTCGGGTTAAGTTGTCAAAATTGCGACTAACCTATTTACACCATGTATCATCTTCAAAATAAGGGGAAGTGCTATCAGGGTTTCCCAAGATGTGTGTTTAATCATTATATGAGAATAAATAGGCCAACAATATTAGCAATTGACACCACTTACTAAAAGACACCTCCCTTCACTTTGAAATTGTATAAATAAGTTGTCACACAATTGTAAGGATCATCATTCATCAATTATCCATCACAAATTATGTGGCTTTATCCATTACAAATGATCATTATTTTATCTCTCACAACTTATGTGTTTTTATCCTTCTTTATGATGTCCAAGTACACTCTTTGGTTCATTGCACATCATATTAAAGTGAATTTGAACCTCACTAACCTATGGCCAATTTTTTTGTCTATGGAAGTAAACTCTATTTTGTAGGTGGCCCAAAAGTTTCTTGAAAAGCTAGCCACACTTCAAACCTTGTTCTACACACTTTATAGTCATAACCATATAGTAACACACTTTATAGTCATAACCATATACACACTAGTATTGACCATTGGATGTAGTTTGGATGGTTGGGAGGAATGAATGTCACTCTCCCTCCTTGTAAGTGACATATTAAGCCCTTAAATGGGCCTATAACATCATCTTGTGATGAGCCCTTGATGTACCGAAAATTCTCGACCACCCCATGTTCCAATGCATCTTAAACCCGGATCTATCAAGCACCAAGAGGGATCTAATTTCTTGATGTGTAAATTTTTTATATCTTAAATTCAAGAAGGTCAATCCCTCTCTTTCTTGATAGATCTGAGTTTTCGGGGTTTTTTTTTTAAAGCAAACATGGATTTTTTTAATTACTTGTCATAATTTTTTATTTTATGAGCAAACATGGAATTTTTAAATTAATTTTCATAATTTTTTTTTATGAGCTGACATGAATTTTTTTATTCTTTTTATTTCTAGTAATGTAACCTTACCTTACCTATGTTACCGTACATGACAACATCTCCACCATACTAGGTTGTAGAGCACGAGATGTTCTTGTTGATGAACCCCCAATGTTCCGAAAATTCTTGACCACCCCATGTTCCCTCACAGATTTCGGGGAGGTGTTTGTATACATAGCAGGAACATATATCAAGTAACATGAACCACATGGGAAAAATAAAGCGACCTGTTCTATTATAAAAGAGAGTAAAGAGAACTATTAAACCCATTGGATCATAGAGGTATATCTTTACAAGCTAAAAAACATTATATGCCACCACACAAAAGTAGGATTTAACTGTTATCATTTACAACACGATATCAAATCAGAATAGTTGGCACCTAGATAATTACAAGGTATAATATATTGGATTATGTATTCTTAAGTTAATAATAGAACAATGAGTTTTTAGTAAATAACTATCTTAGTTTTTAGTAAATAATAAAACAATGAGTTAGCTTTTAGCAAATAACTATTTTACTTCCTATTTCAATAAATAACTATTGTAACTTTTCCCTATTTCTAGAATTTATGTGCTATCATTTACAACAAGATTCCTCCATGATTATAAATGAAAAATATATTAGATTATATATTATTAAGTTGAAAATAAAACGAGTTAGATATTAGTTTTGTAAAAATTGGAAATTACCCAATAGATCTCTCTTAACTCTAGGGATCAAATCTCTTGAGGTGCAAAACTCTTTTAAAGTTCTAAATTGAAGAGAAGTTTGCATCTCGAAGGATTTGATCCCTCTCGACGCTGGATAAAGCCAAAGTTAAAATTCAATGCTTGATAGAGCCAAAGTTAAAATGCAGATGCAGGTATAATAAACTATTACATTCTAATGGCCACTATAATTCATCATCGTTATATATTATATTGCATTGTAAGAAAAAATATTTTATCATTTTGAATCACTTGGGATTTGTGCCTTGGTGATAATTCTAAATAGATCCAACCGTTATGGCTGTTACAGCTTCTTACTACCGGCAGTTCAAGGAGCTTTATCCCTCGAGTACTTGAAGGAACTTTGTCAAGCATAGAAGTTCAAGAATTAATGGCATAAATCCTTCACATCAAAACTCGATAGGATTAAAAATCATGACAAGACCTTGCGTCATTTTATTGGATCTTTTATCGCGAATTAAATCTTTGCCAAAGGAAATTTAGAGTTTAAATATGGTAATTTTGCATCAACATACAATTAAACTTATAATATGGGTATATGGTAACATTTAACCAATACAACATAGCAGCCAAGCTCGTAACATTACTGCCCTCCAATTAAATAGGCAGTGCATGAAAAAATGTACGTACAGGTAAACATACAACTGCAAAAAAATTCAACACTCCTTTTGTAAAATTAGATCTTCTCTGCTACTCACATAACTTGTATATAAGAGCATGTCCTTTGAATACTAGCAGCCTAGATTCATCTTAACCCTGGCTCTAATAAAAACTGACATCAAATCCCAAGGTGCAAATCTTTTCGACAAACAAAACAATTGTAAAAATATTTGCACATGAAGGGATTTGATCCTTGTCATTGCATGATAGATCTGAGGTTAGGATTGATCTAGACTGGTCATTAAATTTAATTATTTAAACAAAAAATATTAATATGAAAAGTTGGCATCATGTCATGATTACCCTCAGTTACTCGTGACAGTATTCCCCATACAGGGCTGTAGAACATGCCCTTAGCGCAAAAACTGAACACTCAATATAAATCTTAAATTCTGCAGTATTTTAGAGCTTACAACAAAAGAATGAATGATTCACGTGCTCAATTCAAACCGTTTGACTTTGTGGGGGATTATAGAGTTAAAGATTTCTAATACTGACAATTTTGAACATCATCATTTATACAGTTGTTAAAACAATTTATGACATGAAAATCTTTCTGAAAACTACACTGTTGTGAAACCTAAACCGAAGAAAGTGGCTTCAATAGAACCTTAATCATGCACCAAGTTCATGCATTCAGGCTGTACATGCGTTGTTTTTTTATCAATTGCACCCAGCCATCCCCGGTATAGATGTGGACAATATAGATAGAAGATCCATCTTGAATTGATGTTGGCATAGACAGAAACATTAATTGAACATGATCCATGCCCAAACCTATCTATGTAGTACAATAAAATAGAACCGATGTGCTGAATCAATACTCCAAAATTTTAGCAGTTGCCTTAATGAATCCCTCAACCAGCCATATGACACACATCACTATGTACAAGATCCTCAAGAATGTGATGCTTCTGGAATTTCTCATGAACATGATGTTAAGAAATATACTAATTAACATTCTTTTACAGAAAAAAATCAATTCTGATAGCTAAATGACATTTTGTAAGATATTGTCACAGCACGTGATACCATTTTCAAGTTCTTCTATAGGAAGCCATCTAATGGACGAGGAATAAATTGTTACCGTAAGAACAAGTCTTGTACTAAGCACCTCCGAGGGACCTCCTTCCAGAGGACCAATGCTATGGAACTGTACACAAATCTCAAAAATTCACCTCCATGTACAACTTGCTCCCATGAATGCCCAAAACTATTTCTCAACCAATACACTAGCTTTGCTTCTTTTTCTGTAACTCCTCAATCAATTGTCACTTGTTGAACTAGGCAAATGTCCTCAAACCATAAATAGATATCTCAGGTCCTCCTCTGTAAGGCGCGTTTGACGACCAGCAGCCCCATCCTCCCCAAATGCTGAAGCAACCATTTCTCGCTTCCGTTCCTGCAAATATGCCATTAATAATGATGTAGAAAATATAGAAGCATCACAGATTACAATAATGCAAAAACAACCCTGAAAAGCATTATAATACTGCATATCACCTGGAGTGCTAAAATACGGTCTTCAACGGTATCTTGAACTGTAAATCGGGAAACAACAACAGGACGCATTTGTCCAATTCGATGTGCTCTGTCAATAGCTTGGTCTTCAGTTGTTGGATTCCACCAAAGATCAAGAAGGAGAACATGACATGCAGCAACCATGTTGAGACCAAGACTGGCAGCTTTCAAGGACATTATCATAACAGTTACCTGAAGCAGACAAAGGCATCATGATCCATGCTCATAGAGAACTAAAGAAACAAACCACCAGAAAATATCCATCAAGGGCATATCCACAATAGGTCCGTTAAAGGAAACTGCCATAATATGCCATAAATATGCGTAAACTACAAGAGGATTTTGTATATTTAAAGTAGTGTTTACTTAGTGCTAAGTAAAATTCCAACCTCGGGGAGTGTCTTGAAATCATTCACAGCTTTATCCCGGGCTAGTACAGACATAGTTCCATCCAGCCTTCTATATTGTATGCATGATTTTTTTAGTGGAACCTCGAGCAAATCCAGCATACTAGTCCACTGGGAAAAAACAATGGCTTTCTCTGATGTCTCTATAATCTGCTTCTTTAGACTTGGTTCTGCATCTTGACTTCTATTATCACTGTCAGACATTTCAGCTGTATTCTCCTGCACAATAACCTCTGCCTTGATGCCAGGAAAACCTGAATCTTTATTGATATTACTCACAGAACTGTTGCTTGAGACACTTGTACATATCTTTGGGAGGGCTTCAAGAGTTTCCATCGCAGCTTTGATCTTTGAAGATTTGAAGCCAGGTTCATCAAATTTCAAATCCAGTTCACTGACCCCTCCTAAACTTGGTGTGATCTCATCATTGGCATTATCATCAGAAGTGCAATGCTTCAAAGCAGTTAGAGAGAACACAGAATCATCTTTCAGATGACATTTGCAGCCTGGAGTAGGGCAAATGGTATCGTCTGACTGAGTAAGGTGGTCTAATATGCACTGATTGCAAAAAACATGACCACAGACAGTTACAACGGCTTCTTCAGGGGCATCCTGGGGAGAGAGACAAGTATAATTTCAGGGGCATCCAGAAATGAGAATATTGTATGCTTTTGTATAATTTCATGTTAGAGAGAAAGGACTAGGGAAGTTTGTAACCATTAATCAACCGCTAACCTGTCTAAAGAAGAGAAAAAACTTAAAATTTTAGTAACAGAAGCAACGATGTACAAATCCATGAGAAGAGAGAAAGCTACATTACAAGATGAAAAGAAGTCTGCACCAAAAAAACAAAATAGCATTGACCTTTCCATTGACAAAGCAGCAAAATGAAGCAAATTGCATAAAACCAAAATGTGTCAACAAGCCAACCAAATTGCCAAAATTTATAGTATGCATCAGCAACATAAAATAGCTCATTTTTCTCACTATTCTTGCAACTAGAACTTAAAATCTTACATCTCCACAGTAACAATAAGTATGCATAATTCAATATGATTATATCGATATGCCATTGGGTACATATTACAAACTACGGTGTTTTCCTTTTCTTACATTCTTCAACATATATATTTTTAGCGTTGTCATGTCAGATTTGTCATATGTCTGCAATCATGTCTGAATTTGTGATACTTGTCATAGAAACTTTCATCATTTGTTGTCATAGTGTGCATGGGATCTCCTTCAAAATGGCACACATTGTCTTCTAGTCTCTTCCTCTTCCATGAGAGTTACTCTCCTTTACCAATTCGAATTCCTTGGCTCATTATATGCTATTTGACACCACATCACCCTCCAATAATGTTACATTACCCATGTGTTCAAATTTGGATGAATATCATGCCAAGTGTGTGGAGAATCTAGTCACCCAAAGGCTCCACAAGCTTCCAAGTGTCTTCATGAACCCATGCCACCTTATCTTCTTAGCATTTATCATTTATGTGACCCATTTTAATGTGAATATGGTAAAAACTAAAGTCCTTTTGGGTCCCATAGCCCCTTGTTACAAAAATTATGTATCCATCTCAACCTAGGGAACTAGTAGGTTGGTGAAACATTATTTGCAAATAGTCTTATTTGGAAATTATTTAATTGGGGACATGACATGCCTAGGTGCAGAGGTCCGAAGTGATGGGGCCTCATTAAATGTCATTAGGTGATTTTATTAAAGTGCATTTATTAAAGTACCTGTTAATGTGACCTTGTAATTTAAAAGTGAGATGTACTTTATTATGTTTATAAAATGACTTTTAAGTTATAAAGTGACTTTTTAAATATTCAGGGTTAAATGTGACTTTTCAAAAAGATGAGATTTAATATAGTTATGGCTTAGGAGTTTTAAGTCATCTTGAGATCAAATCTCAGCCTTAGATCTTGGGGGGGCAAGATCTAATCTCAGCCCTAGAATTCAAAAAGTCATGGGAGTTACTCTAATGAGGTAAATAAAAAGAGTTATGAGTCTTCATTTGCACACATTCCAAAGTGAGGAAGTGTGAGAGGCACAAATTCAGGATAGAAAGGAGGAGAGAAAGAGCAGCAAAAGAAGGGCATGACTTCCAAGAAGGAGGGCATGCATTTTCCTAGGTGAAGGTAGGCACATAGTTCAAGGAGAAGGGCTACTGCATTTATTGCTGTTTTGTTCAGCAGTGAGAGGACGCATTTCTTGTGAAGAGAAGAGAGCACGCTTCTCTAGACAATTCATTGATTAATACAGTCCATAATGTTGCTGTAGCGAGGGTCGTACTACTGCAGTCTGCTGGCCGTACTGTCTGTTACAAGCACAGAACTCATGGTAAAAGCTTTTGATGCTGAAATCAAGGTATATGCTGCTGAGAATGATTGTATAGAGTTCCTGTATAGTACAGCAGTTAAGTTATACTTGTTGGAGCACTGAAATTGAGGTTCTAGCAGAGAAGTACAGCACTGTGGGTACTGATTCTATAGTTGGACATTGTTCTCAGGGGATGATCTGTTGCATTTATGAGATATGTAATGTGAAATTAATCCTGAAACATATTGCTATACATTATTCCTCCTGAGCTTAATAAAAAGAATTCTCTCTTGACTGGTTTTCCCCGAGGGGATTGGGGTTTTTCCAGGGTCTGTGTTTGACAAAAAATACTGTGTTCAAATATTTTACAGTCTGTTGTTAATGTGCTTTTTTCTGCTGCAAAATGTACTTCTTGATTAGTATATTTACCTACAGTATCTCTTAATTAATGCTTGATTATGATGTGTGATTATTGACTACTGTTGAGATTAAATATCAAAGTTTTGTGAAGTGTTTGGCATTATTCTCAGTGGCTGTTAGGTGTACAGAATTCTGAGTTTAGTCATTTTTCTACATGGTATCAGAGCAAGATTTTTTATTTTTCAATGGAATTTTGGAACAGCAGGAAGTGCAAGAGATTTGCATAAGAAGTGTTGATTCAGTGCAGCCGTGAGTGCAAGAGAGTTGCTGATTGTGACAGCTGAGGAATAGTTTTGACAATGTGGGCAGCAAGTGAATAGCTGAGAGTTGAGCAGTTGTTGGTTGGTCTGCAAGATGTCTTTAACACTTGGTTTGCGGTATGAGGACAGACTTGATTCCATGGAGAGGGTCACATTGTTATTGGAGGAGCTTGGGCTATGGGAGATAACCAAAGAAGTGTACACAATACCATCTGATCCTATCCTTTTGGATGAGTACAACCAGACGAATGTAAAGGCTAGGCGCACTCTTCTTGATGCTGTAGAAGATCACCTCATGCCGCATGTGACCGGAAAGAAAATTGCCTATGAGATGTGGGCTGCCTTGATAAAATTGTTTTAGGATGATAATCAACACCGGAAAATGGTTTTGAGGCAGAAACTGAGAGACATCAAAATGACCAAGACCAAGAATGTTTCATCTTACCTGACCCGCATTACACAGGTTCGTGATGAGTTGGGTGTTGTTGGCAAGAAAGTGGATGATGCAGAGTTGGTGAGAGCAGCCTTGAATGGCTTCTCGCAATCTTGGCATGACTTTGTACGTGCAGTTGTAGCCAGAGAGCAAATGCCTTCATGAGCCAGACTTTGGGATGACTTCACACAGAAGGAGCTGAGATCTAGCTCCACTTCCACATGTTGGCAGGAGGATGATGAAGAGAATATGGCCCTTTCCGCAAAGGGAAGAAAGAAGAAGAGTGGCTCGAGCAGTGGAGCCAAGTCCGAGAAGGATATGAGCAAAGTGAGATGCTTTGCTTGCCAAAGTTATGGTCACTATGTTGGGCAGTGTCCTCACAAGAAGAAGAACAAGAAGAAAGAAGGGTCTAAGGTTGCCACTTCGGCTGAAGTGGAAGAGATTGCGAATAAGTTCAAGAAGGAATTCTCACTAGTCTCAATTCTTCCAGGCAGTAGTGTAGCTGAATGTGAGGACAATGAAGCAGGGAAATGTTCCTAGGGTTAATGGGTATAGACAGGGTTATACTTGCGGAGGATGGGTATGCGCACACCCATGCAATAGAAGGAGTCGGAAATGTCCTATTCCAACTTGAGTCTGGAGGTTATCTAGAGATTTGGCGGAGTGTTGCTTGTCTGAGAGTCGAATAAGAACTTGCTCTCGGTGTCGGCTTTGGAAGATGACGGATATGCGGTCCTTCATGTGCAAGGACGAGTTATTATTTATCCGGCAAGTGAGGGCGTGGATGCATCTCGAATGACTGGAACTCAAGAGGGAAACATATACAGGTTAAGTTTACAACTTCTGGATGGTGAGTCTGGTGGGAGGTCAGACTCAGTGGCAGCAATGGTAGCATCCAGTGGAGAGGATTCTTGTAGCTCTGTGAGAAGACCAAGCTGGTACAAGATGACTCTTGAGGATGAGCAGGAGAGTGAGCAAAACTCCTAGTTCAAAGTAGTCTGGCGCACACCTTCAACAATTGATCTAGTGCAGGTATCAGAGGAGCTTTCAGATCCAAAGTGAGCAGCTTCAATAGTTGGAGGGGGTAGACTAGCGGGTCATCCGGGTAAAGCAGATGCGAGTAGTACCTCCCTCGCTAAGGAGTGTTAGCATTTTGTAGCTCGGAGGTATTCCTGCATCCGATGCTTAGGTGCAGGGGTCCGAGGTGATGGGGTCTCATAAAATGTCATTACGTGACTTTATTAAAGTGCATTTATTAAAGTACCTTTTTATGTGAGTTTATAATTTAAAAGTGAGATGTACTTTATTATGTTTCTAAAGTGACTTTTAAGTATATAAGTTATAAAGTGACTTTTTAAATATTTAGGGTTAAATGTGACTTTTCAAAAAGATAAGATTTAATATGGTTATGACATAGGAGTTTTAAGTCATCTTGAGATCAAATATCAACCTTAGATCTTGTGAGCCAAGATCTAATCTCAGCCCTAGAATTCAAAAAGTCACGGGAGTTACTCTAATGAGGTAAATAAAGAATTATGAGAGTCCATTTGCACACATTCCAAAGTGAGGTGTGAGAGGCATGAATTCAAGAGATAACGGAGGAGAGAAGAAGCAGCAAGAGAAGGGCACGATTTCCAAGGAGGGCATGCATTCCTAGGTGAAGGGAGGCACACAGTTCAAGGAAAAGGGCTGCTGCATTTATTGCTGTTTTGTTCAGCACTGAGAGGGTGCATTTCTTGTGAAGAGAAGAGAGCATGCTTCTCTAGACAGATTCAGTGATTAATACAGTCCATACTGTTGTTGAAGAGAGGGCTGTACTGCTGCAGTCTGCTGGCCGTACTGTCTGTTACAGGCACAGAACTCAAGGCAGAAGTTTTTTGGTGCTGAAATCAAGGTACATGCTACTGACACTGAGAATGATTGTACAGAGTTCCTGTACAGTACAGCAGTAAAGTTAGACTTGTCAGAGAACTGAAATCAAGGTTCTAGCAGGGAAGAGACTGGGAGAAAGGTCGAACAGCACTGTGGTACTGATTCTACAGTTGGACGCTGTTCTCAGCTAAGAGTCGGTTGCATTTATGAGATATGTAATGTAAAATTAATGCTGAAACATACTGATGTACATTATTCCTCTCGAGCTTAATAAAAAAAATTCTCTCTTGACTGATTTCCCCCAGGGCGTGGGGGTTTTTCCAGTGTCTGTTTTTTGACCAAAAATACTGTTCAAATATTTTACAGTCTTCTGTTAATGTGCTTTATTCCGCTGCAAAATGTACTTCATCATTAGTATATTTACCTGCAGTATCTCTTAATTAATGCTTGATTATGGTGTGTGATTATTAACTACTGTTGAGGTTAAATATCAGAGTTTTGTGAAGTGTTTGACATTATTCTCAGTGGTTGTTAGGTGGACAGAATTCTGAGTTTAGTCATTTTTCTACAAAGAACAAGGAAAGTTGGCAGGTTGTTGATGCAATGTTCCATGTACAGAAGATTTTTACCTTGAAGATTCTGAGGAGAGTTCAGAGTAAAGGAAGCAGTGATCTAGATTCATGTTTCTTCATGTTCGTGGATGGTCAACTGTTTGATGAAGTCCCTCGCAAAGGGGAGATTCCAGATGAAGAGGGAGTATCTTGTGTTTGGCAGAGAACACTTTCCTCAATAAAAGGGATTATTGGACTTTTAGTACTACAGAAACTGTATGGTAAATTGCCCTTAATATCGGCAGCAAGCAGAGGAGACCTGGATGCACACATAGAAGGCATGTGTGACAGGTGTATAGGTCCGTGCCACAGCAAGGAGACCACCTCCAGAAGAGTTCCATACAGCCCCCCTTCAGCAATTCCGTATAGCAGTAATGAAAGGAGAGAGATAGATAGTGCATGAAGGCCAGAAGCATGCTTGTGCCATCCTCAGTTTAGTTCCAGTTTAAATGTCTTCTGTATTTAATTTAACAGTTCAGTTCTATTTTTGGTTTTGCTTTAGTTAGAATTTGCATGCAATAAGTTTCTCATTTAAGTCTGCATGCATCAGTTAGGTAAGGCACATGCAACCTACCTCAGTTTAGAGAAGTGCATGCAGCCTCGTAATTAAAGCACAGCTCTCGAGCAGGAAGCATGCTTGCATGGATGAAATCATCTCTAGTTGGGGCATTGTTGTGCATGTGTCTAACTCACTGTACCTACTCCTCTCAATCTATGAAAGATAAGGCAGAGGTATAGGTTCATTTTCTCAGTTTTCAGTTCGGCAGTTAGCAGTTTGCTGCTTTCCTGTAGCAGATTTTCATTTCCAGAAGTAATGAAAAGCAGTAACAGGTTTTGACAATCAATTTATTGTGTTCCCATTATATATTTTATACAGTTTGTGTTTATATATTCGAGCATTAATTGGAAAGTGCAGTTTTGAGTAGCTTTAAGTTTTCCACTGTTTAGTTTCCTGTAGAATTATTTTAGAGTGCAGAATCTGTTTTAACATGGTTTAAGAAAATTCAACACATAGTTATGATTCACATCTAGACTACATTCATGAAATGAGAAGCTGAGAGTATTTCTTGTGGTATCAAAGTAAGGCTGCAAGATGTATAAACAAATCCAAGTCTCATATATAACTCAGTGCGTTACCCCCCATTTTATCATTGATGTCCAGATGTGATTTTTGTCGCATTTCCAGCAGGGGGTTGCATGTTGAAGGAAATTGGTATAGTCTAGTGATGATATGACAATGGATTCTTGCTTCATGTGTGAAGGTGCACTACTATTAATGATGTTCTAGCATAATAGCATATGCTTGGTTGATGGATCTTCATGCTAGCAGCCATTGGATGTTGCTTTTGCTTGGTGATTTGATGTTGATATGCTCTCAATATGCGTAGTAATGGAGGATTGTTTGATGATGCATTTCATTTACACATGGCATATTGATCATTTCCTAATGAACACCCTCTATCTAGTATACTTTCAATGACCTAAGCTCTCATCTCTAGTGGAGCGTTTTGCTTTTGTGTATGGATGACACTATGGTTCCATGGGCTGCCATATTTGGTTGAGCACTCCCCATTGTTGCCCACACTTGGCATATGGAGGTATGTCATTGATTAGGTACCCTTTATAGACTATATCAATGCGGTTGAGAGGTCAAGAGTATCACTGTTGAAGACTGTTAAAGTATGATCTGTCTCCACTGACATTAAAGCTTACCAAGGGCACTATTCTCAACATGTTTAAAGCTTACCATGCATTGTGACAGCAGTCGGCATCACTTTGAAACCTGTACCATTCTGGGCATTAAAATCAGGCTTCAGTGCTGAGATCTTTAGAAGAAATCTATGCCAAAATACATGAATAGAGCAGAATGCACTAACAACTACAGGATTCGGATTATGTGGGGTGATTCTGGGTGCCTATTAGAGAGCTTATGCATAACAGGATTGCTAGAAGGAGCAGAAGTCAACATCATCAACCCTATACATTTGTGAGGCTAACTTTTTAAGAATTTGTAACAGATTTCCAAGAAATAACGTGCAGATTGCAGGGGATACTCTACAGTTTTCTTCTGTTGCAGCCAACATCCGGCAGTAGGGTATGTTTCCAGACTTATCAGTGATAGCACCCAGCTATGGACTTTCTTTGCACGGTTTGATGGGGACGTCCCTCTTAGATGGAACCACTTGACAGAAGTTGAGCTTCTTGATGGTTATGTATTCTTAGATCTAAATGACCAGCAAGAGGAGGGTTTATTGTATTGCATCCCTATGCCATTCTTATGGAGCGTTTCCAAGTGGAGAAGTCCCCTGCATCAATTCATGCCATTATTTGTGGGAGCATAAAGTTTTAGAGCTCATATTGATGAGGGTAGCCCACATATCATTTCATGCCTTCCTTTGATGTAGCATCCATCCTTTGAGGGTTTCTTGCCCGTTTTTCTTGCTGTTTTGGAGGAGGCGTTCCATTATTGAAGACCTTATTCATGACTATTTGGAGGGGAGTCCATTTCTCGGAGCCTTTTCCCATTGGAGCATTCCTTAACACTTGTCCATGCACTTGCATGGAGAGCGTTTCTTATTTATACCATTTTTGTAGCTAACATCCCCCTTTGGAGGTCATCTTCGATCATTTCGAGGAGGTTGTTTGGTGTTCGAGTAGATCTAGGAGATTAAACCCTAGATCTAGGGTTTCTTCATTCTCATGGACATATTTTTGTTGGAGAGCTGCTATCTTTGACTTCTCCTTAATTGCATCTTTCACTCTCTTTATATGGAGGCACCCAACCTCCATTGGAGCATTCCATGTTTGGAGGTTGCCTTGACACTTGTCCATGCACTTGAATGGAGAGCTTTTCTTAGTTATGCCACTTTTGTAGCTAACATCCCCCTTTGGAGGTCATCTTCAATCATTTCGAGGTTGTTTGGTGTTTGAGTAGATCTAGGAGATTAAACCAGTGTTACAAACATCGCCAATATATCGCGATGTTAACTCACTGGCGATATATCGGCAATATATAGCCCCAATTTTTTGGCGATTGTTTTCTCGATTTTATCGCGATATTTGTCGATTTTTTCAAATATATTGCGATATTTAACGATTTTATGGTGATATTTGCCGATTTTTTCGAATATATTGTGATTTTCTGCATTTTTGTATATTTTATTTTACAGATATATTGTCAATGTTGGCCAACATTTTCGTCGATAAATCCGATTATTTCTTTTTGGACCCTCAGCGACATATTCGCCAACACGATATTTGTAACACTGGATTAAACCCTAGATCTAGGGTTTCTTCATGCTCGTGGACATATTCTAAGTTCTTGTTGGAGATTTGCTATCTTTGACTTCTCCTTAATTGCATCTTTCACTCTCTTTATATGGAGGCACCCTCCCCTTTGGGCTTTATCTCTTTTGGATGTTGTATTTATGACTTTTACCACCATCTTTCATGGATCTTGTTATTGTTTATTCCTCCCTAGGCTAGATCTAGGGTTTTAGCTTAAATTATGCATATTTCATTTTACAATGAGATAGAGCTACAACCTATATAAGGGTTGGCTCTCTCATTCATTTGTATGGTTGGATTTTGAGAGCTCTCTCACGTTTGGAGCCTAATAGACATATCGTTCACGGTGCAGCTTGAAGTGTAAGGGTTTCTTATCCATTCAAAGTGAATGTTGCAAATGAATTGTAGGATAACTAGAACTTGTTAATTAGGGCCACTTATAAGAGTAAAATTGCCTCATTGGAAGGGGGTTGTGAGAGAATAATAGAGAAAAATAATAAATTCCTCCAATCCTTTGATGATTTATGCATGATTATATAGCATTGCTTCTAGCATCTTTCTAAAGTTGATGCTTTCTAATGCTTCATTGCATAAGCCACACCCTAGTTAGCTATATTTTGATGTAGCACCGCTCTTGGGACATGCTAGTTGATTTCTACATTCATTTTACAACATGCTAGGGTTTATTTGTGGCATGTGAACGCACTCCTAATTTCCCTAACCCTTTCATGAACTCACCCCTTTCTTGGACTAACCTCCTTAACTCCAGTTGCCCTAGGGATTAGCACTAGTCTACATGGTCCTTACATCATCCCTTTTTATTTCCTATACTACAATAACAAAAAACTGTTTTGCTCAGCTATCTCTTCAAATCACATTGATCCTTCATCACCATAGCCTAGCAATCCTATCCTAGGAAGCCCCACATGAGTTGGAGAAGAACCAAACAAAAGTGTAGAGAGGTGGTTACTAAGGTGATAGTGGGAAACACCTCTAAGTTGTCAAGCTAACATTGTTCTTTTGGGATTTAATCACACATGCTACTTTCAGTTGTAATAGAGTGATTGTACATTAAGATTCGAGGGATATATTCAAGGACCAGCCACTTACATGCCTGAGAAATTGAGTATACTAAAGAACTTAAGTAAAGACAAACAACATAAGTATATTATAAGTTGCCTACTAATCTATGCTTGCCCACTAACTAACATTCCTATTGTGACTAGCATTTAATATGAGGAATCTCATTAGACACTCATCAAAGCTCTCTATTTTTTATGCAAGACATTACCATACTAGGGAGTATTGATTTCTATACAAAAATCCATTTTGTTTATTCAATATTCCTCTATGTTCTAAAATTGTGCCTAGCAAATTCAAAACCTAGTAAAAGACCTGACAATTGATTTATAAAATCTGAGCAGCAAAATAGACCGAAGGGCAGTGCTCAATGCATAGCCAGTAAGTCCTTCCTAGATAAGGCTTGACTGAAAGGAAATTGATGAGCAAAAGCTACTCGGCATAGACGATGTGGCAAAGTATAGGAGAACATCCACACAACAGTGCAACATCATCCAAGCGCTTCAATGCAAACAAATTAGTAGTAAATAGGGAAAATTTTAAGGATGCATTATATTCTTGCATGTGAAAAAACCTTGATAAGACTTACGAAAAATATTTTAAATTTGTAAGGATTTCATGTATCGTAGGGAGAAACGGCAATTTTTCCACATAAAATAAATTGATCCTATAGAAATTTGGGCAAATATTCATTTTGAATTGGTGAATATTATTGGGAAAAGTCTAAAAGATTGTTGAAATTAGCCAAACTGCAAATATTATCCCCAGGATATGACATCGTTTTGACAAATAACAAATAGTGATTCTAGCCATCTGAGTGCCCTGACTACCTAAACAAGAGATTGAGGTGGATGGTTAGAGCCACTTTTGATCGATGCACCTACTAAGGATGTTTGGGATGTAAATAATGGTGGTTATAAGTATCCACTGCCAGCCAATGGACGAATGATTATCGAGAAATGATGCTATTCTGCAATCTTTATTGTGATGGCATTTACCACAGCAAATGGCTATTAAGTTTATAATCATCTAGGATAATATTGCCTTGTGGAATATTACATGGTTTTTATGCAGCTTGTCATTAATTGTATTAAGCACATATTTTTGGGACTGATTCTACCAAATCTGGTAGATAATGGTTATGATTTGCATCGAGACTTAATCCACATCCATCAATTGTGGGTAATTTACAAGATGGATGGCATTGCCTCCATCAACTAACCAAATGTAATGCTTTTGTTAAACAAAAAATGTCACATTTTTTTGGTCTGCTAAATTATATAATAACCAATTCAAAATTTAAATTATGTAACCTTTTAATCTAACATGCCTAGCTTCTAAATTCAAATATTGGTGTACTGAAAAAGTAAGAGATTAGCCAAGAGAGACAAGTTCACTCAATGAAAGTGGAGCATTGTTATAGCTCCCACCAAGGTTTGAGCCTCACAACAAATGGCTAAGGAGCTACCCACAAGGGACCATTGATTTTCTCAAGCACCTTTAGGCTTTAAGTCAGGTCATGTGATTGTATAGTGTAAGCAACGTCCTTCATTTTGATAGACGGATGATGCTCACCAATGCAATATTCACGTAGCAACTTATTTATAATGAAAAAGAGAGATCTTTAAACACAGACAGATTGGAGGCATACCTTCAATATTCCACTAGATCAGTTTCATGTGGATTTTCGCAAACTCCAGTTGAGACCAATAAAATCTTTTACACAGCCAACTATGATCTACCATCCTTGTCACTTGCAAGAGACAAAGACAAAGGTACATCTGTTTTCTAGTGTCCCCCATACTAAAAGACCAAAGGTAGATATCATTGCCTATTTCAGGACTTAGGGAGATATATTTCATCTTTTTTTGATATCCCAACCAGAGATGTCTTTCTCTTTTTGTGATAGAGGTGTTTGAGTACAAATTATAGACTTTGAAAGCCCTTAGGAGGATCAACTCACATTTTTCGACTGTCCCATATGATCAAAGTAAGAAATGATGGGTAGGGACTCAGGATACCTCAGAGCTCATATCGATGAGGCCTCGTGTCTCCTCTCAACCTCCTCCCCCAGGGGTCAACCAACCTCTACAAGAACCATCAGGAGTTGTTATTCAACTTATTCTAAGTCACAGGTTGTACACCACCATACCAGTAGATGGACCAACACCAAATGGCTCCAGAGTCTGGTTCACCCTCCCATCATACTACTAATCAAGTTCAATGGAATAGCCATATTTCTTTGAAGGTATCCGTTATGGTTCAAATGTTTGGGGGCCTTGTTTACTAGAGTCCAGTTGGGCCTCGACAAAGAGAGTGCAAACTCTTCTCCTTCGACAAATTATCAGATGCAAATAGGCAATACCTTTGCCCATCGCCCTTGTAGAGTTTGGGGCCCAGCACCATCCCAAGGTCAAGCATCCACCAAGCAAGCTATCTCAACTATGCATCTCCATCACGGACTATCTCTCATGCTACAATCGATCTCAGAACATACCTCATGCTACAATCAATCCCAGACCATCCAGGGGCTAGTCATATACCACGTACCCCAAATCTCATGGAGCACCCCTAAACATCATGTAAACACTTTTGGAGTAACCCGCAAGTCTGACATCTTCTATATCTGCTCTCCACTTCTGCAATTTTAGTTTCTCATGCTTTAGCTGAGATCGGCACTTCACTTTATGCATCTTGCTTTTTCTAGGAGTATTTTTTACCTGTCATTTTGTTTCATACTATCAACATCATTATATTTGGCAGTCCCTTTGACCTACATTAATTGTCATTAGTTGGCATTAACAAAATTATCTTATCTTATCTTTCCCTCAGCCTCTAATGTTAGATGAGTTGGGCTCGCTTATTTGTGCAACCCCATGTCCAAGGATCATACAGCCAAGTCACCTCCACGCTAACCACCACTCTGAGGATAGCATCCACCAATGCATCGGCCCTTTCACAGTGCTTGACAACCTCAAGTAGGAAGGAGCCCACCTCTTGGTCCCTCACTTGTCCTTGGCCTCCAGCTCAGGAAGGTCTTGACATCCCCTCTCTCTTCTGCTTAGTACCAAGATTTTCATTGCTTTTCAGTTCCTAGCATTTCAATTGTACCTGCACCTTATCTTATACTCTAACTATTAGCCTTTTACTAGCTAGACATTTAGTGCGTATAGTCTCTAGCCTGCTCTTAGATCTTATTATCTTTCTATTCTTAGCATTGTTTTAGGGCATGCCTTGGCACTCCCACTTTATATTGTTTTAGGGAATGCCTTGGCACTCCTACTTTTGTGGTCATTTGTTGGCAAATTTTGGAGACTGCCTGTAAAGCTAACCTAGAAATTTCAATCTAACATAATGCCTAAACAAAATCCAGAAAATAAGATTTTTTACCTCTATGGATATTACAAGAAACATATGCTTTAATGGATTTATCAAATCCGTCCACAAACTAAAAAGGCTATAGCATCAACAAGAAACACCTGGATTCCTTATATTTCTTCTCCTTAAATGGTCTTGTTAGCCAACCAATAAACAATTTCGAAACATTACCATTCTTATATATTATATTGTTTCATAGCATATCAGTGATTAAATCAGAATAAAAAACACCACATCCCAGGGTTAGATTCAAACAAACTCATATAGAGACTTACATTTCCATGCAGTAAAGTTTTAACATGCAGAAACAAGCATAAAAAATCAACAATAAACCCTGTAGAATTGTTTCAAACGGTATACACTCTATAGCCTTAGTCTATGTTTTTTCACATGTATAAAATTAACTCACATTGCTATTAAACAAACAACCCCGTCAAGAAACTGAGGAACATCCAACATAATACTGATAAACAACAGAAGGTGCCAGGGAAACACAGTCCATACATTACAGATGCCACAAAGAGCCAATGAACCTTCCAAATGATTTATGAGCTCAATCTGCTTTTCCCTTGGTAGTTTCCTTGCTGCTTCTGCAGAAGATCTCCAAGTCGAAATGGATAAGCAACTTTTAACAAGAAGAGGATGATCACATGCTTGGCGAAGACGCAAGAGCATCAATAATATATTCACATAGTTCTTTTTCACAGTTCCTGCAGCAGCATAGACCTAGAAACAAGAAATATTGTTAAATGCATTAATATATTAATTAAAATAAACAAATCAAAATATTCAAAAGTCATACACTGCAGTAAGGAAGTAACTTATATTTTAAATAAGAACCAAACCTTGACAACAGATTCAGATCTAACAGCATGAACAGATATCAATTTTAACTATCTACATGTTATATTTCATTAGGATTTATGTTTATCAATTACTTATAATGTGGACATGATAGTTTATTAGAAAGGCTAAACGCTGTAGGAAGAAAATCAAACACCTTTAAAGCTATGTCAAAAGCATCCAAGGAAATTCTGGAAGGGAAACAGGGACCATAAATGAGAATCTTAGAGCACGGAAAATCCCCTAAGAAGGCAAATCAATGATTATTCCATCACTGAATAGGATTGGGAGGTGTCCAAAAACAACAAGCCTTCAGAAGGTTTTTTTCCTGTTTCTCATCCAGATGTGATTCATCTTCAAGAAAAAATGTGTGTAGGTTTTAGGACCATTGAAAATCTATCTCCAATGCCAAAGAATCTGTAGTTTCTAGGGCCATTGAAATTCTATCTCCAATGCCGAAAAAATGGAATTTCTGTTTCAATGATGCTGAGGGTCAGTCAAGTGGTCTAGTGACTCGTTGGAATTCTGGCAACAATGCAATTTCAACAGATCTTTTTCAGGCAGGAATCATTTCAGAGGGGGAAGGTTATCAGTATTATTAATTTATATGGTCCTTATGGGGATAGGAGGCCCTTCTGGGATCAACTTTAAAAGCAAGAAACCAGGAAAGATGACAACTTTATTGTTGGTGGTGATCTAAATCTGAGCCTCTCTCCAAGGGAGGTTTGGCAAGAAGTGGCTAGACTTGATCCTATGGCAAACTATTTCATTCATTTCTTTTAAGTTTCTAAATTAATTGGCATCGAGCCTGTTCAACTAGTACCCACGTGGAGGAATTCTAGGAGGGGAAGAACAGGCATTTCTAAAAGGCTGGACAGATTTTTAATAGCAGAGATGCTGGTAGAGTAAGTGTAAAGGTACACATCTTGGGTAGGTCTTGGAAGCTCCTTTGATCATCTTCCTATATTTCTACAAATTAATAAGGAGGATAGAAATCCCCCAGCTCCTTTTAAATTCAATCATGCTTGGCAAGCATAGGAAGATTTCAGACTCTTTATCACAACTGGTTGGAAATTGTATAATCCAACTTCTGGTGACTCAGCTATGCTTCGATTTGCATCTAACCTCAAACAGGTGAGAATCTAGCAGCTGGCTGGGTAATGAAGAAAAAAAAGATAATCAAGCAGAACTAGAGAAAGTGGAAATAGATATAGTCCCGCTTTGAAAATAATGTTTCAGGGGTTTCCAATAATGAAGAATTGCAGACTTTAAAATCCCTTTAAGACAAAAAACACTCTTTCGGACTTGGATAAGATAGAGGCCCAAAAGCAGAGCCATTTGGCTGGTGGAGGGGGGTAATAATCATAATAAGTTTTTCCATAATTATGCCAACTTTAAGAGAAGTGTAAATACAATGGGGGATTGGTCTACCTGATGGCTCCAAAGCTAACTCTTTAGAAGGCATAGCAAAAGCTGATAAGGATCAGTTTCAAAATTTGTTCAGGGAACCTGAAGTTTCTCACATAGCAGATCAACTGAAGGTGGTAAGACTTTTTCAAAGAATTTTTTATCAGAGAATGAGTGAGAGCTTTCAAGCAGTTGTAACAAAGGAGGAGTTCAAGGGATCTTGCGTTCAATCAAGAAAAGAGCCCCAGGCTAGATCACCGGAATGTGGCCTTTTATCTTGGTTTCTATGCACTATTAGAAGAAAAGATTTTAAGAGTGGTTGAAGAATCTCAAACTTCAGGCAAAGTGTTAGGAGCTTTAAGCTCTACGTTCGTAAAAAATTAGCCCTGTTTCTTCGAGGATTTCAGGCCGATTTCTCTTTGTAATCTCATTTACAAAGTCTGAAATCATTATGAAGGTAACAGCAAATAGACTAAAGTGGATGTTATCTATAAAGTAATCTCTGAGGAACAACTGGTTTTCTCTTCAGTCGACAGATCCACAATGTTGTTGGCAGAAGAGGGTCTACAATGTGCATACTATCAAGTTAAACAAACTCCCAGCAGAAGTGATGAAGATAGATTTCGCTAAGGCATATGATAAGGTTAATTGGCTTTATATAAGACTTGTACAATTGCAAATGGGTATGAACCTACACACATTTTTTCTTATATAAAACTGAAGTTTCTTCAATGCTATAAGGGGACTTAGACAAGGGCTGCCCCTTATTACCCTTTTTGTTTTGTGATTGTGGAAGGCTTAAGTATGTTAATTGAAGAAACAAAAAGGGAAGGAACAATCATAGATATTTGGATGGCAGATGCAGTGGTGCTCACACATTTACTGTTTGTAGATGATATATTACTATTTGGCCATGGAGCAATCAGGGAGTGGAGGCAATTCAAAGGGCTTAATGGAAACCTATTGTAATGTAACTAAAATGGAGGTAAACTTTAGTAAACCTTGTATGCTTGTAAACTTTAGTAAATCTTGTATGCTTTTCAATGACTTAGAACCTGAGATGGAAAATCAAATTTCACAGATATTCTCTCTTTAATCAGGACCTATTGATAAAGGTGTAAAGTACATGAGGTTCAACTTAAAGCCAAATGATTAAAACTTAAAAGTATGCAGATTGGTTATGGCTATATAACAAAATTGAAGGTAAGGTATCTTGTCGGTGTTACAGATGGTTATCTCATTGGAGCAAGACTAACCCTTCTAAAGTCAATTCTGGAAAGCATTCAAGTTTATTGGTTATCTATTGTACATGTTCCTAAAAGTGTTTTAGACAAGATTAGCAAAAAATGCTTTAAATTGCTTTGGACTAGCACAAAGCAAATAGAAGGTTTTCTACCTGTTACATGGTCAAAATTAGCAAGAACAAAAGAGGCAAGAGGTCGGGGACATATGAACATCTATGTCTTTTTCCAAGCTTTGGCAGCCAAATTGTGTGGAAGTTTCATTCAACGAAGGATTATGGGGCAAAGTACTGAGGTCTGAATATATAAAAAACCACTCGTTGGAGGAATGGATTAGATATAAGAGAAAACCTATCACAGGAGATTCCATCATTTGGATGGATTTAGTACAGGCAACCAGTTATAGGAAGATGGATAGCATGGAAATCAGGGAGAGGTGACAAACTTAGACTAGACGAAGATCCATGGGTTGGTTGCATTGGGACCTTAAACTCTCCGAAGAGTTGAAAGCAGAGCTAAAAGGACAAGCACTCACAAGGTTAGGAAATGCATCTATACAAGGGGTTCTTGTGGGGGTGGTTTCAGTCCTAGAAATCAACTAAAGAATTCAACTTGCAAAATTAGTCACCACATTCGGCGAATTCCAACCTTGAAATTCAAAATTTGTCGAACTTCAACCAAATTCAAACTTCAAGCCGAACTTCAAGTCAAATTCAAACTTCTACGCGAACTTCAAGGCAAACTTAATCAAATTTATTCGATAATATTTTTAAAAGGTGAAGAAAAAGACAAAAACCCTAACCTAAATTCCTAAATTTTTAACAAGATATCATCCTTTTAAAATATAATTATATATGTTAATGTTGGCATGCAATTTTCATTTTATCATATATGTTTGATGAGTGCCTGGAATTATATATATATATATATATAGTCTCTCGAACTTAATGTTGAATTTTATCACCAATTTTTTCAGTGCTGCTTTTTTGTCGAACTTCAAGGTCATAGAATTCAAACACAAACTTGACCAAGTGACTTAGCTTGCAAGATAACTTGCCAGTTGAATGGTCATATTGCATCTCTTTGTTAAACCACGATGTAATACATCTACAAGATCAAGAGGATGAACTTAAGTGGGCATGGAATAAATCTATGGCAATCTTACTACAAAATTAGGCTATGAAGCCTGGATGGAAAATGATTTACCTAGGGACAAACTATAGTGGTGTAAAGTGATTTGAAAGCTAGCTTGTCCACTCAAAATAAGAATCTTTACATGGTTAGCCTTGTCCAATAAGATTCTTACATGGAATAATAGACAAAAAAGAAACTAGCATGGACCAAATAGATGTATTCTTTGCAGTGTTGCAAACATCGGCGCGGCGAAAAAATCGGCAGGGTCCAGGAAACATCGTTTCGGGATATCTCGGCAAAACATCGGCAAACAGCGGGAAAAAATCGGCAAACTTAAAAAATAGAAAAATATTCTTTTTTTTTCAATTTTTTAAACATCTAAAGCAACAATAACATCAAATAAACACATTGCTACATGAATATGGAAAGAAAACCGATATATAAGATATATAAGATGTCTAGAGAATCGAGATACATCACACATACAAAATGGATCATGTCCTTGCATCTTAAGTCATCAAAAATATAACAAATGTATCTCATGATCATCATCATGACTCACGAGTCATCTAGAATGAAGTAAAGTAAATAAACTATTAATTCCCTCTACCCCTTTTACGGGAAAAGGTAATCGCTGTGCAAACGGCCTTTCCTCTAGAACTAGAAGTAGGTGCCCTTGAGGCTTGTGGGCCTCGTACTAGACTCTAACGTCCTCTAAAAGAAGACCCTGCAAAATGACGTCCTCTAGAAACTGGAGAAGGTGGCCGAAACTGATGTCCTGAAGAATGAGAAGATCGAGGAGGTAGTCCTACAGCTCCTGCTCCTCTACTAGTACTAGTGCATGTACTACCACCAGGTCTATCTCCCTCTAGCTCTGACTATGGCACACTCCCAGAATCGGTGTGAAACTCCTCTGGAACTGGAACATGCTCATCCAAATCCTCTGAGA